>BSBK01008635.1:2500-360854 GCA_027943335.1 Chamaecyparis obtusa
CCCTATCTTTTAGTGGGTCCGCCAAATCTTAGTTAGTCCATCCTTTGGTGTTCATACCTCATCTTTTGGTGGGTCCACCCAATCTCAATCAATCCATCCTTTAACATATTTTTTCTATACTTTGGTGGGTTTTCCTAATGTTAGTCCATCTATCCTTTGATAGTACCTCCCTATCTTTTGGTGGGTTTCCCTAATCCCCATCACTTTCAATTGTTTATTAAAACCATCCCATCTTTTAGTTGATGTATTTTTACAAGACCACTCTATCATCCAACAGATCTGGTTCCATCCAAAATCTAGAGAGATAATCCTTTGTCTCCTATATAGTCCTTATTCTTCCTAGTAGAAAATAATCATTAGACTTCTTGCATCCATATCCTAAGCTAAATAGGTCTTTTTTTCCTCCTTGTTTATATTTTTATCTTCTTCATAGTTCATCCCCATCTTAATACAAGCTTAAACCAAATTATAATGAGCTTAATCTACATCCTCGTATGATCTTATTATCAATCTTATTCTGAGCTTTAGTCTATCATCCATTTTCATCCTTCACCCTATCTAACTCATCAACTAATTATCATGCATATTTTTAAATTATGATGATTTTTTCCATCATAAATTTTCTTTCACTCCACCCCATTCTTATGAAATAGATAACCTTTATTTTATCATTTCTAGAAAGATTTTTTTGAACATCTTTTTAAATCTAGTCATCCATCCAAACAACCCCACTAAGAATCCATGCATACACACTAGTAATCCTAATCATACCTTTGACAAGGGAGAGCAATATTATGACCTATCCATATATACCTTTTATATCACACCCATATATCCCCTTCATGAAATATCTATGGCTCTATCTTCTCTCATGGTCCTATCCCACCCTCCATATATGCATAACAACACTATTTCTGCCATGCCTAATCCAAACCAACCATCTTATTATCCTCCAAGTAATTTTTCAATCCATAATCATATCCTCCAATTATTTATAATCCTCTATTCCAAATCCAATATCTATTCCATCCTACATTAATCAACCATTATCCACTCCATCATGTATTAGTCCCCATTGCACTTTATCCTATCTCAACTCAATATCCATTCTATCATACCTTGATCCTCCATCCAATCATACTCCTCCATCTAATTGAAATCCTCAAATACATACTTTTATTCCTCCAACTATGCATAAATACAACATTCCAAACATCCTCCAAGTACTAATCACTAAGAAGCCATAAAAAAATCTAGCTCCTAAATTTGATGAGTCATGTCATCTCACTTCATCATGTGAGGCCACTAGTGATGATGTCCTTCTACTTCCCACCCCTATATATCATCTCCCACCTCCTAACACTATCAACACAATCCCATTTTCTGATACCATCCATTAAACTCAATCTCTATGTTCTCATCACATGATTCAAGCCCAATTGTATTAATGCCATGAGTTCACCCTCCTTCCATACAACTCCATTGAAGAATCTCCAATCCCCCCATCTAATCCATCTAAATAGTATATCCCACATTCCACTATTGTACTATCCACATTAATCCCATCATGGAAAAGTTTCCTTCAAAGCATATTGAAATATCCATCAATACAAATTAATATCCTATCACTCCACCTACCCCATCTCAAGATCCATTATTATCTCTACATCCATGTATCATGATCTTATCATCCTATCCAATCCCTCTCATGATCCATTATCACCCCCCGATATAAATCAATATCATATAATCCCTTCAAGTCTATTGCACACTCCATTACAATCCCATAGAATACAATTCAAAACTCCTTATCTCCCATCCAACTCATCACACCACCTTTACTCTATCCCCTTGGTTCACTTACACACATCCATGTTGGTTGTCTTGTAGTTGGAGAACACATCATATTCACCACCCATCCTCTTCTACCTAATAATATACTTTCATCTTGTTCCCAAAATGATAAGTATCCTATTTAGAAATGAATGCTCAATAAAATTAACTATCAAGGTAAAGGCTTAGCCCTACATGAGAAAGGTACCTTGTAACTCATCCATGCCAAATAAAATATATGATCATAAGGTCTTGGTTATATACCCCAATGCACTTCATCCAAAAATTGGTTCAGCTATTATGAAACCCAAGCACACTTCCAAACACACTATCACATCTTTCCATCATTCCTCTGAGCCATTTATCATTATTTAACCTCTTCCATCATGTCAACCCAAAATAACCACCCATATACCTCCTTCCTCTTTTAATTATATTTTGGATCTTTGTATCCCAAAATCCACTATCACATATCCCCCACCCACTAAACCAATTTTGAGCCCTTATAATAAAAAATTTCATCCCCTTGCCTACCAATCCCACATCTCCAACACCCATAATAAACATTCTACTCCTTTCATTCCCAATTGTGATGAATAAAGCCACATACCCATACATCCTATACATCATGCTACTCCCATTACACTACTCATATTTCCCTCAAATTATCCACATCTTTGCACTCACATCATTTCTACAAAGAGCAATTTAGATGCCACATCATAAATTCATAAAGCTAAAGCTCTCACGAGGTCTTCACTTAGTGAACCTAGTCATGTGATTTTCTTTTTGACATACTAAGTAATACCCCTATTTTTTTAAAATATTGCCTCAAACTCCTTTTTTGTCAACCCCTCTAATACCCACTCAATACTCCACACATCCCTTTTCCCCTATAAACCATCTTAACTACCCAACTCACTCCCAATATCGAAAATACATTGCTCTATTTTTTTCCCATTTTAAACTCCCAAATATGAACACTTATTATATGATATCACTCTACCAATGAAGTTCCCATGTAAACTCTACACAAATCTAAAGATCAACAAGTGTCCTCAAATAGATATGCTAGCACAATGTAAAATTCAATCCAAAAATTCAATAATTTCTCAAGGCCAAAAACACTCACCAAAGAAAAAATAAAAACTATATGGATCCCTAGGCAAAAGAAGAAATGCATCCAAAGTTGCTAATCCACAAGCCAAACATCCCTCTCCTCCATATCCTTAATCTATTTTGGGTCGTTATGTCCCAAAATTCACATCCCATCCCCTCCATTATCTCCATACCTTCCATCCTTTTATCCTCCACTCATTCAAAACTCCCCACAATATATGTTGATGTTTGTCCCCACAATATCCCCCATCACAGTCCCCTTCCATCATTCCATCAGATCACTTCCTACCACTATAACTATTATCCTAAATACATCCCTATGAAAACCACCAAATGCCTATCTATGCATAATCTACCTATCCTCATAATCTAAATAATAAAAATTAAATATGAATATTACCATGTATAGGTCACCTAAATAAGAATGCAAATACCATACATACATGTCACCTAAATTAGATAAATTCTAACATACACATACATCCATAGATATAAAGGGCCTAGAGAGAGAGAGAGTCATAATGGTTAAAAAAATTTTCTAAGTTTCTCTAAATATTTTCTAAAGTTTTTGATCAATTTTCTAAAAAAATACAATACAATAATTAAAAACTACAAAAATAAAACATATATGCATGTGTAAATAAATTTTTAAGGATTTCTAATATTTTTCTGATGAATTTTTAAATTTTTAATAAATTACATAAAATAATATTAGAAAATGAAACTTTCTAATGTTTCTAATGGATTTCTAATGTTTACTAATAAATTTTAATTTGGTTTTCTAATGAAAACAAAAAAATATACACAAAAAATGAAATAATATACTAAAAAAAGTAAAAATATATACATGTATAAATTTAAATTCTAACATATTAAAAAATTAAAAAACATACGATTTATAAGCAAAAATAAACAAAAAAGAAGAGAAACTAGTGGACCTGGTACTAAGCAATGTCATTTTGTCAAGCAAAATAGCACGATTGTTGCCAAAAATCACCACCTTAGCTAAGGGCATTCCTTAGAAGTTGTTGTGGAGGGGTAGACCAATTGTTCAATGTGATAAAATAACTATCACATTATCCTTATAAACTAAGCTCAAAAAATTGGATTAAAGGAGACTTCGATTGAATCCCATGATGTAGGCTTCGATAAAAGCCCCTTCACTTCAATTGAAGTGCCCACTTAAGGGACTTCAATCAAATCATTCTCTTTGATCGAACTGGTTTGGTTTTCATTTGTTTATCGACCACATTTTCTTTGTAGGGAAAAGTGGGATACACTATTGTGTGATCACCCTAGTGAGCTTCGATTTCCAAGTCCGAAGCAGTGAGCACCTATCTATATTTGGTATTGTATTGGTAGTGAGCCTTTGTTTGCAAGTTTGGAGTAGTGAGTACCTACTATCTTTGTAATTTTTATACACTAAGTTTGCACCCTTTTTTCAAGCTCTCATAGTCTTGATAACCTAGTATAACATGGGAATCATCTCCAAGTTGTGGGACCTATGCTAACTGAGATGAGACCTCTAGGTTCTAGGCTGGTTCCTCTTGGATAATCACCTTAATTTGCTTCTTGACATGAAAATTAAAACTTGAGGGGAAAAGTGATAGAAGGAGTACTTGAAAGGGAAATGACTTGAAAGAAAACTACCTACTAGGTGATGCACCGAAATGAAGGTATGAATTATAGTATAAAAGATGGACTCAATGCACAAACTTAGGTCTAGGAGATCACAACTCACTGAATAGGATTGCACAAGAATTTCATAGAAGGGTCTGCAAATTAAAAGAGGGTATCCTGGGGAAAGAGAGATTCTTTCACAAACAATAACACTCTTTGGATTAGACAAACAATCTATGACCTGCAAACAAACATTCACCTCTGCAACTAGGTATAGGAATGAGACAAGACAGTTAAGGGGTTGTAATATACCCACAAAAGCATTCACATCAAATCATCCACAAGAATACACAAAATTGTAGAAAGAAGGAGGGATCAAGAACCCTGAGATATCACTGAGAAACATATAAATACTAAATTCATTAAGAGATAATTCAGACAGAAGCATAGGGACATGAAGAATATCATAAAATACCTTACAATATCTGAATAATCAATAGGAATTCACAACTGTAGAAAACCAGAGGGCAAGAAGAATGCAACAGATAGATTTCTAAGAAAAGATATATTTTTCTCTTTACAATTGTCCAACTCTTCTTTTACAAAAATTGCATTCATAGCTCTAAAGATCTTCCAAAAACATTATATACATCTCCTCTAATGCACATAGGAAGGATCCAAAAATATCTAATTAGGGTTACATAATTTTTCATATAATAATCAAACCCTAATTCTATCAAATTCTGCCATAAATGCACATGAAAATATTCCAGCTGATCAGATATCTATGTTTGTGTGTCCATTTCATGTTTATACCTGTAAAAATCCAGTTGCCATGATCCATCTACCTACCTACAACTTGGTCTCACCATAACTGCTGAAATCTGATATTTTGAGATATTTGAATTTAAAAAATGATAAAATGGTCAACATTTGAAACTCAATCTCTCTTTAAAATGTGATCATCAGATCCTCCTTTTTACCCGGGCTCGGCACTTGACTGCAAAACTAACTCAACATTTACCTCGGGTTCTATTTTCCTCAAGTCGCAGAATCATTTAATACTTTAGCTGACCCCGGTAAAGTCTAGCAAACATGAAAAAACCCCTTTAGTTGCTGATTCACATAATACTTCACTAAACCCTGGGCCCATTTTTCCATTTGTCACCTTTCCATTCACCCCAACTGCCTCATCAGCAAACACCTCGGCAGGCTCTGAAAATGGACCCACTGCAGCGTTGATTGCAATCCAATGGCGGGCACATGATCTCATGGCCGCTGAATATTCCTTTAGATCATGCACCAGCTGTAGATCCTTTTAGAATTGGGACCCCACGACACATCATATCCTCTAACAAATCCCCATCATCACACAACAGCCAATCAATTGCAAGCATGTCAGTGCTAGGTAGCACATCGGACCCATGACCCAGAGATTCTCATCAGACGGTTGTTGCATGATCTCATAGGGTCAGAAGATTCTATGAGATCATACGACCACCATAGATCTTTTCCTTTTTGACACATCTATAGACCTTCTGACACAGTCCCACTAACAGATCCAAGCTATCGTCTGGCCAACCAATAATGAACGAGCGCGTTAGAAATCGAGGACCCACCTGACAAAGCCCGGAGATAACTTAAGATCAACGGCGGGTGCATGATATCATGTGTCTAAAAAGCTCCTTCAGATCAAGCACCAACCATTAGATCATCATTGACTAACAATCATTGGGCCCATGCTAACATGGTGTCGAATCACAAGTCTTTGACCAATCAAAGGTGTACAGCTCAGACAACATGGTCAGACCCACTGACAACTGAACTCTATAGACAGGAAGATCAAGGGTCGTAGCAAGATCTCATGGACTCTTCTAACCCTATGAGATCATGCAACAACTATCAAATCTAGAATCTTGACTTTAGCCACTAAGCAGAGATCACCAACTCAAAAGGTAACTGTTCATGGGATCGCTAAATGTTAGAGCCTTGACCACTGGGAATCAGAGATTTGGCGACTGACGGATTTAATTGCGCACATGGAAATTGATGGAACTTAAGTGGCTGATAAAGTAACAAAAAATTATAACAAGGCCTAGGTTTTTTTGAGGGTTTGGCCTATAACGGCTAGCTTTATGAATTTTTTAAGGACTTTTCTCCTAGCCAGGGACCTAAAAATAATTGTAGAGACCGGGGGGGAATAGATAAAACCATGAAATTTTTGGAGCTTCCTACAGGATTGCGGAGATGAAGGTCTGACATAAAAACTGAGGCCAAATTTGAATGGAAGGAAAATTAGGGCAACATTTTGAAGATTTCTACTAGATGTCAGCCTGCTAGACATGGAAAACTAGTGGCCTAAATGTAGTCCATTGGGCATGGAGTCATCTTTTGAACACAAAAAATTGATAGAGAGACAAAAATAGAACCAAAGAGACAAAATTATGCACAAGCACTTCTTCAAAACCAAGAAACTAACCTAGAAAATAGGGAAAGAAGGCAGGCAAACATATTTACAAGAATTTACAAAGAAGGATTAACCTCAAAGAAGGGCTTCAAGTGGAATCCATTGACTAAGATTGGCAAGGCAACTCCTTCAAGATTTGATAGCTGGAAAGCATTGGATCCCTTGCACTCTGTTATAACAAATGGTCCACCCCAAAATGAATCAAATTTTGTATGTCTGCCAGGCTTGGATCTGAACTCATCCCACTTGAGGATTACATCCCCAACCTTGAAATTTCTAGCCTTGGCTCTCTTGTCAAAACTTTTCTTTGTCTGAATCTGATGGAACTCCATATATTTCATAGATTTGTCTCTGAGTTCTTCCAACTCCATGAGCTGAGCATGTCTGATTTGTAAGGGATCTCCTTCTTCAAATAGAGCATATTGAGTGGCCAAGTCCAGAGCTGGTAATTCAGTTGAAATGGACAACTTAGCCTCTCTGCCATACACTAGCACATAAGGAGAATTCCCAATGATCTTCTTTGTAGTAATTTTGTCTAGCCATAAGGCATACCTCAGTTTGGTATGCCAATCCCTCTGATTATCTTGTAGAGTCTTCTTGATTATCCTAATCAAATTCTTTTTTGTTGATTCTACTAAGCCATTGCCTTGAGGGTAATAATTTGAACTAGTATTTAGATAGATGCCATTCTTGACTACCCACTCTGAGACTTTGAGGCATGTGAATGCCAATGCATTATCTAATATGATGGAACCAGGAGTGCCAAACCTATTAATTATATCATCATAAAAACCTAGGACAGCACTCTCATTGGCCTCTTTTAATGCAATTGATTCTGTCCACCTAGTGAAATAATCTGTTGCAGTGATTATCCATTTATGGCCTAGACTAGATGTAGGATTTATCATTCCAATGAAATCTATGTCCCACTTCATGAAGGGTTGCTCTATTCTGACTGACTGTAGGTGCAAGGTTGCAACCCTTTCTTTTCCTGCAAACATGGCACACTTGATGCATTTCCTCACATAATCATGACTATCCTTGAAGATAGATGGCCAATAGTATCCAACCCTCATGATTTTAAAAGCAGTAGTCCTAGGAGAATAGTGACCTCCAGAAGGTCGATCATGAAATTCAAATAGGACATCAGCTATCTTTTCTCAATCAATGCATCTTAAAAGGACACCATTGTGATCCTTTCTAAAAAGAACTTCATTTATCAGCACAAAAGGAACAGATTGCAATCTATAATACCTCCTTTTTGCTGAATCCAAACCTGTAGGACATTGTCCTATCTTCAAATAGTTCATCATATCAGGCAACTAGCTTGTTGCCTTGGCTTGTTTTTTAGTAGAATGCATCACTAGAGATGCATCCAATTTCTCTACTTTCTTTGAACTTTCATCCTCTACCAAATGTTCACAAAGACCTCTTCCTCTAACTAGCTTGGTAGTTTGAATATCTATGTCATATTCCATCACCTTGGTGATCCAACCAGCTCTTTTCTCATTAAGGTCCTTGGAAAGAAAAAACTCCTTGACACTTGGATGAGTAACCTTCAAATGTACCCTGTTGTGGGCCAATAGATATCTAAATTTCTTAAGGCTCTTCACTACAAAAAGTACATGTTTCTCTACAAAAGAGTATCTTTGTTCATACTCCTCTAAACCTTTGCTAAAGAAAGCAATAGGCTGCTCCAATCCATCTAAATTTTCTTGGGTTAGCATTGCAGATATAGCATCATGACCCCCATAAGCATAAAGGATAAAATCCTTACTGAAATTTGGGTTTAACAGGGTAGGAGGTTCTGTCAGGGCCTCTTTGATAGCTTGGAAATTGGCTTTTCCTTCTTTAGTCTAGCGGAAAGTTGAACTCTTCTTTAGAATGGCTATCAAAGGCTTGAGTAAATCTGCAATGTTAGGCAAGAACCTCCTAACAAAATTAATCATTCCTATGAAAGATTGGAGACCTTTCTTGTGATGTGGTAGGGGTAGCTCTAGGATAGCTGCAATTCTCTCAGGATCCACTATAATTCCTTCTTTGGATACTACATATCCCAACAATTTTCCTTCATGAACTGCAAACACACATTTCTTGGGATTAAGATATATCCCAAATTCTCTACACCTTTCAAAGATCTCCCTCAAATGTTTGATGTGATCTATTGCATGCTTAGAATAGATAGTTATGTCATCCAAGTAGACCAGTACAAAATTTTACATGGGGCTTTTAAAGGCCATATCCATTGCCTTTTGAAATGTAGCACCTGCATTTGACAAACCAAAGGGAATATTTTGATAAGCCATGGTTCCCCACTTGGTTGTAAATGCAATCTTGTATTGATCCTCTTCATATACTAGGATTTGATTGTATCCTGAATAGCCATCCAATAATGAAAATCTCTCAGATCCAGAGACACATTGTAAGATTTGTTCCATAGAGGGTAGTGGATGGTGGTCCTTTAATGAAGCTCTATTAAAATCCTTGAAGTCAACACATAACCTCAGCTCCCCATTCTTCTTCTTGGCAGGAACAAGGTTGGAAACCCAACTAGTATGCTTGATGGGGTAGATGATACCACTTTCTATCAATTTGAGTACTTCTTTATGCATGAGTGGCTCAAGCTTGGGATTAACAGGCCTTTGCTTCTACCTCACTGGTTTGGCATTAGGTTCTAATTCAGTAGTGTGCTGAGCAAGGGCTCGATCAAAACCTTTGAGGTCTTCATATTGCCATGCAAATATATCATTGAATTCTTTGAATAACTGAGTGTATGTTTTCTTTTCCAATTCAGTGTTTATCTTTCCAAATTGTAAACTCTTACATGGTTCCAACTCTAATTCAACACAATGTTCTTGTTGAACTACCAGGCCAGATTTGTTCTTCTTAACTTCATCATCCTTGTTGAAGACAGTCTCTAAGGTGACAAGACCTCTAGGCATCTTATTAGACTTAAGTTGTATCACTTGATCACCATAATTTTGTGATAACCTATCTTGATTATGCTTTGAAAAAACATCTTCTTCAAACAAGAACTACATAATTTGTCCATCGTTGTCAAACACTTGCCAATTGACATTATTATCAGGAATAGAGGGTCTGAAAATCATTTTGATATCTTTTTGATCTATCTCTTTTGAAATGCTATTGGGAATATCATACTGAGATCCGACAGTAGCTAATCTATCTGCATTTTGGTTGAGCTTCCTAGGGATAGCAACAACATTGAAAGCACAAAAATCTTCAATTACATCCCAAAATCTATTCTTGTATGCTTTCAAAGTGTCATTTTTGGTTGCACTTATCCCTCTCACTTGGCTGACAACTAACTCACTGTCACCATAAACTTTTAGGGCCTTAAGCCCTCTTTTTCTAGCCCACTCTAGCCCATTGACTAGACTTTCATACTCTGCAGTGTTGCTAGTACAGGAGAAACTAAATCTAAAGGTAGTATAATACCTTTCTCCTTTTGGGGACACTAACATAGCACCACCACTAGAACCATGTCTACTTCTAGCTCCATCAAAAAATAGTTCCCAAACCTGATTGTTCTGATCCTCTGAATCAATATCTTCCTTGAGAAGGCTTGGTTCTATGGCTCCACTTTCTTGTATTAAATAACCTCCCAAACCAAAATCCTAGATTAGATTTTATTAGGCCTCTGAAGCTCTTTCATCTAGAAGAATATCATGGATACTCTCTATCTTTGTTCTTTCTTCACTAATGGTTTGGATGTCACTGTCATCAAATATAGGGTAGTTTGCATTGATGGTATTGGACACATATGGTTCTATATGGTGTGCTACCAATGGTTCTGACTTAATGGTGACCATGGTCCCATACCTTGTATGAAATAGCATGTGAGACCAGTCAGAGGATAGATAGCCTCCTATCTTGGCTGTAAACTCCCTTGACAAACATATGGAAAATAATGCAGGGAGATCTATGATGTATATATCAAGGAGGATGGAGAAATTGGGACTAGCATGTAGGATTAGACTGGTATCCTTGGCCACACCTATAGTATTGACTGAGGATCCATCAAGTTGTGTGACCTTCTTTTGGAAGGGTTCATATTTTAGTCCTAATTGGTCAGCTACCTTCTTGGGCATTACAGTGCTAGGAGCTCCACTATCTACCATACAATTATGCACTAAAGATTTTCCAATAATTAAAGATACATAAAAGGGAGGTGGCTTTGAGTTCCTACCTTGCATGGTATTGGCCTTAGAGTCACTACTTGGAGCCTCCTTTTCTTGATCAGTGTTAACCAACATTGGCTTTGTAGCTTCTTTTATAGGTTGAGGAGTTGCCACTTTTGTCATGGCTTTCTTCAAAATTTTAGGTTTTCCTGGAAGAGCCAAAGAGTCCCACCTGGACATGGTAATGTTCACCTTCTTCATGTTGTCTACAATATTGAAAGGTGTCAAAGTGTGTACTCTTTGTTGTGCTTTCACTATGATGGGCTCCACTTCTTTAGAATGTTGGCCTTCCTCACTTGTGATGATAGGGACCTCCTTAGGTGTGATGGGAGTGGCTTGTTGTAGTGGCTCTATAGATTTAGTGGCTTTGGCATTGGAATCTTCTCCCTCCATGTCTTGAGCTCTTCTTTTTGCTCTTGTATAAGCAACAAAAGCAACCTCATCATTGACTCCATTGAAGTTTGGTTGCTCCCAATTAAAGAGAGCAATCTCTTTCTCTTGCGATTCTTGTTGGGGAACTGACCCACTAGATGAAGCCTCTGATTGAGCTTGTGAGGCATTTTGAATCATTAGAGCTTGGTTCATCCATCCATTCAAACATGTAGCCTGATTATGAGGTTGATTACAAGTAAAGCACCATTCATCCATAGCCATATTATTTTGACTAGGGACCATATCCCTCACTGGATTTGTAGAATTGAGGGGTGCAAGGTTATATGGTTGGAATGGTCTTTGATTAAAACTTTGTCTTTGTCCTTGATACCCTCCTTGGTATGGTGGCCTATTTTGTTGATAAGGCTATCCTTGATTCTGATATTGATGATTAGGACCTTGGCCTTGTGGCTGAAATGGTGGTCTGATTCCTTGACCTTATTTCTTTAGATTTGTGACCTCTTTAGTCAAGGTCTACAACAAATTTTCCATTTCTTGCTGACTACTTTGTTGGCTATTCTTTATCTCTTGTAGCTCTTGAGAGAAACTTACTGTTAGCTCTTGACCAGTAGTTCTGGCCTGAGGTGCTAATATGGTGGGAATAGGGGTAAATGGGGGTACTTGGGTAGGTGCAATGGGCTGAAGGCTAGGGAAGATGGGCATTCATGGCCTTCTAGCAATCATGCCTACTTGGATTAAACAATAATCAGCCCTGACAGCTATGTCAAAAGCTTGGGGTAAGGAAGTACCACCCATAGATTGGATCATGACAGAAATTTTACCATTCAAACTTTGCAAGTACTATAGAAAGGCATGGTCAATTGATAGTCTTACAGAGACTGGAATTTTATTCCATGTCTTGAGGAACCTACTATTGTAATCTGTCATTTGTTCTTGAGGGTCTCTCTTAATGGTTGTTAACTGCTCAACCAGAGACAAGTTATCTGATTTATCCTCAAAATGCTTACTCAATGCATCTCCTAACTCATCCCATGAATTAATAGAACCAACAGTTAGAGTTCTAAAACATTCAAGAGCCTTACCTTTTAAAGAGGTTGCTAATAACTTTGTGGCCACATCCTCTTGGGTTATGTTGTGTATGCTGCAGATAGTGGTCACATCTCTTATGTGCTCAAAGGTAGTTGTTTTCCCTTCACCTATGAAATTAAGTATACTCTTTAGTGCCACCAAGGGAACATCATGATGTTGAGAAAATACCAAGGGACTTCCTTGATTGAAAGGTGCAAAGGAAAACTTCCTATCCATTGTAGGTGTTGGAATCTGAAGGTTAACAACTATGTGAGTTGTATTTACTGCTGGATTTGAATCTTCCTCTAGATCTCTAGTTAGAGATCTTCCTCTTCTTCTGGAATGAAAGGGAAAAGGTCTCCTTTTTGATGTATCAGGAGGTGTAGACTAAAATCTCCTTGCAGGGGATGTTCTTTGAGTTGACCTACCTTTGTAACTTCTTTTTGAGGGAAACTCTGAAAATTGAGCAGGCTTTGAGCTCCTAGTCTCAATCTTTCTCATAAACTTTAAACAAGCTTGGCCTGGATCTTTGAAATTGGTGGATTCGCCAGATATAATTGATAGAACAACCTCTAAAGGTGTGTATTATGCAATCTATATATCAGAGATGACATAATCTTCAAACAATAATTTCTTTTGTAATCCCACTGGGCGTGCCATAATTGTTATACACTAAGGTTGAACCCTTGTTTCAAGCTCTAGTAGTCTTGATAACCTAGTATAACATAGGGAATCATCTCCAGGTTGTGGGACCTATGCTAACTGAGATGAGACCTCCAGGTTCTAGGCTGGTTCCTCTTGGATAATCACCTTAATTTTCTTCTTGACATGAAAAGTAAAACTTGAGGGGAAAAGGGATAGAAGTACTTGAAAGGGAAATGACTTGAAAGAAAACTACCTACTAGGTGATGCACCGAAATGAAGGTATGAATTACAGTATAAAAGATGGACTCAATGCAAAAACTTAGGTCTAGGAGATCACAACTCACTAAATAGGCTTGCATAAGTATTTCATAGAAGGGTCTGCAAATTAAAAGAGGGTATCCCGAGGAAAGAGAGATTCTTTCAAAAACAATAACACTCTTTGGATTAGACAAACAATCTATGACCTGCAAACAAACATTCACCTCTGCAACTAGGTATAGGAATGAGACAAGATAGTTAAGGGGTTGTAATATACCCACAAAAGCATTCACATCAAATCATCCACAAGAATACACAAAATTGCAAAAAGGAGGGATCAAGAACCTTGAGATATCACTGAGAAACATATAAATACTGAATTCATTAAGAGATAATTTAGACAGAAGCATAGGGACATGAAGAATATCACAAAATACCTTACAATATCTGAATAATCAATGGGAATTTACAAATGTAGAAAATGAGAGGGAAAGAAGAATGCCACAGATAGATTTCTAAGAAAAGATATATTTTTCTCTTTACAATTGTCCAACTCTTCTTTTACAAAAAGTCCATTCACAGCTCTAAAGCTCTTCCAAAAACATTATATACATCTCCTCTAATGCACATAGGTAGGAGCCAAAAATATCTAATTAGGGTTACATAATTTTTCATATAATAATCAAACCCTAATTCTATCAAATTTGGTCATCAATGCATAGGAAAATATCCCAGCTGATCACATGTCTATGTTTACGTGCCCATTTCATGTTTATACCTGCAAAAATCTAGTAGCCATGATCCATCTACCTACCTGCAACTCGGTCTCACCATAACTGCTGAAATCTGATATTTTGAGATATTTGAATTTAAAAAATGATAAAATGGTCGTAGGTGGCGCTAAAATTCCTTATCAATGGTTAGCATTTGAAACTTAATCTCTCCTTAAAACATGACCGTCAGATCCTCCTTTTTACCTGAGCTCGGCACTTGACTGCAAAACTAACTTGACATTTACCTTGGGTTCTATTTTTGTCTAGTCACAGAATCATTTAATACTTTAGCTAACCCCAGTTAAGTTTAGCAAACATGAAAAACCCCTTTAGTCACCGATTCATGGAATACTTCAGTAAACCCTGGGCCCATTTTTCCATTTGTCACCTTTCCATTCACCCTGACTGCCTCATCAACAAACACCTCAGTAGGCTCTGACAACGGACCCACTACAGCATTGATTCCAATCCAATGGCAGGTACATGATCTCATGGCCACTGAATATTCCTTCATATCATGCACCAGTCATAGACCCTTTTAGAACTGGGACCCCACAACACATCAGATACTCTAAAAAATCCCCATCATCACACAGCAGCCAATCAAATGCAAGCATGTTAGCACCAAGTAGCACATCAGACCCACTTCCAAGAGATCCTCATCAGACAGTTGTCGCATGATCTGATAGGGTCAGAAGATTTTATGAGATCATATGACCACCATAGATCTTTTCCTTTCTGATACATCTACAAACCTTCTGACACGGTCCCACTAACAGATCCAAGTTGTTGTCTGGCCAACCAATAATGAATTAGTGCATCAGAAACTGAGGACCCACCTAACAAAGCCCAGAGATAAAGTAAGATCAATGGTGGGCGCATGAACTCATGTGTCAGAAAAGCTCCTTCAGATCATGCACCAACCATTAGATCATCATTGACTGACAACCATCGGGCCCACACTGACATG
The DNA here is from genome assembly GCA_027943335.1 of Chamaecyparis obtusa. Taxonomy (NCBI): domain Eukaryota; kingdom Viridiplantae; phylum Streptophyta; class Pinopsida; order Cupressales; family Cupressaceae; genus Chamaecyparis; species Chamaecyparis obtusa. The sequence continues at coordinate 17,849 of BSBK01008635.1, forward strand.
GCATCAAATCTCAAGTCTTTGACCAATCAAAGGTGTACAGCTCGGACAATGTGGCTGGACCCACTGACAACTGAACTCTGTAGATAGGAAGATCGACGGTCGTCACAAGATCTCATGGAATCTTCTGACCCTATGAGATCATGCGACAACCATCAGATCTAGAATCTTGACTTTAGTTGCTGAGTAGAGACCACCAACTCACAAGGTAACCATTCGTGGGATCGCTAAATGTTAGAGCCTTGAGCGTTGGGAATCAAAGACTTGGCGACTGAAGGATTTAATTGTGCACATGGAAATTGATGGAACTTAAGTGGCCGATAAAGTAACAATGAATTATAACAAGGCCTAGGGTTTTTTGAGGGTTTGGCCTATAATGGCTAGCTTTATGAATTTTTTAAGGACTTTTTACCTAGCCAGGGACCTAAAAATAATTGCAGAGACCAGGCGGGAATAGATAAAGCCAAGAAATTTTTGGAGCTTCCCCCAGGACTACAGAGATGAAGGTCTGACATAAAAACCAAGGCCAAATTTGAATGGACAGAAAATTAGGGCAACAGTAATCAAATCATATATTCAATCATTTATCTCTGTGAACAAGTGTTCACCGTGGTTTTTCTCAGATTGAATTTTCCACATATTAAAATCTTGATATTGATGTGTTGTTTTTTTAGTTCATTATTTACATTGATTACCTAAGTGAACATGACAAAAAAAATTAACGATCACAAAATGTTCAATCATCTTGCACAGTAGTTAAAAGCTATCAACAATGAACTAATTCATTTCAAATATAAACACCTTTGACATAAAAATGGCATTTCAAAATGATACTCAGTACTAGAGATAAAATGGTCAAATGGTTCCCCAATCAAACAATCCATTTTCACTGATTGCAAATTTTTAAGGCATTTCAAAAAATGAAAATATCCAACTCCCAGTTTGATTTTCGAAAAGACAAATATTAACACACACCAATTTTATACACCTAGTGATTAATATTTTTTCTAGTGGTCTCGCCAAACAAGAAACACCTATAGTGACATGTCAATTAAAAAGTGAAATTTTCATTTGGATTTTATTCGACGAGCATCAAGCAAGGAACATAGGAAATTTACATGTTCGAATGACTGTTTGAAGGTGACCCCATTGCTTCCATTTCTTTCTACTTGCAAATTTACAATATAAGTGACAAACAAATGTCTTTGACTCTTGTAACCCACTCAAAATATGACAAGAAAAAGGGCCAATTAACAAGGACTAGGATATTAGTCCTCCTACACTTTGAGCCTTAATGCTCAAGAAGGTGTACCTTGGATTCACTTCTTAAAGGAATCAGCAAATATTAAGCATTAATATCCTTGACACATTCATCTAAAGATTTTATCATTTATAGGTTGATTAATGATGAAGAATTGCTTCCTCAGAAAAGACCAGTGTCTTATCCTAGGGAAAAGAGTCAAATACAATATACCTCAATAGAAAACTTAACTCAAACACACCCAAATCCAAAATAAGTGCTTTTCCTATTATTCCTCTCACTCTCACATTCAGACATCAGATTCTCAGAAGAACTATGAATTCTCTGAATCTACCCTTAAGAATTTAATCCTTCCTTGAAGGAACTCAAGAACAAACTTCATAATTTACTTTTTAAACTATAAATTAACCTGCTTTGCAACATTAACATATAAGAATCCAAGATCAAAACAACAAGACATTCAAAAATTTGAGATGGAATTCGAGTGTATTCTCATTAAATTTCAATATCAATACATTGAAAAATGACAAAATGCTAGAACCAAATTATAGATCCAAACTCTCTCTATTTAGTTACCAATTTCACCATCCTTTGAAAAATATATCAGACTGCTATATATAGTCACTAGCTATCTTGGAATCCTCAAGAAAGGATGCAACAAGCTTTGGATAGCTAGGACAGGGTTAGGGTTTTCAACAACCATACCAACTAGATAATCAATAAATTTATTGCAAAAATGACATGCCAAGCAATCTAGAGAAATCAGGTTCAAATTGATCTTCATTTATGGCCAAATCCTGACTAGTACACTAGGGACTGGAAATTTCATCATTTTAGCTCCCTGTTTACTTCATTTGCATAATAAATTGAGTGATTTTTTCACCTATCTTCCATGGCATGGACATCCTCTGTAGAAAAGAATCATTTTTGGACCATACTGTGATAGTGTACAAGATCAAATTGAGTAGATTAGTCACCCATGCATTTAATAACCAGTCCTTTACTCGCAGAAAACCCTTAAATATTTCAAATCTCAGACAACAACGATCAATCAATTAAGTTTAAAACATGGTTGTCGATCTTTATCCCTTATTGGCACATCAGGTGGCTTTCATTAAATGACAACAGTCACTTAAACCTTTAAAAAACTTATCCAGCCACATCATCATTTTCCTCAGCCAATCAGAAAAGAACACATCAGCTACACCTGGAAATGGACCCACTTTGACCTTGGCAAGCTTCCTTAACCCTAAGTCATTCAGCGAACTAGTGACCGAAGGAGTTCTCCAGATCTCGAAATACCTTTCTTAACCACGGTCTGGTTTGGGGATCACGTGAACAAAGCATTCACATGATCACTTAATATTTTATTGACTCATGGTTTTCTTGGGAGATCACGTGACCACCGCTCAATCTACTTATCATCAACAGCTCATAATCATTCTCAGAATGCTCTTTATCCTTAACCCAAACTCTATCCAAACATTAAGCAACTGGAGCAATCTCTAGATCGCATGATTTTTAAATTAACCCATGTTGTATTGGGAGAATGCGCAACTGAAGACTATCTCTGAATCATTGAATATTTCACTAACGCTTGGTTAAATCATGTGATTAAAAACTGGTTGTCGATCATGTCTCATCCAACAGTCCACAATGATTCCTCAAAAACCATAAACCTCTTGTCTTAACTCAACTTATCCAGTGATTCAATGACAAAGAAATCTCCCAATTGCTGAATCCTTTTCTAACCTTGAGTTATATCTAGAGAACATGTGAATGCCATTGATTCATTTCATCATCAACGGTTCGCATTTAATTTCAAAACCCTCCTGCCTTGACTGGTTCATCTAGAGAATGATCAACTGAAGGAAAAAATAACTACCTGCTAAATCGCTGAAGGTTAAGCCACTAATTTCCAGGATGGAGAATACACAAACACTGTAGTCACCAAATCACCAAATGAAATGACTAACTGCTCGGGAACTTGGAGATTAGGAGAATGCCTCAGTCTCCAGATCACTGAGTAGAAACATAACACTCTCGGCTGGGAAATAAAGCATGTATAGAATGGGGATTTAAGTGGCTGGAAAAGGTAATGGGGAAAAAGAACAAAGCTAGGGTTTTTGACTTAGACAAAATTTATAGAACCCTAGAAAAGTATAAACCATATATCTCAGACCTTCAAATTGCAATATCTATCTAGTTTTTTCAATTGAGTACATGCGATCTGAACTAAAACTTTCTTAGGGTTTTAGTAGGATAAGACCATTTTCTTAGGATTTTAGCTATGAAAGGAAAATGGGCTAACAATGGCTCTATCTGGGGATGCATGCCTCTTGTAGGCATGACAAGGATTTAGAATCTATGGGGAAAATTAGACCACCCACTGGACAAAAAGACAACCGTAGAGAACATTGGACAAAAACCTAACTAGAAAGGCAAGACTAGACAGAAAAGAAACACACCACACCTCTACAAAATTTACAACATATACATCCCTAACTACTATTCATGAAAAGAAAATACCTTCAACTGATGTATTTCTTCAAGAATTGTCCATGAACAGGCAATTCTTGAATGTCACCATTGAGCTCTTTGACAATGTAGGAATTTGGTCCCCACTTTTCATGAATTAAATATGACCCTAACTAGATAGGATCAAATTTTCCATGTTTTCCTTTATCTTCCAATCTGGCATTCCAGAGTAATACCAAGTCATCAGGTTCAAAATTCCTTTCTACATCTCTCTTGTCATACAAGTTCTTGACCTTCAATTGCAGCTTAGAATTCTCTGAAGTTGATTCTCTTCTGGTTTCATCTAGCCTGATCAAATCTTCAATCCTCAATTGTATTTCATCATCTAGATCATCATCATATAATTGAACAAACCTATACATTTCCAATAACTTGTTTTGGGGCATCCTTGCATGTATTCCATATACCAAGTCAAATGGTGCACACCCAATTGCTTTCTTAATAGTTACTCTATCAACCCACACAACCAAGGGAAACTTTGAATTCCATGCATTTTTATTCTTTTCAAGGATCCTCTTGAGAATCTTTATCAATCTTTTGTTGGATGATTCTACATGTCCATTTCCTTGTGGATGATAAGGTGAGGAATATGACATCTAGATTCCTAAACATTCACAAAACTCCTTGTATTCAGAAGACCTAAAGCACATTGCATTATCACAAACAATCCTTTCAGGACAACCAAATCTAGTAACAATATTATTCAATAGGAAATCAGTCACCACCTTGCTAGTTGCATTCCTTGTAGGAATAGCCTCTACCCATTTTCTAAAATAATTAGTGGCAACTAAGATGCAAGAGTGTCCTCCACTAGATTTGTTTTCTATTTCTCCTATAAAATCCATCCCCCATTTTTGGAAAGGGGCTTGCACTACCATTGGCCTCAGTGGTACATTTCCTAAAAACTTGAGCTTGCCTGAAAATATCTGACAAGCATCACACTTTCTTACCAATTGTTCTACATCTTTGAAGATTGTGGGCCACCAGAACCCTACTCTCAGAAGATTTTGAGTAGTAGTTTTACCCATATAATGTCCACCACATATTCCTTCATGCATTTCCTTCAACAATCTGTCAACCTGACTTTCATCTACACATTTCAACAAAATGTAGTCTAGATTCCTTCTGCACAATTTGCATTTGATGATAACAAATTTTATTGCTTGAAACTTTAGAGTTCTTTTCTTGCCATCATCCAATCCTAATGGACATTTCATATTCCTTAAATAATAGATAACATCTTCATACCAGATACAATCATCGAAATCATATGTATAATCAATTTCAGTTTGGTTTATCTAATTTGCATCAAGATTGGACTGAGCCATCAATTTTTCCAATCCTTGGCCTCTAAACAGTTTGGTAATCTGGATATCAATGTTAAACTCTTTGATTCTATTCATCCATCTGCATCTCCTCCCAGACACTTCTTGTTGTGAAAAGATGTCCTTCACTGCAACACTTGGTACAAAAGCAATCACAGTTGTTCCCATCAGATATCATCTAAAAGCCTTCACAACCTTCACAAGTGCATATGCATGTTTCTCATTGATATCATACTTTAATTCAGTAGTCTACAAAGATTTACTAAAGAATGCAATAGGTTGTTCAAAATCTTCATTATTTTTTTGCAAAAAAATTGCAGCAACAGTGTGAAAAGAGGCAAAAGAGAAAATATGCGTCAGAATACCAAAGTCAGGTGCCTTAAGCACAGGTGCATCCTTGATTTCCTATTTGATACTCTTGAAAGATTCATCAAGTTCACCTTTCCACTTGATCTCAGATCCTTTTTTTGACATTTTGGATATTGGCCTAGTAATTTCAACAAAGTTTGTAACAAATCTCCTCAAAAAGTTTACCTATCCAAAGAAGGATTGGATTCCCTTTACATTTTTTGGTTTCTGAATTTTTTCAATGGCCACTACCCTCTCTGGATCAATTCTTACTCCTTGCTTTCCAACTAGGTGGCCTAGTAATTTTCCCTTAGTCACACCAAATGCACATTTCCTAGGGTTCAATGAAATGCCATATTCCAAAGCTCTCACAAATATCTTCTCTAGATGAGAAAAATGATCTTCTTCCTTTTTGGAATATGCAGTTAAGTCATCTTGATAAACAACAAGGAAATCATTTATGAATTCAGCAAAATCAACATCCAATGCTCTTTGAAAAGTTGCACCAGCATTTGTGAGACCAAAAGGCATCCTTACATAAATATAGGTCCCCCAAGGTATTGTAAAGGTTGTCTTAAACTATTTTGATTCTTTCAAAATCACCTAGTTGTATTCAGAAAAACCATCCATCATGGACATCAGGTCAGACCCTGTTACTCTTTGTAACATTGCCTCCATGTTAGGCAAGCAGTAATTGTCTTTAAGAGAAGAGATGTTTAGATTCCTGTAGTCTACACACAGTCTAATATCTCCATTCTTTTTTCTAACAGGAAATAAGTTTGACACCCAAGAGGAATGTCTTATGGGTTCTATGATTCCAGCATGCCTCAACTTCATCAGTTCTTCTTGCATTTTGGGTGCTAGAGTAGGGTTAATTGGCCTCTATTTTTTCCTAAAAGGTTTAGCATCTTTCTTCAAAGGAATAATATGTTGGAACAGATCTTCTCTATAAACCTTTAGGTCATCATATGACCATGCAAAAATGTGCCTGAATTTTCTCAGTAACTCAATCAAATATTTCCTTACCTCTTGTGATATCTCTTTTCCAATGTAGACCTTCTTATGTGCCTCTTGTCTACCAAGATTAATTTCCTCTAGGTCCATCTGTTCTCTCTTCCTAGTATCCATTTGGACTCTGTGTTGACTGTCAAATATAGTTTCTAAAACAACAAGTCCCTTGGGAACCTTGTTAGTCTTAAGCTGTAGAATTTCATTTCCAAGGATAACTTCTTTTCCTTCTGTAGTCTCGACCAAAGCTGAGCAATCCAATTCTTGACCATGATACTTATCTTCATAATTCATAAATCTCAAGATGTCCTGGTCATCTTCAAAAACCTACCAGTTGTCAACATTATCTGGTATACTAAACCTAGCCTGAATTTCAATTTTAGAGATGCCTGCAAAAGTAATGTCACTAGGATTGACTGCTATATTGGCTAACAAGTTAGCCATCTTATTATTACTCATATCCTTCCTTATAATATTGAATGCATCAAAACTCTCAATCATGTCCCAAATAACATTCCTATATTGTTTCAACCTTTTATTCTTAGAAGCATACACTGATATTACTTGAGACACAACTAACTTAGAATCACCAACAACTTTTACACATTTAATTCCATTCTTGTGTGCCAACCTTAATCCTATTAACAATGCTTCATATTCTGCTATATTATTGGTACAAGAGAAGGTAAGTGTGAAAGAGAACTTGTAAGTATTTAAATCAGGAGAGATGAGTAAAATAGCTACTCCTAAACCATCTTTACAATTAGCACCATCAAAGTACATCACCCACAACTCACCCTTCTCAGATTTAGCATTTACTTCCATAGTGATAGGGGGAAGCATAGGCTCTCTTTCAAGCACAGTGACCTCTTCTCTGAAAGCATTGATACGAGTATCCACAAAATAGGTAATCTCATTGTCAATATTCTTTTCAATCATATGGGTTACCCTTGGCTCCCTTTTAACCTTAATAGATTGATCATCTATTTTTAAAGTTGCAAAGGACAGGTCACATTGCAAACTTCCACCAATAGAAACACTCCACTTCTTGGATAATAGCATCCCATAATGTGGAGGAATGTCTACCACCAAGACACTCATGGTTATCTCTTTCTCTGGATTGGCTTCCAATTTGTAAGGCAATGCATTTATAGTCCTAATGAATGGAACTTCTCTTTGGTCCATTGCACAACATCTACACTAGACTATATCAACCTTAAGGCCCAACTTTTCCATGATCTTAAAAGGCATGATAGTATTTGAGACACCTAAATCAATCATTCAATTTCTGAATGTCATTCCATTCACTATGATACTTAAGAAGAATGGATCTATGTTTTCAAGGCTAGCATTGATAGATTTGTCCAAGTGTATAGGTGGTATTTGAGATACCATTTCTTGAACTTCCACTTCTTTCATAACTTTAGCCTGGGATTCATTAGCATTACAAGAAACATTATTATTATGAACATTATCTATCCATGCAAGAGCTCTATCCTTATGTTTAGGGATTCTCAATAACTTTGACAAAGGAACCTTGATAGTTATCTAAGACAATAAAACCAACATATCAACAGGGGCAAAGGAAGGAATCTCAATCTGCATTGCTTTAATATCCTTTTGTTTCTTAGATACATTAGTTGTAGTTGTCACCTTCATTTTCTCAGTTTTAGCCATTGTACTAACTAGCTCCTCACTTCCTTTTGATTGTCTCTGTCATGAATAGTAGACATCTTCACAGCTCCAATTCCCTTTGGCTCCCACTTCTTACCCTTTACATTTTTGAACTTCACTAAGTAAACATCTTTTGTTTTGTTTCTAGTGGGTCCCTTGGAACTAGTGTTTTTAATAAACATTCATGCAGCTTTTCCAGTGGTATCATTTGTTGTCATACTTCAAGTCTAGACTTGGGATACCATCTCTACAATGATCCTAGCCATCTCCTCCTTTGAAGGTCTTCTCAAATTCACTTTCTATGAGGAAGAATTCATGTTACATGTCTTTTCATCAATGTCTTCATCATCAGAAAAGACTTCTTGATGGAATAATGCATTATTGTGTCTTTTCAAACACACATCATTTTCTTCATCAACGTCAAAAAAATCTTCATGTCCCAAATATGAAATAGTCATGTTACACCCAATATCATCATTAGTTTCTTCTTGATCAAGTTCTTCAACTTCATCATTTTGGTATGCAAATATGGACTGTGCAACCACATAATGTGCTATAGAATGAGGAGATTAGCAGGCCATACACCATGGTGTATCCTCCATGACATTTATAGAAGCATTTTTAAAAGGCTCAGGGATAAATTTGTCATTATTTCCTTTTATAGCAGGGACAATAGGTTTTCCATCCTTCCATTGGGTGTTATAAGGGTAATTCTATAGCCTATTCTGCCTATTGAAGTTATTATTGAAATGAGGCTTTTTTGCAGCAAAAACCTTATCATTTCTATTACTAGGTGCTTTCAATTCCTTTAGTGAATTTAGCACTTTATCCAACTTGTCTTCTTCTTACCTCTGATTTCCAACATTTCTTTCATCATCCCTTTTATATATTTTGTCTCCAAAAAACTTAGGATCATCTCTTTTCCCAACCAATTTTCTAGATATTTTCATATTGTTCTCAATGTTGATAGAAATTATAAAGGCATCCCTGAGAATTCTATGTTCTTTGTCTCTCAGTAAGTATCCCATCTTTCCATAAAAAGCATTGAAGTATGTGGTCAGATAGACATTATCATCTAATCTCATAACTTGAAACAACTTATCCATACCCTTCTGAAATCTCTTGTTGAACTCAGCCATAGAATCATTCTGATTCTTCCTTATGGTGTTAAATTCATTTAGCATGAAAATTGCATTAGGCATGTCACCATACTTTTCCTTGAATCATTTTTCAAAATCATCCCATGTGTCAATGCAGCGGTTAGGGAGTCTTTTGAACCAGTCTCTAGCATCTTCCACCAAAGACTGAACAAATAGTTTAATGTCTACATCCTCATGCTCAATTTCATAGTCATTTAGCATATCAACAAATAACTTAAGGTGTTCTTCACAACTAATGGCATTATTACCAGCAAACTTAGTTACCTTGTCTCTTATATTAGCTAGGAAAGCATTTGGGTAACCTGGTATTCCATCAAAGATAATTTTACTATACCCTTCTAATTGCATAGGTCTTCTTTGAAAACTTAGACCAGTGTTTCCACTAGAACTAGCATTCACATCTATATTTCCACCTACTTGTACACTTGACTGTTGTTTAGGATCAACATTTAAGTTGGTAGATGAAACAGAAAGTGGATTATGAGTAGTAACATTACCAAGTGGAGAAGTATTAGAAGTTGTAGATGGCATACCTATTTCAATGGTAGATGGTCCAAGAGTGTTTGCAGATGAAGCCTTCAAGAACTGGATCTTCCTTCTTGTTTCTATAATAGAGGCTTCAACTTCAACCTTCTCTAATTCCCTTTCTAGACCATCTCTTTCCTTCCTTTTCTTCTCCATCTCTATATCTTCACTTGAAAAATGTGGTGGGACTTTCAGTTTTTCCACAGGGTCATTTATTTGAATCCCAGCCATCTTTTACTTTCCCTTTTCATTAACATCAGCAATAGGTCTTGTAGTTTCACTTTTATTTTTATCTTTAGGCCAAGAAGCATAACTTTGGACTTGCCTAATCATAGGGCCCTCTTGTTCAAACTCATGGTCTTGCAACAAACATTCTTTTTCACTTCTCAAAGCATCAAGATCACCTGAAATTTCATGCTGCAAAGATTTAGGAGTAGAAGCAAGCATTTTGTTTCTCTCCTTTAGCTCATTAATCTTTCTAAGTAGAGACTCTCTTTCTATTAATGCATTCATTGTCTCAACCTCTCTTTCTTTCTACAATCTTTTGTATATTTCATCTTGCTCTACTAATTGTAATCTCAATGCACCCAAATCATTTGGGTTTATCATAACATCTTCAGAGCTTGATGATACATCCATATCAGTGAGACTTTGATATGGGAAATCAACCTACCTAGGCTCCATGGGTTTCCTTCTAAGCATATCTCCATCTAGATGTAAATTTGACCCAAATCCCCTTTTTCCTGCCCTTACATTTTGATTTGCAGGTAATGTGGCTTTGTCCTGAAGTAAAATTTCTGGGGTATCATAAAAGTTATCTCTAGAGAGACCACTATCATATTTAGAGATTTTATATAGTGATTCATCATCATTAGGAGATGTATGTTGTTCCCTACTTATGGTATTATTTTATTCTCTTACAAGGGCACTAGTAGATTCCCCATCTCTTTTGATCCAGCTTTTGTTTCCTAATCTAGGAAAATCTTTTAGAGTAGCCTCTAGATGCTTCTTGAAAAAAGCCCTAGTATTTCTTCTTTTGTCCATGGTTTGTAATTTCTAAAGACTGGTTCTAACCCTTTGAGTCACCAACCACTTTTAATGGGAAATCTTAAGAAAAAAACCTTGAGAAACTTATATTGTTATATCTCCAGCAGAGTCACCATTTTGTTGGTTCCTTTTCTTTCTACTTGCAGATTTGCAATATGATTGACAAACAAATGTCTCTGACTCTTGTAACCCACTCCAAATTTGACAAGAAAAAGGGCCAATTAATAAGGACTAGGATATTAGTCATCCTACACCTTGAGCCTTAATGCTCAGGTGGGTGTACCTTGGATTCACTTCTTAAAGGAATCTAAAGATTTTACCATTTATAGGTTGATTGATGATGAAGAACTAGTTCCTAAGAAAATACCAGTGTCTTATCCTAGGGAAAATAGTCAAATACAATATACCTCAACAAAAAACTTAACTCAAACACACCCAAATCCAGAATAAGTACTTTGTCTATGATTCCTATCACTCTCACATTTAGACATCAGATTCTCACAAGAACTGTGAATTCTCTAAATCTATCCTTAAGAATTTAATCCTTCCTTGAAGGAGCTCAAGAACAAACTTCAAAATTTACTTTGTAAACCATTTATTAACCTACTTTGCAAGATTAATAGATAAGAATCCAAGATCAAAACAAGAAGACATTCACAAATCTGAGATGGAATTCAAGTGTATTCTCATTAAAATTTTCAATATCAATACATTGAAAAATGAAAAAATGCTAAAACCAAACCCTAGATCGAAGCTCTCTCTATTTAGTTACCAATTTCACCATCCTTTGAAAAATACATCAGACTACTATATATATTCACTAGCTATCTTGGAATCCTCAAGAAAGGATGCAACAAGATTTAGATATCTAGGATAGGGTTAGGGTTTTCAACAACCATACCAACCAAATAATCAAGAAATTTATTGTAGAAATGACATGTCAATCAATCTAGAGCAATCAAGTCCAAATTGATCTTAATTTATGGCCAAAATCCTAACCAGTACACTAGAGACTGGAAATTTCATCATTTTAGCTCCCTGTTTACTTCATTTGCATAATAAATTAAGTGACTGTTTCACCTATCTTCCACGGCATGGACATCCTCCACAGACAAGCATCATTTCTAGACCATACTGTGACAATATACAAGATCAAATTGAGTAGATTGGCCGCCCATGCATTTAATAACTAGTCCTTTACTCGTAGAAAAGCCTTAAATATTTTAAATCTCAGACAACAACAGTCAATCAATTAAGTTTAAAACATGACCATTGATCTTTATCCCTTTCCCAGCACATTGGGAGGCTTTCAAATTAAATGACAACAGTCACTTAAACCTTTTTTAAAAATATCCAACCACATCATCATTTTCCTCAGCCAATCAGAAAAGAACACATCAACTACACCTAGCAATGGACCTACTTTGACCTCGGCAAGCTTCCTTAACTGTAAGTCATTCAGCGAATTGGCAACCGAAGGAGTTCTCCTGATCTCGGAACACTTTTCTTAACCGTGGTCTAGTTTGGAGATCATGCGAACAAAGCAATTGCGCAATCTCTTAATATTTTCTAGACTCATGGTTTGCTTGGGAGATCACGCGACCACCGCCCGATCTACTTATCATCAATAGCTCATAATCATTCTTAGAATTCTCTTTATCCTTAACCCAGCCTCTATCCAGCAATTAAGTCACTGAGGCAATCTCTAGATCACATGATTTTTAACTTAACCCATGTTGTATCTAGAGAATGCGTGACTGAAGACTATCTCTAAATAGTTGAATATTTCGCTAACCCTTGGTTGCATCATGAGATTAAAAACTGGCCATCGATCATGTCTCATCCAATGGTCCACAATGATTCACTGAAAACCATAAACGTCTTGTCTTAACTCATCTTATCCAGCCATTTAGTGAATAAAGAAATCTCCCAGTCACCAAATCCTTTGCTAACCCTGAGTTATATCTGGAGAACACACGAATGTCATTGATTCATTTCATCATCCATAGTTCACATTTAATCTCAAAACCCTCCTGCCTTGACCAGTTGATCTGGAGAATGAGCGACTGAAGGAAAACATAACCACCCATTGAATCACTGAAGGTTAAGCCACTAGCTGCTAGGACTCAAAGAATACATGAACATTGCATTCGCTGAATCACCAAATGATATGACTAACCACCTGAGAACTTGGAGATTAGGAGAACACCTCAGTCTCCAGATCACTATGTAGAAACATAACTACCTAGGCTAGGAAATAAAGCATGTGCAGAATGGGGATTTAAGTGGGTACAAAAGGTAATGGGGAAAAAGAACAAAGCTAGGGTTTTTCACTTAGACAAAATTTATGAAACCCTAGACAAGTATAAACCCTATATCTCAGACCTTCAAATTGCAATATCTCTCTGATTTTTTCAATTCAGTACATGTGATATGAACTGAAAGTTGATGACACCCTATTCTATCCATGGTTCAATGTGCAAGTCATAAAACATCTTGTATCTTCTTTGCTGACCAAAACAAGTTTGTAGTAAGGCAAGGCAACTTTCTTAGGGTTTTAGTAGGATAAGACCATTTTCTTAGGATTTTAGCTATGGTAGGAAAATGGGCTAATAGACCCCATATGACTTTTTTGCTTTTTGTTTTTTTCACGAATTAAATGTAGAAAATGTCACCTCATCCTATTTCATTCGGATGCAACTAAGCTCCAAACAAAATGCACCGTTGACTAAATTTCAAAAAAAGGGAAAACACAACAGATTTGAAAATCGTGAAATTTTTAGTTCTTTCCTTCATGATCTGCACATTTTGAGGTCGAAATCAACAAAAAAATTGCAAAAAAATCATTGTATTTTGGAAATCTGAAAAGAAAAAAGTTTGAATTTTTTTTGTCTTTGGTGCATTTTGTCTCGAGCTTAGCCAACACCATTTCATTCATTGCTAGAAGTGATTGCATAGAAAAAATTTTACCACTAATTATACTTAGCTATTTCATTCATTGCTAGAAGTGATTACAAAAATACAAAATGAGGTGCAACTCTTACCTTTCTATTCTTCTTCTCTTCCTTGTGCTAGATATTTCATTTCTGATATCCGATTACAAGTCATCAAAATGGAATAATGGTTAAAGTTTCATCGATGATAGTAAATATTATACTAATCCAAACCAAGTTATGTCATATCTAGATTTAACATTTCTTCATTTGGTCAAATGCCCAACAAGGTCTATGGGCTTCTATAGTGTTTTGGGAACTTATCAGTAAAAAAATGCTCAGAGTGCCTAGAACAAGCTAATAGTTCAGTGATGGAGCTCTGAGCCAATGACATAGGTAGCCTCGTATTGATGGATGACTACTTTCTATGTTATGAAAACTCTAATTTCATTTCAACATTAGATACCAACGTATATGTTTACCTCTGGAACATCTAAAACATCTCAGGCAATATGGGTGATTTCAAGGCCACAGCCTCTGGTCTTCTCTCCAACCTGTCAAATCTAGCTTACAATCCTAGAAATAAGTGATTCCTCATGGGATCGACCAAATAATACACAAACCAAACTATCTACGGACTCATTCAATGTTGGAGATATTTACCCATCAATGACTGCAAAAAATGCTTGTTTAAAGAAAGGATTACTGTGGAGGATTGTTGTTTTGTGAAGAGAGAAAGTCAGGCTCTGTTAGGAAGTTGTGTGGTTAGATTTGAGTCATACTCATTTTTTGGCACTCCAGAGGCATCCTCACCACAAGCTTTGCCACCCACTCCAACAACCTCCTCACCTCCCACAAAAGGCCTAACTCCAACATCTGCAGAACCCCCGAAAGAAAGATAGACTGCAACAACTACAGAATCTCCCATAGCAGGGCAAACCCAATCAAAGAGTAAGCACAACCACTTAATTTAATACTTGTTGGATTATATCTTTCTTATGTTTATATTGAAAAGAGTTGACACTATAGAGAAGGGCTCATTAGTACCCATTGTTTTGGGAGTTGTGGGATGCTTGATTCTGTTGTTAGTTATTTGCCTCCTCACAATGAGGAAAAGAGTGAAATCTATCATTTTTGCAATCTCAGTTACCCACAATGAAGGTGGTTCTTCTAAATTTTTCATCTTCGTATTAAATTTTATAAGGGGGTTTGCGAGCTCTAAATCTGCTTTAATCTCTCAGGGAACAACAAGAGACATAAAGGAAATAGAAGTTAAAGAGTTGTCGGCAAGATCTATGCAAGGTAAAAAAGAGTTTATGAATGAAGTGAAGCTGATAGCCAATGTTCAGCACTGAAATCTTGTGAAGCTATTGGGATGTTGTGCCAAGGGAGATGAAAGGTTTCCTATTTATGAATATCTTTACAATAATAATTTTCAATTGGAGACACCAAACTTAAAATAGACTGATGTGTGATAAGTGATTCGTGATGCAGGCACGAAGACTATATTTAGGAGGAAATGTGATAACTATGGTTGATTCAACAGTAAGGGAGAGTTTCTTAGAGGAAATGTGATAACTATGGTACTGTAATGTCCCCACCAGGGAACCCATAAGGAATTAGGTCTATGACCTAAAATTACAACTAACAAATTTTTTTAACATTCTAACATATCATCATTACCATTCACAAGTACATTCCTTAAGGTTCCCTTAATGAATTCAATTACCATTATTAAGTATTTCATTTTATTACTTAATCAAATAAATTCTATTTCCATTACAACTTCAATTTACATTGATTCCATTTCACATCAAAACCAATTACATTAATGAGCTAGTGAAATTAATTTTCCTTACCGACTAACATGTAATTTACCCTTAGAAGTGAAACAAGTATACATTACTTATCATATCCACTAAGCACATTTATTCTTTCATATTTGTTTACTCAACATTATCTATGCTCAACTCAATTGCACCATCAAAACTCAATTAAACTTTTCCAATAAGAGTCCTTACTTCCTATCTTCATTTCAAGATAATAATAGAAAGAGCATAAAGTACCTATCCATGTATTGATAACCAACATAAATCATCCAATGAATCATTTTTCCATAAGTTTTAACTTCCACAAATTATCATCTATAACCTTGTACAACTCAAGTTAAGAATTGAGATTAAAACCTAGTTTGAATAACCAAACATTACTCATAATTGTACTCTACATTTAAGAAATTACTTCTCATCACTATTTTAATAACATACATGTTTCCTACCCTTATTATTTCACCTGGAGATACCCTTGAACCCTTAGCATAACTTTTCACTAACCATATATCAAAAGAAGTTTACATCCACAAGTACTTTTATTACAAAGATTTTCTTAGAACCATTACTTTCAATTTCATTTAAAATTTGCAAGAGATATATGGTGGGAATTTCTCATTGATTCAACCATGCTCAATCCCCTTTTCAAATTCATAATTCTACCCTTCCCCTATACATAGCTTATTCCTTACAATTTCCTTTTACAAATGTAATTACAGTTACTGCACATTGCCCGAAGGCATATAGAAAGATAATTACATCAATTTTCCCAAGGGCTTACAATACATCTTTACATCTTGATAAAAAAAGATAGAGAAACATGATACAAGAATAGAATCTTTACCATTGAACAACTTAGAATCCAAGCCACGACATGAACCATGAACAATACAATGAAAGAGATTTTCCACCCAACCATGTGAAACTGATATAGTTCCACCCCCCATGCTAGGAGATACAACCAAGGTACTCTCAAGACCTTAAGGCAATCTAAGTCTCAAATACCAATAAACCAAAGCTCAAAAGAACAAGAATAAAGCACATAAAATATCATCATATTATGACACTGAGGTTAAGGTTCTAGGAGACCACCTAAGTGAGTGTCATCACACAACCTGTGTATTGGGATCCACCCTGGAAACCATGTAACCCTGGTCTCCTGTTTATGAATAGGGATCCACCCTGGCAGTTATCCTTGGTCCCGGTACTCCAATTAGGTCTGCGTGGCCATTATTCTATTTTCTTTCATTATCTTTTGAATCCCCCCTTCCCAAGTTAATTTTTAAGGTTATCACTTTTTACAAACCCACCCATAGGATCATCTGGCAACCACTTTAGGGTTCCAGCACCTATGGTGAGACACTCACTTAAGGTTCCTATTCCCTTACCCCATCACAAGCCACAAAACAAGATAACACTTCCAAGTCCTGATTCATAGGTTTAGGAAACTCCCATGTGCACTCAGGCCCTCAGAATGAGTTCTAACCTTAGCCATATACATAACAGGAACCATTGGAAGAATGTCTATCACAAGACATCTCAAAGAGAAACATAAAACCATTCACATGCACAAGTAAAACTTTCCAAGGCTCATTTATAGGTCTAAGGAACCCTCCCATGCACACAGGCCATGAAGATGAGTCCTAGCCTCATAAACTAAGCTCAAGTCTATGCCAAGTGGAAAATCATCATAAGTAAACCATATAACCTCAACAAAACAAGTAACGAATGTACATAGGTGATACAAACTTCACACATCACAATTACATCATACATGAAATAAAATACATCATAAACACTTTCAAGAACTAGAATCAAAGCATAGAAAAGAATAAGAAAGTTTAGGAATGTTTGGGGAACATTTAGGAGGCCTTAGAGAAGTCCTAGTCCATTAGACAACCCTAACCCTAATTTTGATCCCTAAAACACATCCTAAACCTTATTCAAGCATCTAAATGCTCTATATAAACCCAACAAAACAAGAAATGAACATATTTAAAGTTTACACAAAATTTCATATGCCACAACACCATGCTCTACAAAATCTCACATGCCTGAAAAATAACTAAGTCTGATTTTTAAGAAATCTCAAAATTAGAAGTTGCATCTTAACTCCTAAGAATCAGGAACCTATTTCAATTATCTCAGAAGGTACCTAAACCCTTTATACAAGTATAACTTAAAGTATAAGAAATTAAAGTACGTAAACTTATACTGCCTATTTTTCCTATCTAGCTCGGTTCACACTAGCATTCCTATCTTGCTCGGTTAATACTGGCATCCCTGTCTTCCTCGGTTAATACTACACTGACATCCCTCGGTTAACACCACACCGACCCCCCTTGGTTAACAATACACTGACCTGCCTCGGTTATCACTCAACCGACCTGGCTCGATAATTACTGAACTGACCAAGCTTGGTCAACACTAAACCGACCTGGCTCGGTCAACACTAAGCCAACCCTGCTCAGCTAATACTAGACTGACCTGCTCGGCTAATACTAAACCGACAGAGACTAAAAACATGACTATCAACTATGTCTTGCGGGTAAAATTGGGCACTATGGGAACTATGGTTGCCTAATCTAGGCACGACCCATTTGAGATCTCCCAATTTCCCTTCAGAAATGGCTCATCAATCCATCCTATCTATCTAACAAATATGTTCTAGATCTGGACAAAGAAAGGTGGTGCACAAACACATATGGACCAGCAGGGTTGAAATGATAGTTCTAAATTCTGGAAGCATTCATAATACATTCATTAACAATATAATACACCATCCCACATGATCAAAAACCACTTCTACCTTCCTAGGAAGATTTCACCACAATGAACATACAAGCATTCATAAAAATCACTTCCCAGAAACATATTTCAAATACACAAAAAAAAACAAAAAAAAAAACATATATAAATAGTTCTCATTTTATAACCGAAGTAAATGATCGTATTCTCATCGAGTAACATATCATTCATATACATAATCATGCACATGGGAAGAATGGAGATTCATCCCAGTTAGACCCTACTTGGGGTCCTGCGGAGAATCATCTTCCCTTGGTTGGAGACTCTCTGCAACATTTCCAACCTTGAGTAGATATTCTCCTAAAAATATTCCTCTCGCATTCAAAATTTAAACAATCCACACACGCTTTCCTTCCAAATTGAAGAACTCTCAAACTCATAGGAAAACTCTAATAAATTTTCCAGAGAAATCACTGCAAAAAATCCTCCAAATTTTTCCTAAGAAAACCCTCCCCTTTTCTTTCCTTCACACAAAAGAAGCAAATATTTATCATACAACTATGTGGTTGAAGTAGTTGCTTTACAGCAAGAAACTTCTCCAACTTCTGTAGTTGGTTGAATAATCAATAAATCATTCCCCTAAAATCCTTAATCAAGGTTTTAATAATTTTACTTAAAATAGTCTCAAAATAAAACCATAACAAGAAAACTCAACAATTAACTATCAAAAAAAACACATAGCACACATGGAAACTAACTAGCCTAACTTCTAGGAGGTCCTGAGTTCAACCCCCTCATAGATAGCTAGTTTTAATACAACTAACCTTTCTTTTTATTATTATTATTATTAATACATTTATTGAATTCACTTTAAATAACATACCATTTACACAATCAATAAAAACATACAAATATTATTATTTATATAAGCATGGGTATATGTGTGTCCACCCACATATACACATACCTATATAACATATAATCAATATAACACACACACACACACACACACACACACACACACACACACACACATATATATATATATATATATATATATTTTAATTCACATCATAAATCATAGAATGACATCAAATCATAAATCACAAGACCACATCACATACCACATTCAAATTCCCCAACTAGGGTAACCTCCTAAACATAAATCTAAGTCCATGAGTAATCTTGAGAGTAATCTTGGTAATATCTCCACACAACAATAGTTCAAGAATTTTTAAGGCACGCTCAGACCTATGTAGCCAGGTGGAGTCGATGCCTGGTACCTGCATCCTGCAACACCAACCAAGTACACCAATATATATATATATATATATATATATATATATATATATATATATATATATATATATATATATATATATATATATATATATATATATATATATATATATATATATATCTGTGTGTGTGTGTGTGTACAAATAATTGCAAACAAGGAAGGAGAGTGCGACATCATGTGGACCTCCCGGAGGAGTAACTACGACTGCCTCCCCTCTTCTAGCAGTCACATCAGACAGTCACATCAACAAACCATAATTGGATTAGTGTGGTTAGTATCAAAATGATCTCTTTTCTATATTGTATAACAATAATGAATCATAACATAATCATGTAAATATAAATCATCTATTATCTTTCACAAACCCATTTAATCATCAAACATGTACTCAAATTGTCCTATTATCAAATCAAGATAAACAAATCATGTAACCATAATGCATTAATCATGTCTAATCCCAAGTAACATTATTAGAGAATGTAACCCATCTAGCCCTTAAATCATTATAATCAATTAACCTAATGTACACATAAATATTAATAATGAGCATTTCACATGAAAGCATATAAGCCTATCAAGTGATCCTATAATTGACACACATGATGATATAAAGGAACATATTATTATTTCCCACATTAAAATATGAAGTTATGGTACGTTGGAAGAGGTTCGGTTTAAGTAACCATCTCAAGAAGGATCATTCTCACATATAGTCCTTCCTAATTTCAAGTGAACATAACCAAGACTTGATAGGGTTGGAGGGACATTATAGGTATGATGCATTCATGTAGCATTTTTGTGTGTACAAGCTAATGCCACAGTTCATCCGGTTATGTCCAATGTGGTTCTCATGATATCGAGCAATTTGGTGACATTGCCAAATCCAACAAAGCTAGCATTTTTGAGTGGCTCAGATTAAGTAAACGAGTACGAGTCGAAAGGCTTGTAAAGGGCACACCGACATTTACCGTAGTGGCTTCCAGAGATGAAATTATTTTTCTTGTGTACAATTTTTCAGAAAAATAAAATGAAGTGTTCCTTGTTTTTGTATGACTAATTAAATTTGTGGCTACATAGCCGCTACCGACATTTACAGAGTCACAAACATCTTGCACAACCTCTTCATCTTCCTCTAGCATCCCATCTATAAATGAAACCTCCATTATTGATGTGGGACCAAGATATGGTAAGCATTGACAATTGGATTATGACAATTGTTATCTTTAGTGAAGAGGATTTGTACTTGAGTATTCAAATATAACTTATATAAGTTCTTTCAAACTTTTGAGTAGAAGTTCAATTTTTTTGGAAGTAGCTTATAATGTAATTTTTTTATTTATAATTAAAGTTGAGGGTTATATCTCAATTTTTTTTCTTTTTTTTTTGAATTATTTATTAAAATTTAAAAAAAGTTATGATAATTATGCATTTGGTGGTATTTAATTGGTGGCTATATGATATTACATGTTTTGATAAGTAGGAGATATTTTCTACAGAAGATTAAGTTGTGATATTGCTATCAGGATTCAACTATGTAATTTTTTGAGTCAACCTCATTGGCCCATGTTTCATAAGTAGTGGTTCACAAGAAACATCTCTCATTAGAATGAATGAAACACTTATCACTCATTGCATTTAGGTAATTCTCACAAAGGTGAAGCATTTGGACTTCCCAGGAGGTCACCTATGCCAGAGTTACTCTAGCTCAAGTGCACTTAACCACTGAGCTTCCTCCAAGGCTAAGCCCACTTTTTTTACAACTAGCTTGGGATGGGTGACCTCCCAATAAGTCTCGATGCTTCACCTCTATGATCATCACCTAGATGTAATGAGAGCTAAATGTTTCATTTATTTTCATGAGAGATGAGTTCTTCTGAACCACTACTCAAGAAACATTGGTCAATGAGTTTCACTCAAAAAATACACATTTGAATCCTAATAGCAATATGAAAATCACATGTTTTATTTCTTTTTAGACTAAGGGATATATTCCATACAATTATTGATGGTCATGATAAACACTAACAACTTTAAAATCACAACTATTGGTACCATATTACTTCAAATATTAGACATTGAATCACCAAATGCTATTACAATTTAAGTTTTAGAGGGCATCCAAAGGTGTTTTCTGTATTTGAAAGAACGTGTTGGGTCTTAAGGTTGTTTCATAGTTAATACTTATGAATGTATTTATGAAGGTTGGGCATTTAGAAATGACTCTGGTGCTTTTGAAGGAGAATATGACCTCTTGTCTAAAAAAGAGGTTAAGTGAAATATATAGAATCATAATTGTAAGATTTTTCTATGGAGATAGCCACCCAAGATCTATAGGCCTAATGAAAATCTTAATAACAAGAGACAATCAACATGACAAGAAGAAACATTCTATTATAATCAAGAATGCAATAGACTATAATAGATCAAATTACTTGAATTTAACATTATGTAGGAGACCTCTTAGTTAAATAGGCCAATGTGAGACATAGGAAGGAATAAGCTTTTGACAAGTGTATCAGTCTTATGATATGATACATAAAATGAAAACTCATCACCCACCTAATGTGGAAAAGTGATAGTATGACACATCCACTAAAGGTGGATGACCTTCCAAAGGTAGAAAAGTGAAAGTCTCACATGTCCACTAAAGGTGGATCACCCTTCAAAGATGGAAAAGCAATAAGGTGATAAGTCCTCAAAAGGTGGAAGTCTCACTTAAGGTGGAAAAGTGATAATGTGAGTTCAACATCAAATGGGGGAATATTCATATGTGGTATTGGATGCTCCAACTGGTTGTCTTATAATTTTCATGAATTGGCCAAATTTTAAATCTACAGATTCAAAGGTTAGTTGTTGATGAACAAGAATCAATCAAAGATTGATATCTCCCACACTTTTGACTTTGTGGGATCAAGGTGGGTCTCCCTTTACAATACCTAGAGATCTACTGTATTTTATTTTGAGACAATATTTTATACCTGATAATTTCCAATAAAAATATATGATAGAAAGATTAATCAAACCTGAATTTGGATACACCTTGGCTGTTCATCATTCATTTAGTAATTGGGAAAATATTTTGAATTGAAACCTACTCCTAGCAATATGAAATTTAAAGAGATTTTGGACATTTCAATAGATTAGTGCCTAAATCTTGGGATGTAGAGTCAAGATTAAAATCTTACGTATATTTATTTAAAATAGTTAATATTTACATAAAATAGTTAATTAAAATCTTATGTATATTTACGTAATGCAATTTTTGTCAGCTAATCCTAACACTTCCCTATTGTACCATGTTCTTGATAACAAAAGTTTGAAATAAGGGGCCACTAGTCAATCAACCTAGGTTCCCTATCTCTAATATCATTCCAGATACTCAAATTCACTTGGACATTTGTATTCTTGCAACTATTATTTCTAAGCCAATCTCTTTTCAAATTAGTTGTTTAGTATGTGGACCTAGTGTCCATAATAAAGTTTGTGTAACCAACTTTTAGTACAATCATTCATTCTATAGTGGCATTGAAAATCCCCATATGGAATATTTTCCCATCATCTACTGACAATAATATCATTGGTAAAACCATGTAAAACTCTTCTTTCCATTCTTCCAAATCTTTCAATTACACCTGATCATTCCAAATGTCAAGAATAGACTAGCGTTGTAGGGTATGAAGAGAACCAATCATAGCTCTAACTAAGTATTCTCTATTTTAAAGAATTGAAACATGTCAATAACCATCCTAAACATCTTTTTGTAGGCATTACCTGGATGGGGGACATTTCCACTATATTATGTAACTAGACAAAGAGTTGACAAAGTGTGTTATTTTGGTTTCCATATTTCATACATAGGAATTTTATCTTTAGATTACAACAGGGCTTGCAAAAAATCCTGATAATTGTAATAGAAACTTTCCAGATATTTCTTTATCATTGCAAGACTATATTGACGAACATTGCTCAATGCTTCCAAAACCTTGATTTTACCAAGGCTTCCTCTAGCACATAAACTCTTCCAGAATATTTTTATATAACATTGCCTTATCATTAGTAGATATAGTAGTGTCTACATTAGAGGGTGACTTACTAACACAATATTAGATGAATTAGTAGGAGTAACTCCCTAAAATAATGGTTTGCTTCAACCTCACATTTTCTATCTACAAATCATTAAATCCCTTTTTAATCTCCACTTCATTTTAGTTTAAGTTCTCATTTATTCAAGAAAATCTTTCTAGTTGCCTAACTAACCATTGCATCACAAATAGTGAGGGAAAATGCCTGTAGAGAAAAAAATATTCTTCAAAGTCTTGATGATGGTTGTATCCCTCATCTCTTGAGTTAATTCCAAGAATTTAATCTTCCTAGTCTTTGGGGTAGATCCCCACATAACCAACACTTGAGTCCCGGGATGATATCCTGATCCTACTAGTCCCCATTCCACATCAAATCTAAAGCAAAGATTGTCTTTTTGGCTTGTTACCTAACCAATAAATAATACATTATACAAGTCCCCACTTGGGAGTAACATACCACTCTCATGTACTGTCTTCCTTGCCTCATCAAGGATTACTTTTATTTCATTAGAATTAACCTCCTTAAAAGTGTATGTGACAACTTCATCATGTTTTGATGCTTCAACACCCATTTTATTTATATGCACTTTCTCCATATATTCCCATCCTTTTGTTTTAGCCAAAAACCCTTGAACACTAGGGTCTTTACAAAATAATCATCCTCCCAAAATTGGGTTGTTGCCACAACCCTCTCATCATCAACTTGTTCAATAAAAATATCTTTATGCACATTAGCTCTATCCTTAGGTACATGATTAACATTTGCTTCCCTAGACAATGATTTTAATAATTGATCCACCTCCTCCTCATCACCAAGCTGGCCAATGTTTTATGCGACATGTTCTGTATCTTCTCTTTCTCCTTTAGTCATCAAATTATCCACAAGAGGTGGCTAGCTATTATCACCATGTTGAGATATCAAGTTGTTATGAAAGACTAAATTAGAAATATCCTCTCAAATTAGATTAAAAGTTACCCCTCGAAATGACATATCATCCTTACATATTTTTAAAATATTTCATTTTATATCTTCAAAATTATGAATTACAACTATTAATTATTAATTATAATTATAAATTTCATTACTAGAAATTAAATTAAAAACTTCACTTTAAAAAGTAATATAAAATAAAAGAACATAGGATAGAAAAGTTATAAACAAACTTTTAATCCACTAAATTTTATGTGGACTAAATAAAAATGTACGTGATTGATATGACAGCACTTTCATTCCATGGACCCGGATGTTCAAGTTTCAACAAAACCTATCCAATGAAGTAGTAGAAGAAGTTTAAGAATAGCTGTAAGAAGTTCTAGGGATTATCTAGGTTCCATGTTACTCATAGAGGTTTCATTCCGTGAAGAAATTGCAGGGATGAAACTAACATTGGGACTCTGACTGCTCATGCTTACGAACGCAGGTCTCGTTGGATCTGGTAACGGTACAGAATTGGTGGTTATCATTGTAACAACATTAGACATTATTGGAGGGACGTCTGGATCAGCCTGTGTACACAGAAGTCCAATGTGGGTGCATCTTATCACTTGCTCTTCTGGCCAATTTCCCACAAGCGCAATATCCACAATCTTCAGTACATGCCCTCCTTTGAATAGTCTCCATACCTGTATCAAGCGTTACCATTCACAAAGATTCACTCTTTCATCTCAATAAACTGTTAATTGGGAAAATCCAATTCTTACCTATTCTAATAGGGTGAGGCTCCGCTTCTCTTTCGAAAGATTCATGTCTGTGTTTTTTCTTCCGCTTATGATCTCCAGCAGTACAACTCCAAAACTATAAACGTCGACTTTTACAGACAGTTGCCCTCCCATTGCATATTCTGGAGGCATGTAACCACTGCAGGCATTAAAAAAGTTATATATTCACTGTTTATTTTCATTATGATGTGCTTTTAGTAAGTAAAAACCCAGCTCAGGATCATCTCTCTTTTCGAGCCATGACAAACAAAAAGAAAATGTATCAATAATTGAATTACGGTTTCATTGTCAGAGAATAGTCTCGCCAGCCCAAAGTTAGCAATCTTAGGATTCAATTGCTCATAAAGCAATATGTTGCTTGCCTTGATGTCTCTGTGAATTATTTGAAGCTGAGAATCCTCATGAAGGTAAAGAAGGCCGCGAGCAATTCCAATTATGATATTAAATCGCTTTTGCCAATCCAGTATTCTGCGCTTTAATGGGTCTGTGTCTCCATTTCAAAATGAAAAATTAATATGAAGTGTTTGTCTCCAATAATTTTAACACAATTTGTTCTGGTAAGAAGAAATTATTCATGGTTGACTCACCAAAGAGAAAAGTGTCGAGGCTTTTGTTTGGCAAATACTCGTAGACGAGCAACCTTTCGGTTCTTTCGACACAGCATCCAAGCAAATTCACTAGATTTCTGTGTTGAATATTGGCCACAAGTTCCACTTCATTCATAAATTCTCTTTTCCCCTGTGCAGACCTTGCAGACAGCTTTTTCACTGCTATCTGCTTGCCGTCTCTGGTGGTTCCCTGAGAATTTAAACAAGCCCACATCGGTTTAATGAAACGTCTTTGTTATTTTATGAGATCCCACAAAATATAATTTAGTCTTAGGATACGGTACACTCACACCTTATAAACGGGGCCAAAGCCTCCCTCTCCAAGCTTGTTACTGTCATTAAAATCCTCTGTTGCTTCTGTCAAACGTTCTAAGCTGAATGAAATTTGCTCTTTCATAAAAACCCTCCTTTCTACGACATCTTCGTATCAGAGAGAAACAAGTAAATTCATACGTTCATCTATTATGCTAAACAGATATTCTAGAGATAAAATCACAAAACAATAGTAAATAAATCTGCAGTATCACCTTCACTCTGACTCACTAGGGTTATTTGCTTCCTCGAAACTGCAGATTTGAATTTCCTTCGTATTGCCAAGGAACAACCAGCGAAGATGACTACAGAACCTATAACAATCCCTAAAATCATCGGTAACCTTCCTGATGACTTGTCTGCAAGGCATCAATTCAATTGTTATTTTAAAACACATGTATGAAATCAAATAACAGAGTCAAAATTATAATTAAAAAAAGAGGAAAATTTGGATGGCAATCTTACTTGATATCACAGGGGAACGTTCATAACCAGGACTCTTGGTTATGGAGATTAATGTTTGTGGAGGAGGAGTGGGCGAATCAAGAAAGGGGTAAATATCATATCTTTGGTCCGTTTGGTTGCTGGAATTAACTTGGAATAAGGAAATGGGAAAAAGAAAATTGGCATAAATTTATTTCAATTTTGGTCCAATGCAAGAATAAATCTAATTCCAGGTTTTTTAAGGAATTAGATTTATTCTTGCATTGGAGCAAAATTGAAATAAATTTATGCCAATTTTCCTATTCTTGTTTTCTTATTCTAGATTAATTCCAGCAACATTAGCGTGCAGCTCCCTGACATTGCGTGGGCACCGCCTTGTCTAGTATAGCAACAACTCTGCATGTCTACCATTGCCTGCCACAAGCATTTTCTACAGTCCTTGACCGATATGTCTCTCCAACACTGTACCAGACCGTAAACCTCTCCCGCAGCCTTTTGTTCACCCATTTCAGAAGAATATTCGCTCTTTCTTGAGGCGAATCCCATACTTGCCGGAAGACAAGCTTTATCAATCAGATCTGACAAAAGACCTAAGGGTATGCCCTTGGAAGCTATCAGATTTATTCCTGTCACATTCTGCGTGTTCTCCTGCAAAAGGAAATTGGTATCTAGTGTTGAAATGAAATTGGAGTTATCGTAGCGCATTAAGCAGTCACTCATCCACACCCGCGCACCTATGTCGTTGGTGCAGAGTTCTTGAGTAATGTTAGTTGCTTGCACTGAACAATTTGAGCATTTCGCTGCTGAGACATTCCCTATACACTGGAGCAGTCCATAGGCTTTATTTGGAGACTGGCCACGGGAAGAGGTGTTGAAACCTGAACTTTGAGGTGCATTGCGAGACAGATCAGTAATTACTCCAGCCAAGTTTGAAGAGTATGCACTCCCGTCTGTGTGTTAATGTATTAGTCATTAGGATTTATGAGTTAGTTTATATTTCAGTTTAGGGTTTATGAGTTAGTTTATATTTCAGTTTTGGTAGTTTTTCTATAGCAGTTTATATTTCAGTTTTGGTAGTTTTTCTATAGCAGTTGAACTGCTATATGACTGCCTTATTTATGTAATCAATCTTGATGAACAAGTGACAATAATGTTTAGAGTATCTTTTATGCAATTGCATTTCTGGACCTAACAGTGGTATCAGAGCAGGCGATTGGTGGGTGTGTGGTTGTTTGCTCTTGATGTGATGTGAGGGGGAAATGTTTGTAGACACAGTGTAGACCTGTTGCCTACATGTGCTTGCAATGGTTTGAGAAGGCAAAAAGAAGCTATCATTTGTGCATTGAAAGGATGAAAAGAAACCATCAACTGTCCATTGAAAGGAGACAATGATGTAAGGTATGTGAAGGAAAGAGCAATTCAGTCATATTTCTATCCATGGAGGCTATAAATTCTCTATTTTATCCCTCCCTGGCATAATAGTAGAGTAGCGTAAGAGGATATTGAGAATCGAAAAGGAAAATGAAACAATGTAATGGAGAACATAATAATGAAAGGAAAGATTGAGTTTTCTGCCAGACCTTTCGGTTCTTCGGTTCTTCACTTTCTCATTTAATTTCTCTCTTCTAAATTTCTTGAATGGTTACGCCAAATATAAAATGGATTAGCCAAATTTGTAGAACTAAGTGGGATTCGCAATCTTTACTATTGGTAATCCGATTTCGAAGATTCCTGTTTTGTTGGATATGAATTGGTACTTGGTATCGGGTTTTATTGAAGTTGTTTAATGTTTATATGAATCGGTTTATGACAGTGATAATCAAGAGCTATTTGTGACTTGTTTTATTGAAGAAGTTTAATAGTTATCAAAATCAGTTTTGTAACCAGTCCCGATAGCAATAGATGGTTCATAATAGTATTATGGGACTATGTATTTGAAGTCTATTTTGTTGCAGTTCATGGTGGATGCTTTATCTGTCAATGAAACCGGGTGTTAGAATCATGAATGGATTTAAGTGTATTACATTTGCCAAGAACCGTTAGACTTTCAACACACTATTTTCGAATCTTGAAACAGTTAATAAAGTGGTATCAAATCTAACTAGACATAATAGTCACCAGGTGCAAAGACAAACTCAGGGTGTTTTTTTGTACAAAATACCCAGTTGTCGTCTTCCCCTTTCCAGTGATTCAGGATCAGCACTCTGTTGCATCCTCTGTTGACGCTTCTCCAACTTTGGCCTCATCAATGTCAGTCTAGTAGTGGCTTTCAATTGAGAAATCAAAACTAGTATTGTAAGAGAACGAATGAGGAGAGTCGTTGCTGCTATAGATGCCCACCAAGGTAATGCACAATATATGTGAACCGCCTCAATGAAGTATTGCAAAAAAGCAATAGGATAGGCCGAATCAGCCGCTGTAGTAGCCACTTCATTGACAACTTGACTTGCATTGGCAATATCAATACTGGTGTCACTCATTACCTCTGCCACATCTTTAAAAAAAATTTAAAAAATGGATGACACAGAGGATATTCAGTCACTTGTCTGTGTCAATGGAATTGGAATGGTATAGGTTGGTTTTGCAGAAGCTGATGCTCCAAAAGATAGTGTTTCTAAATATTGTTGGTAGAACTCATCCATGTGATCACCATACTCCTCATTCAAATCATTTTTTAAAAAAAAATTTCAGAAGAAAGTGCAAAAAGCTATACTATATTTTGTTAACCTTTGTTTGAACAAGAACCAGGGAGGACATCAGAGATATTTCTGTTGATTTTGCAATTGTGGCATCT
Source organism: Chamaecyparis obtusa (assembly GCA_027943335.1). Lineage (NCBI taxonomy): Eukaryota > Viridiplantae > Streptophyta > Pinopsida > Cupressales > Cupressaceae > Chamaecyparis > Chamaecyparis obtusa. The sequence goes on from BSBK01008635.1 coordinate 47,501, forward strand.
TTACCAAAAATCAAACAGAAGCTCCAAATGAGGCTATCATTGATGACAGTATTCATGCTGATGAAAATGTTATTAGTGAAATGACTTTGCTAACATTGGAGATAAATTTTTTGATGATTATGATGATATTGGTCTATACAAATGCATTCCACCTATTTGAGGCTATTAAAATAAAAATGTCACCTTTTGTCCAATAATTTCATCAATATTTTTCCCTCTCATCTACCAAGAGAAGGAATATTATATATATGTCAGATACAAGTTCAAGTGAGTGGTAATTACAACAGTTCAATGTATGTTGTTCTCAAACAAATGGAAAAAACAAGTCCATTGCACCTAATGTGTGCTATCATCAAATTGTAACATGGACAGAACAAGTCCATTGCACCCAATGTGTGCTATTTTTCAGTTATTGTGCACTCATAGTGTGCTAGTTCAAAATGGACAAACTAAGTCCCAATTTGAGACCTATCAAAGCAATAGGCTCATTATCACAATTTGAGACCCACCAAAGCAATGGACTCAAGTATAAAAGTTTGCACTCTGTCAAGATAAAAAGATAAGTTCAAACAGATTTTAAATCCTATCATAGTAACAGGCTTCCAAAAGATGATTCAGATCAACCAACAATTGTTTCCACCAAAGCTCGTGGCTGCAATCTAAGTTTGAGTATAAAATGCTCCTCGATTTCATGATAACCCCTTCAGATTAAGGGGGGGATGTTAATGTATTAATCATTAGGGTTTATGAGTTAGTTTATATTTCAGTTTTGGTAGTTTTTCTATAGCAGTTGAACTGCTATATGACTATCTTATTTATGTAATCAATCTTGATGAACAAGTGACAATAATGTTTAGAGTATCTTTTATGCAATTACATTTCTGGGCCTAACACTATGAAAGTTGAGGCATTATTACAGACAGACCATTGGTAATCACATAAGACTGAAGGGAAAATCATTAGAAAGAACAAGAGGAGAACCATATCTCTGCAAATTTTGGGAAAGGAAGAGCCACGCCTCATCTTCATGCGCGTTGACAGTCTACCAAATCCAAATAAAACTTAATTGGTAGTAAATTAGGGTGTAGATTTCATTCCAACTTCTTCCGCATTCACAAAGCCTCAAAGATCATCGAAATTGGGTGTTTTATTGCCTTACTTGGTTAAAAGAAGTCACGAGAAGGTGGCTTTCCGATGTCGTTCAGTAAAGTTAAGGAATTTTCCAATCAGTAAAGTAGTCTACACGACACCTTGAAGATTTGGAAATTTGTGCTACTTGCGGGGAGTCTAAAGGATGCTCAAATAGGTCTGTAATTTGAAGGTGTACTTTTTTATTGGGCACGATTATCTTCTATATAAAATTTATTTTTGAAAAATTTGAAATTAGTATAGATTTTTAGGAAAATTTAATCATTTGTTCTTCATAATCTACATATCCTGTATTGTAAATCCACAAAAAACTGCTAAAATAAATTTCAAAAAATTTCCAAAAAAAAACAAAAACCTCTTTTAGTACATTTTGTATGGAGATTAGCTAGTGTCTTGTCCACCTAAAGTCAAAGTGTTGTTCCTATTTATTATAATACGTGGCCTCTCTCAATTTTGTTTTTTTAATTGATCAAATCTTTTTATCATAAGAATATAATATAATATAATAAAGATAAATAGAAAAATATATCAAGATATTGTCATTGTTAACCAAATATATTTAATTAGCATTGGCAAACTAGGTCATGAAACATAGGAGTACAAAATGAATTAATTCTAAAATTTGAAAAGGGTTTGTAGTTGCCTATTGTATTCCACATCTTCTTATAGTTGCAAAAATTGGTGTTTGACTTCATTGAGACGTCTACAATATTGTCCATTCTTTAACTACGAACACGAGAAACTAAATTGAAACATACTGATAAAGTAAAAATTTAGAATAGAATTCAATTGTTATAGAATTTAATTTTTATTTGGTGTTTTAAGGAAAATGTAAATCGTAAAGAAAATTTGTTAAACTTTCTATATAATATTTTTAGTAAAGTACTATTAATTATGTATGCAATAAATAGTTTCATTATTATTTAAAAATATAATATTATGTATAATTTAAATTAAATAATTACGAAAAATCTAATATCAATATTTTTAAACAAGAACTATAACTCTTAATAATGTCAATAAATAATTTAAAATATAATAGATTAATATACCTTTTGACTTTGTATTATTCCATATCTATTATACTTCATTCCAATTTACACCATTTAAATATACTTCCATTAATGCATCCAATGTGTACAAACCCAACTTTGTTATGTATCATCTTTAATAATATTATATTTTAAATGTCATCACTCATAATCAATAATACTTGTCGGAATATTAAACATAGCTTTCCATGAACTCATCATATACGGATAATGTTTTCTCAATATTTTGTGTTATGAAAGACTCTTCATGTAACTTTCATCTTGAAGACCTTATAAATCAAATACAACAAATTAATAAAGGAGTTCCAACTCCTATTTACAACCACAAAAATTTAAAAATGGTATAAATTCAATGTTATTAATTGAGTCACATTTGCACTAAATAAATCTCCTAAGTTGTGCTACACTTTCTCCTTTAAAAGGGGATGAAAACCATGATTTATTTATGGCAATTATAACCACATGCGGTAGTGAGAATGAAATGAACGTTCAAGGTGGAACTTGAACTTCCAAGGTTGAAGTTATCATATTATTTTATAAATGACCTATTTTTCTAACTACAATACCTCTTAAGCGCGATCTATTGACTTAACATACATAATACATCTCCTATACATTGTCTTCCCGGATTATTTTAGGGATTTAAAAAATCTTGATTAGAACAATCCTTAGGAAAATAAAATAATAAAACATGCTTAATGATCACCAATAAAATCAATAGCTTCATCTAATAGTTGAAATTCCTAAGCACTCTTTAAATGTAAATTGTTCATTGAGAGGTATTTTATATTTGGCATGGTTGAATCTCCCTCTTTTTAGCCTCCAAGAATTTGGTTGACAATTTCAATCTCATCATCTCTAATGGAAAGTTATAATGTAGGATGGTATTTGTTGAAGGCAACTTTAATTTGTTTAAAAGATGATTAGCTTATATAATTTTTTCATTACGTCCTTTCAGTGTTAGTATAGTGCAACAAAAACTAATCATGGTTTGAGATATAATATAGTAATGCTTATTTAGAGTTTAAATTTCTTCTTGATTGGTTTATTTTTTGATAGAATAATCACATCTGAGAGGCTGCACCCAAAATTAGCTTAACATAAATTTATTTACATCTCAGTTTGCATCTGAAGGCTTGAACCCAGTAACACACTCAAAACCATAATAGAAGACATATACTAATTTTCTTCAAGACTAAATTTTGATTGGCTACTATTTGCATGAGTAGGAGAAAAAATCTCATCAATTTTCTAAATAGATAACTTCCAAATCTTTAAAAAATAAACAAGAATATATTTTTAAAATGCAAAAATAATTTAAAAAAAGATGATAAACATTGTGAATTTAACCAAATAACTTCCCAATAGTCCTTATATCATAGATGGAAAAAGTAAACTACATTTTAGAAAAGAAAAAAATTACTTATCCTATCTACCTATCTTCCTAGAACGATTTGTTATCCCTATTGCTCTACTAATATATTTAACCCTAAAAGGAAATCTTGTAGTAAGAAAGAAGTTAGGATCTACATTACAAATTACATATGAATCTTTTAAATTTATGTAAAACTGATTAGAAAAAATCAATAAATAGGGGAAGAGCATCAGTAGGCTAGCGTGTTCAAATAGTTGTGAAGTACATTTCACAAATTAAAAGCCGAGTAGAAAATCATGTATGATTCAATAGCTATCGAGTTTTTGAAAAAAGAAGTTAGCAATTAAAACAATTATGCAAGTTTATTGGTACTAATAGTGCACCATTATTGGGGCATTTGTAGAAAAGTCACACGATTATTGGGGTATTTGTGTAAAAGTATTAGATCAATTATGCAAACTTTTTGGTTGTCTAAGTAAACAGGTGATGGTGCAAAAGAGTATCAGACAACACTTTGAAATGATCACTTCTTGACCCTTCGGTACTTCACAAATTCTAAAAGGAGCATCATTACTGCTCGAAAGCCAAACAATATTTTTTAAGCAATTAAGTTTCATAAAAAGCCAACCAAAAAGAAAGCAATATTAATAAAAAACAAATAGAATCAACATTACAAGTTGCATATATAGCTTTTAAATTTATGTAAAACTAATTACAAAAATTAATTATTATTAAGGTTTTTCTTGTGTTTTAGTTTTCCTAAAGTCTACCTCTTCACTATCCCATACGTCAAAACACCACAGTCATTTAAATTGTATTATTCTAGAGGTTTGGATGAAATTTATTGAAATAATATTTCTTCATTTTAAATTATCTTTTCTTTGCAAATAATTTTGAGTGGTCTTTACCTTAAAATAGTCTAACTCGTGCAACTCTTTTGATTGACTATCCTAATTATGATTGTAACACGTGAAAAATGAATCATTTCAATCATTTTAAAATGTAGTGAATATTGTTTATTCCCTAAAAATGTTTTTTTTTATAAAGCACTTTGAAGAGCATACAGAGTGAATGGCACAAAGTTTAATATATCACATGACCCCGATCTTGATCCCTACACTCTTGAGTAAAATAATCTATTAATAAATTTTAAAATAATATACTAACCTAAGTAATATATTAATATATTTGGCCCATTCACAAATTATTATTTATTACACTAAAATTTTGTTAGAGATTATTTTAGATATGCCATAGATAAATTTGTTACATATTATTGATAAAGATAATTTTTTTTCATTCTTTGATGCACTCTTTCATTTGATGGATCATAGAGTATGATCTTAAATATTGATGCAAAAACAATTACACAATGGAAATCAGAAACAATAGCTATCAATTTAAAAATCTAATATATTTAATTTTCTCATAATTAAATTATTAATTATATAAGAAATAATATAAATTAGATGCATGTATTAAAAATATTATTAATAAGATAAAAATTAGTGAAATAATTTTCTTAGAAAATATAGTAAAAATAATTTGAATTAAAATTTGTGTTATAGTTAAAATTTTAGTATAAAATTTATTAAAAGTTGAGTTATATAATATCTAAAATTCTGAATTTCCTATATAACTAATCTCTTCATGAATATATTCTTGAATAAAATAATTGATAATAGCGATTGGCAAAGTGCAAATTCACAGCCAAGTTCTTGTTTTTGTTTTTTCATTATAAACAACATTAATAATTATAAAGATGAATTCCCAATCAAATAGTTGATTGGACGCTTGTGTGGGTTTTTGAGCTTAGAAAAGTATCTCCTAAAAATCCACAATTTTTTTTTATTTAATACCTTCAATTTAATTTCGGTTAGTAGACAATAACATTAAATTGCGTTATCTCCTGTCTTCACTAATGATAGGTCAAAAGCGGCTTGTGTTTTCAATCTTGAACTTTTTCATTAAAATACATGGTGATTGGATTTTATTTTTGAATTTCCTAGATATTTGAATTAGCTGTTATAGTTTTCTATGTGTACTTGCATCCACCCGCAATCAGGCATGGGAATTTGTTTGATCCTAGAAATTTGTTTGTAATGAGGAAATGACAACCAGATCTAAGAGAAAAATTAGTTCAATTTTTTTTTTCCAAGAATGTCTCCCTAACCCCTTCAAATGAATTACAAACTTCTAAAATAAATATGAACATTTGATTTTTTTAATTAAATATTTTTAGCATTCAAATTTCATTGGATCGTATTATTTTGTTCAATTTTTTAAAACATATTTTTAAAATGTCATGTTGTTATGAAACTCTAATAGTTCTATTAGAATAGAAAACAAAATAAATTTAGATACTTAAGCATTTCTTTGATTTCATCATTATTATCCAAGTGTCATTTATCTGGAGAATATTGTAGACCCATTAATTTTTTATTATGTATGTTCTCAGTATGCATTATGTTGTCAATTTAGTAGTTTATCGTAATTGAATTCTAGAAGCACATCACTTTATTTAGGATATTTGTTCCATTTACATTTATATTTAGATGATTTCCTACAAATATTGCCCTTGAAGTATGCCTAGGAGGAAATCAACTTGTATGGGGTCAAGCAAATGACTCATTAGATTTTCTATTATAAAAGTTTCGATGTACATTGTCTTTAGTAATTACATCTTCTTCCTCTCTCTTGATTTGTAGGGCTACACAATATCATTGAAGGATTCTTTCCTTTTATTTCATTCAAGCATTGCATTTTGAAATATGAACACATTAAAAGTTTTCAGTTTTGAGCCATTTGTCAGCTTCACACTTTGAATCTCCAAAACACAGTATTACTCACCCTTGATTGTCTCTAATTAGTTTGGTTTATTTACAGTATAATTGTCTTAAGAAATAGGGGGAATTGGTTGTACATTAATTTGTGATGTTTTTATAAATCAATTTTTATTGAAGGACTTGATTTGAAATAATTGGCCATTTTAACATTGCACTATCACTCTAATAAGACTCTCAAATTCCCCAATAAACCATTACGTCCATCATCTTCATACTTTTTCTTTAGATTTTTATATTTATATGAATGTCATAGTGATATTTGTCTTTCTTTATTATATCATTCTATAAAAATCAAATCGATAAATGAAATAATATTTCTTTTAACGCATTCTTCCATTTATACACTAACTATTATTTATATTTAATCACCCATATGAATTGATGGCTAACTTGACTTTCCAACACATGAGAATATCACTTCATTTTCAAATTCAAATTTCTATCCAATCACGACTATCAATTATCATGTTGAATACATACCATTAACTAGGCGTAGTCAAGTTTCACTATTCTCAACCCTCCGAAATGACACAGACTGGACTGCACGACTTTACTAAATAATTAAAAAATATGTAGTTAGTCAATAAAAAATGAGGACTCTCCGCTCCCCACGTCTCTAATCTCAACTACGTCATTTCCTACAGAGTCATTCATCACGACATGTTTCTAGAAAATCAAGACATTTGAATTTTCTTAAAGACAGAATGATAATTTCAAGGTAAATCTTGAGCAAGTGGGAAACGAATCTAAAAGATAGAATGATAATTTCAAGGTAAAGAATGAATATATGGGAGTGTGAATGAAGATATAGTAATGGTTAATATGATGATGAATGAATAAATCAAGCCAACAATTTTGAAAAGATTGAATTGAATAAAATTGCAGTATGAATTAATGCTTTTCTATGGTATGGGATTAATCTTGGGAAGTGGGAAACAAATCTTAAAGATAGAATGATAATTTCAAGATAAAGTATATATATATATATATGAGAGTGAGAATGAGGATATAGTAATGGTTAATATGATGATGAATGTATAAAAAATTGATCAAAATGGAATAAAATATTAGTTGCTATTGACAAAATAGAATTGGATATAGAAATGGGCCAAGAAATGCATTTAAGCAAGTTATCTATATAATATAGCCGAAAAGATAGCCAAAGCATTTTACATAAAGCACATATATGGTAGGAACCAATGGACAACCTTGATGGACACAAATCCCAATAGAATTAGATTGATGGGTATTAGTGGTAATGAAAATAGAAGTATCACCAAAAATAATTTTAATTGAGTGCATAAAGTGGACTTCAATTTTGAAAGCTTGAAGCATAACAAGGATAAATAACTATTGAATGTGGATCATTAATATTTTATACAATCAATCCCAATGAAAATATTTTTCTATTGAGGATGTCTATCCTATCTCATTTCTTCCCAAATAATAATAATATTACCAAGAAGATACTTGAATTTTATGAAGTCAATTTGCTACGGATGGATAATTTGGGGAGGAATATAACAAATTTAGAGCAAGAGACTTGATAGTGACATTATGGGAGACATTGAGTGGGCTGAAGTGATTGGTCTCAAATTATATATTTCTTTAGGTCTCTAGATTTAGGATTTCATTTTTTATTCCCCTTGTTTATAAAATTCTATCAAGAATAAGATTGAAAGGCTTCAATATAAGCTTTGTAAATATCTTCACCAAGTAATTCCTAGAGAGTTCTATAGAATTTATAGGTAAAAACACCATGATTAGGGGCCTTATCATTAGCCATAGAGAAAATAGCCTTCAAAGGTCTTTTTTAGTGAGGAGATAATCATAGAAGACATGTTGGTAAATTATGAAAAATGATAAGAAACAATAATCAAGAATGTTGTTATAGAAGAAACTATTGTTCAAGAGAATCTTTTTTATGTTTTAAATGTTTGTAATAGTGATAAACAATATCTTGGAGCCAAGTAGTTGGTCGAAATATACTACTCTTTAATTTTGTATGATTTAAGAAATATGGCAAGAATGTACCTGGTATGTGTTAAGACTGTTGTATTACTTTGAGTTTGCTTTGTCAGTTTTTTTGCCCTTTTCCATTATGGCAAAAAGGAGGAGAGGAAAGGAGAATATGTGTTGCATGTACTCAGGGGGAATTTTGGAGTTTTTGTGTTTCAGAAGTATCAAGTAGTTTGGTCAATATATGCTAGTCTTTAATTATTTATGAATTAAGAAATATGGTGAGAATGTACCTAGTATGGAGAAATTCTTAGTAACTTTGTCATGAAACTTAAGCCAATGAATATGGTATTTAGCTTGAGCTCCTCTAGAAGCATGGATGTTAACTCCTTTCTTCTAATGGTAAATTTTTGCAACTCTTAGATGTAAGGTAGGATTGAAGGGTTGAACCTTGAAGGAGGTAATCAATTATTGCATCTCTAAGATTTAGCCTCATATGAGTGCTAGTAAAATTTAGTTAGTTGTCAATAATAAATGTGGAGAAAATGGGTAGTGTGTTTAAGACCAACATTCCACCAACCAATTCAACCTACTTTTTGCATACAAAATGACTTCAAATTCTAAACACATTGACTTTTTATAATGTAGGCTAATGAGTTAGTTAGAATGTCTTTAGAAATAACAATTCCTTTTTATCCTTGATCATATTAAACCCTTCAATGTAAATCCATGGGAGAAAGTGATCTAAAGGAAATTTGACAAAGGGTGCACTATTAGGGGAAACTAGAAAATAAAAAGATATTGTGTTGACAACATGAATCTACCAAGCTATTTGTAAGCTATATCAGATCTAACAATAATATTTCTCCACGTATGCCATGACATATGATCATGATAATGACCAAGATTAGGATTAGAAACATCCTTAGTTTATTATATAAATGCCATGCCTCTCTTTTACCAATTTTTATCTCATAGGAAGATCACCACATTTGTCACAAGTCACTTTAGGGCATCTGCTTAAAGATAAGGCACCAAAATGTGTATTATAACATGCTCACAAGTGTATCATAACATGCTCACATTGTTTGACTATTAAAATAAATAAAAGAGGAGAGGTTGAGATTATTTGATCTCAACCCTATTTATTGGAAGCCCTAACATAAGAAAGAAAAAGAAAATGAGAATGTTTGTGAAATCTTAGAGTTGATGAAAGATAGCACAATGTTGCCATGATGTGGATAAGATTGTGCGGGCATTTTCTTATATTTTAAGCATATTTGATGCAAAATAAAATTTGTTTAGATTTATTTTTAGAATTTTAAGGAATTAAAATCTTTCAACACATCTAAACAAGTTAATTCCCCCAACCATGTGTGTAGAATTCCTATAAAAGAGAAATTAAAGCCCACCCCCCATAAAATTCTTCCATCTATTCTTAGATCTCCGCTTAACACAACAAAATTTTATAAATCAAAGCATCGATTAACATATTGAAAGACTTAGCCTATCAAAAAAATAACATATTGAAAGACTCTAATGCAACTCCTTCACATAGAGAGTCCTTATAACATCATTGGAATATATTATTTCTCATATAGATTCAATTAGTGAACAAATAAATATACAAATTGTCATAGAAATAACACACAACAATTATACTTTACAAAATTATCATATAAACAAGTAAAAAGTTTTTTAAAAAATATGATTTTTATACATTATTTATTGATTCAAGAGCCAATACACCCTTTCACAAAGTTGCAAGAGATTCCCTATTCACTAGTTTCAACACCAAGGAATAACAAGAAAAAAATTAGAATAGCTAATAGATAGCTTTTTCTATGGAAATTCTATTGTAATTTTTTGTAATTAAATTCCAAACCATGCAATGAAGGAGAAGGTCAAAAAATAATTAGAAAACCAAAATTATCAAAATATTTACATCATCATATCATCTTAGACAGCATGGTTGCTTTCTATCTTCAAGAATTTGAGTAATTGTAGTAGACTTCCAAGCTAAAATATTCTCCAAAAATATGTACAAATATCATTTGTCCTTCCAACAAACAAATATTATAAATTAAGACGAGTAAATTGTTTCAAGCCTCCTTAAATAAATTTAAGTGAATATGTACATCAAATTAAATATACACTCATCAATAAATAATCAATCTATAAAATCAATAATCTTCATATATGTCAACATTAAAAATCTATAACATTGAAAAATGGTGCACCAGCTTTCCATTTCCATTTATCAAAATAAATATCACATGTACTTTATTTATATACATGCAATTTAACATTTATTTCCATATCCCTTTTTAACCTAAATTATTTAATTATAATCCAATCAATTACTTAATATGAAAAGGGCCTTTTCCTTTATAATTGCTATATACATTGGACAACATTTTGGCCCCATGAAACATAATCAATTTCTTTTCACTTTTTAGGCCGCTATTTCAGCTGAAAGTTAAGCTTCATGAATTGACCTGGCTTGAAAATCTAGCCACTAATCCAGCTGCATGTGCAATGTCTGGTCTACTGTCCACCACATACTATAGCTTGACGGTCATAGATCAATAAAGAGTCTCATCCACTTCTTTAGTATCATCTTCTTTTGACAATTTGCAGTCTGTTACCATAGGGGTACCAACTAGTTTTGAGTATTCCAACCCAAATATTTCTAATATCTCTTTCACATACTTGGACTAACTAATGTATATACCTTTTTTTAATTGTTAAACCTACAATCCAATAAAAAATTTTATCTCATCTATCATGGACATCTTGAATTGTTTTCTCATCTCATCAGAAAATGATCTACTCATTTCTTTATTGCCACCAAATATGATATCATTAACAAATATATTTGCAATCAGTAACCTATCATCTTTTCCAATCTTTAGATATATATTATTGTTGTCACTTGTCCTTGTAAAACCAATTTGAATAAGATAAGAGTGCAGTATCTCATACCATTCTCTAGGTGCTTGCTTCAATCCATATAAAGATTTTTGTAATTTTCATACCATGTTCTTACCTTATTCATTAGTAAATCCTTCTAGTTGTTCAATGTAGACTTCTTCCAATACACCATTGAGAAAAGATGATTTTATATCCATTTGATATACTTTGAATCCTTTGTAAACAACATAATAAAGTAGTATCCTCACAACTTCAAGTCTAGCCATAGGTACAAATATTTCACCATAGTCTAGGTTGTCTTCTTGTGCATATCCTTTACACACCAATCTTTCTTTATTCCTTATTACTTCACCTTTCTCGTTCATCTTATTTCTGAAAACCCACTTATTATTGATTATATTCTTGTCTACTAGTCTGGGTACTAATGTCCAAGTCTTATTCTTATTAATCTATTATAATTCTTCTTCCATAGCCTTCAACCAATCATCATCTTTTAATGCATCTCTTACAATTTTATGCTCAAGTTGAGATAATAAACATGTACTTTCTCTTTCTTTTCTTCTTGTCAAAACACCAACATTTCTATCACCAATAATTTGATCAGGTGAATGATTAATTTTGGCATGCCTTGGCAATATCAGTTCTAATCTTGGAGTACCTTCAACTGCTTGTATTAGATCTTGTTCATTAACAAGTCTTTCCATTGGTTCATCTATAGTTTCATGTTCCATCGGTTGTACATATACAAACCCATGATAATCATCTGGTACTTTCTTGCTAGATTCATCATTCTGTTTAGAGAATCCATCTACTCTCACATTAGCAATGTTCTCTTGTTTAAGCACTTATAATATTTTCTCTTTGTGAAATATCCTAAGAATATTCCCTCATCATTTATTGGATTAAACTTTCCTAAATGTTCATCTCTTTTTATGTAACATCTACTTCCAAAAAATTTAAAATAACTCACACTAGTAGATCGACCATGCCACAACTCAAATGGAGTTTTGTTTTTACCTTTATTCAATTGATCTCTATTCAATGTGTGAACAAAAGTACTTACCACTTCTCTCCAAAATGTTTGTGCAACAACTTTTTGAATCATCAATTTCCTAGCACAATCAACAATAGATCTATTTCTTCTTTCAACAATTCCATTATGTTGAGGTGTCTTAGGAGCTGACATCTTCCTTTGATTCCCTTTTCTTCACAATATGAAATGAACTCATGTGAAGTGAATTCACCTCCTCTATCTCATCTTAGACATTTTAGGGTCTTACCAATCTCCTTTTTCACTCTAGATTTTAAGATCTTGAACATGTAGAAAGATTTTGATTTATCCTTAAGAAAAATAATCCACATCATTCTGGAATGGCCATCAATAAGAAACATAAAGTACCTATCACCATAATAACTTTGATTTCTCATTGGACACACATATCGGTATGAACCAAATCTAAGATACTTTTAGAAAAGTAATTTTAACTGATAAAACTTGAACTAGTTAACTTCCCAGGATTACATTCTTTACACATCACATTGTATGGCTTCACTAGTTTAAAAAAACCTCTTACAATCTTCATCTTACTAACTTTGACCAAGTTATCAAAATTAACATGACAAAACCTTTTATGCCATAACCAACAATCTATACCTTAGCAATCAGACAACTCTTACTAGTAGAATTCAGATAGAACAAGTTACCTCTTGTTTTTTCACCGGTAGCAATTAAATCACCTGATTTCCCAATGATCCTGCACATACCTTCATTGAATTCCAATCTATATACTTCTATTACATTTAACTGAGAAACACTTAAAAATTTGTATCTTAAATCATCAATCCAATAAACATCATCATAATTTGTCTTATCATTTAAAGCAATGGAACCTTTACCTTTCACCATACATGCAACCTCATTACCAAATCTCACTGAGCCACCATCACATTCCTCCATCTTAATAAAAATTTTTCTAGTCACCGGTCATGTGATGAGTGCATCCACTATTAATAATCCAATCACCGTTGTGATTCAAGTTAGATGCTAATTATTTTTCACCTTCTTTTGAGGGTTCTTCCTTAACAGCAATAGAGATAATTTCTTCTTCATCTCTACCATCAAATTCTTCATCGGTGACACCTCCCTTGACAAGGTAACATGCTTTCTTATTCTTGTCCTTGAATCTCCTAGGTTTCTCCTTCCTATCATTGTCAAGACATCTAGAGGCAATGTGTCCAATATTATTACAGGAAAAGAATTTCAATGGTAGCTTACCTTTGTATTTACCTTTTCCTTTAAGTAATATTTTTGCAAACAATGCTTCCAATTCTTCCTGCTCACTTTCTTCCGACATGACAGATTCATAATCATTAGAGTAAAATGTTGAAGTATTGTTAGATATTTCATTTCCTTTCCTAGATGGTGCAATAGTCAATGGTGACTTGAAAGAACCTTCCACTTTAGGCATACTATTTTCATAATTGCTTAATTCAAAGATACTCAACTTTCCTATTAATGCATCAAGAGTAACAACAATAGTTCCTAGATATCCGAGCTCTTGAATAGATGAAACTCTAATAGAATACTAAGGTAAAATAGTTTTCAACACTTTTCTTACTACATCTTCAGAAAGATTACCTCTAGCACCTCTGATAGCATCAACAACCTCTTTGATTCTTTGATTGTATTTCTCTCTATTCTCATTTTATTGCATTTTCATTTCATCATATTTTCCTCTCAAGCTATCAACTTTTTCCTTCTGCACATGTGGTTCTCCACCATAGACAATTCTCAACTTCTCCCACATTTTATTTGTAGTATCCAAGTCTTTTACATCTATAAATTTGGCATCTGAAAGGGTACCTGCAATTACTTCCATAGTAACAGTGTGTTCTTGTCTGATCATCAACTGATCTACATTCAGGACTCCTGAACACATAGTATATTTAGTAATCACATGATCCAATACTGATCACCCATGCCTCTGAGGTATAACTTCATTCGACCGTGCACCAGACTAAATAGTTTTCTCTTGTAAACTTAGGACCTTACTTTCACATTATCTTTGGATCTTTACCTCAATCTGTTAAGCTTCACCACAATAGAGGAACTAGGCTCTGATACCAATTGTTAATACTAAGATCAAATTACTGAGAGGGGAGATTTTTATCAGGTTTAAAACTTTACCACAACATTCACAATTTTACCTTTAATGGAAGAAAATAAAAATCATAACCATAAGTTCATCCAAAAAATAATGAAACACTTGACATAGATGTTTATCTCGTGGAAACCAAAATCAAGAAAAAACCACGGTAGGGATTAGTACCCACTAAATGATTTACTTTTCTAAAGTGGACCCTATGAGGAGCTTAACCATGTTAGGAGTTTTACAAAAGCACCATTAGATGCTACCTGATTAAGGGATTTACCTTTAGTTCTATTAAAACCATTACCTTATCAAGAGTAGCCTTGTTAAAGGACTTCAAACAAAAACTAATGTGCCACCTTATTACAGGACTTACAATAGGGACCTACTAGGATCCACCCTGTTAAGAGATTTTGACTATTGTAACTATTAGGGAATAATAAGAACAATGATCTATAAAATAGCACCACCTCTACTTGATCAAATCCTCTGAAGTACACAATGTCTCCCCAGCACACTTATCTCTTCTCTGGATTGATCACAACTTGCACTTTTCACCACACTTTCTTCATTCACAATCAACACTAAAAACTTTCAACTTCATCCAATATATATTTTTCATCAAGCCTTTAAGTTTTCCACCACCTTAGAATTTCCCTAAACAACATACAATTAAAATTTCAATCTTTGTGGTTAGGTCCAATGAAACATACAATGATATTAAATATATATAATAAATTTCCTATACCACATCATCCAATACAATGATTTACATAGAAATTTGAGTTTTGGAGTCAAACACACTTTGACTATAGACTTACTTCTCACATCTTCTCCACACGCTACCATCAAACAATGTGATGTCAAATCAACACCTCAAATATTTAATACACATCATCAGATCATTACTAACTTAACATCGATTGTATGGTGAAAATGTGACCACACTTCTATGAATCCTTACATGTAAGAAAACTCAACAATGAGCCCTCACAAATTGATCCATAGCTCTGTATGCATGGAGTTGCAAGATTTGTAAAATTGCTCTCAGCTAGAGCTATAAACTCATGACCTTGCTAGTCAACCACACAATGAGAGATTCCAAATTAAAGACAAGGGAAACAATGCCAATATCTGTAATGAAATCAATATGGATGCAATGCAATGCAAACTAATCTATGAGAATGAAAGATGCAAGCTATGCTATGAAAGGAAAATACAAGTGTTACAAATCCTCCTATTAAGCTATGTCAGATTAATCTATTGCATAAAGGAAATCTATACTAAAAATGTCATGATTATGCAACTATGATGTAAGAAAACAAGCTAAATGAAATGCAACAACAATGTCTTCAAAGAGCTCCAAATGACCTAGAAAACCTACAGCATAACATTAGCATAAAAATCTAAGATATGAAAATGAAGGAGAGAGCTCTCCTTTTATAAGAAATGAGATGAAAATGGACCATTGAGATTAAGAGGCAAAAGTCTTAATCAAGGGTGGAGAAAAATGGAAGCTCGATCCTTGTGCACAAATATCCTCCAATAAGAGTTGACTTTTGTGTCCCACATAAAATAAAAAGTGTTTTTTCTCTTTTTATAAAATAAGAATAATGCTTTATTTGTGCAACATAGGATAAGAAGAAAAGTGGGGATTTTTTATTTAAATAAAAGGGGAGGAAGTTCTTTTTAATTAAATAAAAGCTTAGGATAAAGTGATTTTATTATTTAATTAAAAGATATTTTTAGTTAATTAAAAAGGAGCATGTTCTCTTAATTAAATAAGATTTTTATTTTTTTCCCTTTTAAATTAAATAAGGCTCAAACTTTAGGAAATATTGAATTGATTATGATTTGATCAAGGAAATTGATATAATTGATATTGTTGATATTTGAAAATATTGATTCAAGAATTTGATAAATTGCTGAATGGGGGCCCAAAGTCTAGGTGACCATTTTAGGGTGCATACATTTGCCCCTCTTTGACTAATGTGTGAGCATTTCGGGAACACATGCAGTCAAAGGAGAATTGAAATGTGAGATCGATTTGGGATCACAAAACAATCCAGATGTGTGTTCGATAGATGGAAACACATCGGGACAAGCATAAACAATAGCTGAAAGATAAGACCAACACCATCGCTGCTAGGTGCAAATCAAGCTTTAGACAAAACTATCGTCGTCACTGCTAGGCAATAATCAAGTCTAAAAAATAGGAGATAAAAATTGAAAGACAAAATCACCACCATCGCTGCTAGGTGATAATCAAGTCTAAAAATAAGAATCTCAAGCTGAGCTGAATGATAAAGCTGAATCAAAGATTAAAGCTGATAGGTACTGCCCCCTCGGAATCGAAATTGAAATCAGATAGAGGAGAACAACAAATTGATAAACATGATCAAGTCACAATAAATCATAATCGAAGGATGGAGCATGATAGGATAACCATCAAACAGTGAAGACATGCCTCAGGTTGATGAGGTTTGACTAAAAAATATATAGGATAATGATTAAGTCAAACCTCAGAGAGAGGAAGCGAAAGGGGTGAATGAAAGACTAGAAGTTTGAAAGACATGAAAAAGAAGAAATTTTATCAAAGATCAAAGAATTATGCCTCAAAAGGTCAGTCAACTGTGTAGAAGAATGAGAAAACTTGGAAATGCAACTTGGATTTCGATTTCAAGTCCGAAAATGGATAGAAAATGATGTGATATGAAAGACCAAAAATGAAAGATATGATCAAGAAGAACCAAAAAATGAGCACAGTTGACCAACTAGTCCGTAGATGATAAAAAGGAGAGCTCTCTCCATATGCAAGATGCAAAAACTAAACTATGATGAACCTAAGAATGCAAGCTACTATAAAAGTGGTTGACTTGCAAGGTCACAATGCCTATAGACATCTAATTATCATCATCGAGCGTTATTGGTAGCGTTGTAAGATCATACAATGCACACTAGCATAACTATGTGGATATGAATATGATCTTTATCAGATAGAAATGTGGAAATCCCATGTAGGCATCAAAGACATGGAGGTCAATATGACTAATGCATTGAGATTACCTAAATTTGATATGGCGAGATTATGCTTGTATCAAGACACATGAAAGTTAGGATAACTAGAAGCATACACTCGCAAAACAGTCAAGGATAATACATTGTCAATCCAT
This sequence comes from Chamaecyparis obtusa, assembly GCA_027943335.1. NCBI lineage: Eukaryota > Viridiplantae > Streptophyta > Pinopsida > Cupressales > Cupressaceae > Chamaecyparis > Chamaecyparis obtusa. The sequence goes on from BSBK01008635.1 coordinate 65,138, forward strand.
AGTGTCAAGTAAGACCAGCATAAATGTTCATGATAGTTAGGATCAACAAAATATACCCATAAGTAGATAAAGGAAGAAAACATGTTCTCATACCCTCAGTCTTCTAGCTATGCATCATCGAAAACTTCTTAGGGAGAGACCACTCATCAAAGAAATCCTCATAGACAGCACACAAAGAAAAATAAAGTCAACATATCTCAAGCGAGTTGATTGTCTAAGTGTGTCTGTGTTGGTCATAGAGTCAGACTCTGGTTATCACATCTATCAATGAGAAATATTGCATCATACTTAGACTATTGGGTAAGACATCTGATAAGTGTTAAGAAACACTCGATGCAAGGGTAGTGTTGAAAAACACTATCTGGGATGGTGTTGAAAAATACCTGTTGTGAAATTCCCCAAGAGACAAACGCACCTAAAGGACCTATGCTAATAGGTATGCCCCCTAGACAAAGACAAAGACCAATTCCAGATCAAGCCAAATAAGGTCAAGTCATGATAAAGAAAGGTTCAGTGTCGAGGATGCATGCTAACAAATAGGAGTGCAAAGGCCTCAAGCAGTGCCTGTTTCCAAGTTTTCACCACTTGGAGATTTTTTTATTTTTCAATTTTTTTGTATTTTTGCTACCAAGGCGCCTGTTTCCAAGTTTTCACTAAGGCACTTTTTCTTTTTTTTTTGAATTTTTTGCATTTTTTTTATTTTTTTGTATTTTTTTAGGACTTTATATACTTTTAAAGATTTTTTCAACATCATATATGAATTTTTTTGGTATTTTTTCAAGATCATAAAATATGTACAAAGGATGCCCCCAGACAGAATGGGCATCGACTCCCAAGAAAGATCACATCGTGTAGTCTCAGTGTCTAGCAAGGTGGGGAACAAGAGGGATTAGCAAGCTGGTGAATGAGATGGAGGAAAGGAAAATGAAGGCAAATGGAGGGAAGAAATCCTCAAGGTCAAACTCCTCAAGAGTACCCAAGCTAGGGAAAAATTATCATGCAAAGCACATTTGGATAAGTAATGAAAGGCTAGTATAGGATAAGTCACAAAAGCATAATGCCAAAGAAGGAAAGGATGAAGTCCAAAGGAGTAGACATGTCAAGAGACTTCATAGCATCCTGTATTACTCTTTTTTATTAGATCAAGACCAAGGGGGAAAATGATAGCAAAAGGCTAGAATGAATGAAGGAAAATAAAAGTGAAGGCTAAACATGAAAGGAATGAAAGCAAGATCATCATAAGATAGCTCACAAGATAGCCAAATGTTCGTGCATAGGTCAGCATTGTCAAGATCAAAGAGCGAAGATGAAATGGATGAAACATGTAGAAGAACTATGCATGATGTCTGATTGTCAGGTTTTCATCATGGTACTTATCCAAGGTGCCACAAGGGAGTGGTTTTCACCATAGGATGAATTTATTTCTCTTTACTTTTGCTACCAAGGTGCCTATTTCCAGGTTTTCACCAAGGCACATTTTTAATTTTTTAATTTTTTCTTTTTCTTTTTTTGGAAGAAGGAAAGATTTTTAGATAATGCTCCTTGAAAGGATAAACCATGATATGCCAAGGATTCAAAATGATATGCTCAAAGATGCTGATAGGGAAAGGGAGATGGAAGAGAAAAATAGAGGATAAGGCTTTATGTAAAGCGAGTGAGGTTGGAAGATAGGAGGACTAGGTAAATGAGGAAAAATGATAGAAGGTAGAAGGATAATGAATGGAAGGATTGTGAAAGGGTAGACGGAAAGGAAGGAAAGATCAATGTCAACACACACCTTGAAGGGTGGCGAGAGAGTGGAGGAAATGTGAATGAAGGAATACGAGAAGGAATATGGTGAATATTTAGCAGAGGTTATGGTTTAGGCACATGAAATGGAAGAATGTTTTTAGAAGAAGATGAAGTGGAAGCCTTTGGAAGCTTGAATATGAACTTCACTTTTTTATTAACATCAGACTCTTTCAAGAGAGATTTTTGAATCCATATAGCCTTAGGCTTTTCATTTCCTTTTGATGATTTAAAGAGAATATCTTCAATGATGGATTTTGGAACCCATACTTGTCTTGTAGTTTTCTTCTTAGATATCTCTTTTGACTTTATACCTCCATGTCGATTAGAAGAGACATGGTGATCTTTTTTTTTTTTATGGATTCTTGTATTGCTTCCTTTTCTTGTATTGAACATTCAAGTTACTTCGAAAAGACTTGGGACTTATGGAAGAAGGAGGATATGACTGGTTTAGATGGGTGGGTGGATGAAAAGGATTCAAAGGTATGCATCTATGTTGATCTTAAAGAAAGATAGGAGATGGAGGGACGTAAGGACCCAAGATGGATGATGAATTAGGAGAGTTAGGAGGGGAAAGTGAAAGGACATAAGGACCCAAGATGGAAGGAAGACATGAATCCCTTAGTATTGGTGGAGGAGGTCCAAGGATAGATGTGGAAGATGCAAAAGGAGAATCAGTAAGTTTATCAACATCTATATGATAACCAAGGACATCTGCATCTTTAAAATGAGCATTAGGATTTGCAATAAGATCATGAACATTTTGAATAGGAGCAACTTCTTTGATAGGATTGTTCAAAACTTGCAAAGACTTAGGAAGAGTAGAAAGGGGAAGTGAACATGGAGTGGTAGAACAAGAAGATGGAAAACTTTGATCTTGACAAGTAGCTTTGGATAGCATAAGCACATCATTTTTTTCAGGATTTTCAATAGGCTCAACATTGGAAGTAGCAGCACTATTTTCAATAACCTTAATGGAAGTATCATCTTCAGAAGGTGTAAGTGTAGTAAGGTTATTTTTATTTTTGATAAGCTCAGCGATGTAAGTAGTAGCTTGATCTTGCTTAGGAGAAGACTTAAGACATGGTGGAATAGATGAGGAAGGGCGTAAAGGATCGAAAGAACCATGGAATGAAGGAGAGACATTATGAAAAGAATTGGATGAAATGGAGGGTCCTTGATCTTGATCTTTCTTTATGTTCTTTTCTTTATCATCTTTAAAATCCTCTTGACATGGAGCCACTTCTAAGGACAAGGAAGCAAGTTGGAGTTGCATGGAAGATTTTGGAATAGATGGTGAATGACTAGTTGAAGTAGGCATTATAGCGCATAAAGGTTTAGGCTCACTAGGTGTAGCATTATTGGAAGTATTTGAAGCCAAGTGAAGGTTAGCTTGAGTTTCTTTAAGAGATAGCCCTTGAGGATAACTATAGGGAACTGCATGAAAAGTATTAGGACTTTCATTGGATGAAGGATTTGTGACAGATTTGGAAGACTCAGAAGCTTTAGGAAATGTATGGGTATTGGAGGAATTAGGGGATGGAAGGGAACTATCACAAGACAAAGGTTCAACATTAACATGATCTTGCTTGAGAGTGTCATCTTTATTTTCAGCATGAATGTTCTTAGAAGAAAGATTATTATAATATTTACATTCCAAATCAGCACAGGGCATTTTATATTCCTCAATAGTAGTAGCTAGATTATAATCAAGGTATTGTTCACAAAACTCATCAAAGTTTCTTTCAAAATCTGAATCATATGGATCACCATCACGATCTTTCCAATATGAGGACCCATTTCTAGTAAGCACAAGGACACGACGAGGAGGACTCTTAGGAATAGAGGTGTCATAGGTATCACTACATTGTCCATCATCATAGTCATCATAGGTGGGTGTGTCATTCTTCATAAAAGAGGTATCACAAGGACTATCACGTTGCTCATTATGGTATGTCTTGTGAAGAGAAGTAAGACTCTTTGAAGAAGTAGAAGAAGAATGATATCGTGAAGAAGAGGAAATTGAAGACTTAGTGTAGGAAGAGGACTTGGATAATGAGGAATTTGAATAATGTTTAGAAGAGTCATGATAAGATTTGGAAGATGAAGAATGTGAATAATGTTTGGAAGAATTGTGATAAGATTTAGAAGATGAAGAATGTGAATAATGTTTAGAAGAATCGTGATAAGACTTAGAATGTGAGGAATGATGAGAAGATTTAGAAGATGAAGAATATTTGGATGAGATCATGAGTATGATTGTAGAAAAGGCGTCTGATTTAATCAATTTTTCTTTTATTTTTGTCATAAATTTGTCACTCATGAGAATTTTGGAGGAACAACACTTTTCAAATACATTAATGAGCTCAAGATCATCTATTCTTAATAAAAGTTCTAAAACTAGATATTTGAGATTCATGGTTCTAAAAGAAGAAGAATCAAGCATAGGAGCAACAGAAGAGATAAAATAGAAGAAAATAGACTAGATAATAAGAGGAAAAGAATCAAGAAGACATTAAGAGTTTAGGAAGAAGAGGAAGAATCCTGAAGAAAGAAGAGATCAGATGAAAATTTGAGACTAGAAGACATGGAAGATGTGGAAGAAAGAAGACTAAGAGTCATTTTTTTTGCAATTTGATACCATTGAAATTCATTTGGATATTGAGCAACATGTCACAGCACCTAAGATCTAAGATCTGGACAGACCAAGGAAGACTAGAAGCGACACAAATCAACTTTGGATTGCAAGCAGTAGTAGGACAACTTGGGAACTTAGTTTCTATTTGTTTTAAAAGATCAAGTAAGTATATCAGCAGATTGATCAAGCACATAAGACAACAATCAAGGAGTTCAAGCAAGCAGTTGTCTTCAAACAATGAGCAAGGGGCAAAGCAACCTTGCACATGAACAAGAATAGTGACTTAGTATTTCTACTTCTTAAGAACTACTTGTGTATGTTCTTGAGAATGTTTTAGCAAGCACTTAAAACACAACAACATTCTAGCAAGCTATCTACAAGGCTATACATAGCTCTTCTAAAGGGAGTCCTCGATATATGCAAGGTACGTGAGGCCCAAATTCATAGATGAGAAGAATTCAAAATCACACAGCCAGGGGGAGATGGTAACCCAAATCTCATCCTTCACTTCTCAAAGGTATAAAGTTCTTTGAGGCTTAGCCAAGAGTGATATCAAACTCAATTCTCAAGAGAGGTGTCTTTCGATTCACCACCCGCTATTTATACTCCGTCGGAACATGGGAGTTAAGGTCATTCCTTGAGGTGGTGTGTCCCCAAGTAGGTCTTCTAAAAAATAAAATTAAGTAATTCACTATCAAAAATATTTAAAGCACTAAAGGTGGAACACTTAACTCTTCAAGTAAATGTGAAATGAGTCCAAAAGTGGAACATTTAACTCTTCAAGTGAATGTGAAGTGAGTCCAAAAGTGGAACATTTAACTCTTCAAGTGAATGTGAAGTGAGTCCACAAGGTGAAACATTTAACTCCTCACACAAACTCAAAGTGAGTCCAAAAGTGAAATATTTAACTCCTCACACAAACTCAAAGTGAGTCCACACCTTAGAAAACTAATGAGATCAAGAAAGCATAAAAAAAGGAGGAAATTTTGTGGAACACTTAACGCTCTTTTCAAGTAGACCCCTCCCCTATGTATGAATGCTGACCTTGCATCCAAAGGGTAGAAATGAGGGGCGATTAGAAATAAGTGAGTCCAACAACCCAATTTAGCTAACAAGATCAATCAAAAGTACTCCAAAGTTTCTTATCAATACTACTCACAAATGAAAAATGGTTGAATCAATGGAATATTTAACTTTCCAAGCAAACATAGAGTGAGTCCACAAAGTGGTGCATTTAACTCCCTATGTAAATAATGAATGAATCCATGCCCTGAATCATTCAATAAGATATTTGATATTGGAACCAAAAATTACTTAAGGTTTAAACACAAGCATTCACTTACATAAACTTGTAAAAACAAATCTATATTCTTTCATTTGCCATTAAGAGCATCAATTGAAATGTGTTCTATGAAAGCATGTAAACACTCAAGCCAAACACATGAGAGGTTCAATTTTAAACACAAAATCCAAATGTTGTGGACATGGAACAAAGTACCTCAAGTCCAACACTTTGTTTTAAGTATTTTCCATGAAAGCAAGAGCACCTTCAAATGAACAAGAAAAGAAAATAAGCAAACAAAATATGCAATGTATATCCAACTTATGCAAACCCTAGGGTTAGATCTGAAAATCAATTTTTAGGAGAAATCATAGCTAGAAAATAATCTAAATGATAACTCATATCATGCATTGAACAATGAAAAATAAGTGCATACTCATCACAAAAGTTTTTTTTTTTTGCATTTGACCTAGTCAACAAGATCTAATTTTTTTGATATGATTTCGGCCAAAAAAATAGAAATAAAAAATAGAGACCCTTGCTAAAAAATAGAGATCTTTCCAAAAATGTAAAAATTTTAGAAAAATATCTTCATTTGTGCCCTAGAGACCCATTTTACCAAAAGAGACTAGTTTTTGTAAATCAATAATTTGAGCCACTATATTGCACCCAAATTCAAAACATAAAGAATGGACCCCCTATAGAATTTGAAGATATTTCCAAAAATGTAAAAATTTCTAAAAAATATGGTAATTTATGCTGAAAAATAATTTTTTATGAAAAATCATGAAAAAAATTATAAAAAATTAGAAATACTTTGAAAAATTCTAAATTTTGTACTTGAGCTTCTTTGATATACCGTCAACTTGAAAAAATAATTTTAGATTAAAACACCAAGCCATTTGAGAGATATGATCAAATCTTTCAAATATAGGGTTTTCCATCTCCAAACAAATATGCACAAGGGTTAGCTCCAAAAATAATAAAAAATTAGCATGTAAAAGTGGGTTGTTCCACGATGGATGCCAAAAATGTATAGTGAAAATGTGACCACACTTCTATGAATCCTTACATACAAGAAAACTCAACAATGAGCCCTCACAAATCGATCCATAGCTCTGTATGCATGGAGTTGCAAGATTTGTAAAATTGCTCTCAGCTAGAGCTATAAACTCATGACCTTGCTAGTCAACTACACAATGAGAGATTCCAAATCAAAGACAAGGGAAACAATGCCAATATCTCCAATGAAATCAATATAGATGCAATGCAATGCAAACTAATCTATGAGAATGAAAGATGCAAGCTATGCTATGAAAGGAAAATACAAGTGTTACAAATCCTCTTATTAAGCTATGTCAGATTAATCTATTGCATAAAGGAAATCTATACTGAAAATGCCATGATTATGCAACTATGATGTAAGAAAACAAGCTAAATGAAATGCAACAACAATGTCTTCAAAGTTTGAATGCAAGAATATCTTCAAAGAGCTCCAAATGACCTAGAAAACCTGCAGCATAACATTAGCATAAAAACCTAAGATATGAAAATGAAGGAGAGAGCTCTCCTTTTATAAGAAATGAGATAAAAATGGACCATTAAGATTAAGAGGCAAAAGTCTTAATCAAGGGTGGAGAAAAATGGAAGCTTGATCCTTGTGCACAAATATCCTCCAATAGGAAAATAAGAGTTGACTTTTGTGTCCCACATAAGACAAAAAGTGTTTTTTCTCTTTTTATAAAATAAGAATAATGTTTTATTTGTGCAAACATAGGATAAGAAGAAAAGTGGGGATTTTTTATTAAAATAAAAGGGGAGGAAATTTTTTTTAATAAAATAAAGGCTTAGGATATAGTGATTTTATTATTTAATTAAAAGAGATTTTTAATTAATTAAAAGGGAGCATGGTCTCTTAATTAAATAAGATTTTTATTTTTTTCTCTTTTAAATTAAATAAAGCTCAAACCTTAGGAAATATTGAATTGATTATGATTTGATCAAGGAAATTGATATAACTGATATTGTTGATATTTGAAAATATTGATTCAGGAATTTGATAAATTGTTGAATGGGGGCCCAAAGTCTAGGCGACCATTTTAGGGTACATACATTGATCACCGCAACACTTTCATCGATCACCGATCAAAGATTTAGTCATTGTCGGTCACAAAATTTAACACTTTAACCTGTAACAACTTTGAATCTGATCTTCGGTCTTCTATCTTCCACTCCGTTCATCCAAAACAGTTGTGATTGCAACCATAGAATCCAAGGTCTATTGGCAACTATATCCTGTAACTGCATTACAAGACATAACACAAAGCCATTCAAATCACCTATTCCCATACGAATTTATACAACTGAAACTCATTGAGACACTCTAATCACCATTCATATAGTCAACAACATACTAGCAACACTAGGTCAATACTTGACATCAATGACAACTTATTAAATGATCTTAATGCAATCAAATCTATCTCATCCATCAGTACATCAATTAGCATGATTTATGCCAACAACTATGACACTATGGATCCCCATGAAACCCTAGTGTACATTCATAAATATAACAAAAGACAAATATTCTTGCATAATCTTTGACATTGCCTAAGAATTTTCATTAGATAAGTTACCAGAACTATGGGCTTCTCTGAGAGATGCAAGAGGAGAATAAGTTGGTAGATTCTTTGATTCCAAAGGTAACATCGATTCTGCTATGCCAAAAAAGAGTATATCTCAAATCTTATCTTGAAGTATGTGGAGAGAACCAGAGCTCCCTTATTGATCGAGCAACAATCTTCTGCTTCTTGCCTCACATATAACAAGCACTTATTGCAAATATTTCTCTCTAAATTTCTCCAAGATTGGACTAAGCAGTAGACTTCTCTAGAGCTGGAGTATCTAGTCGATCCAATAGTGAAACCCTTATTCATAGGCTCAAAAGATTTCTCAAATAGATTTTGTAGAAGGCGGGTTACTGTAGCCTTCTAAGCCTCATAATTGCTAGAGATTTTGGTTTCATTGGGAAAGGAAACTCCACCAATTTTGAGATCCGTAAAGAAATTGAATTTTTCATAATGCACAAAATAGTCATCCATCCATACTTGCACACCTATGTCATTCCCACAATATTCACTAACGATTTTATATGTATTTTTTGAACAGTCAGAACATTTTTCTATTGAGATATTCCTAACACACTATAAAAGGCCATAGACAGTGTTGGGAGATTGACCATGTGGAGATGTAGAAAACTATGGAATATCAGAGGTATTGGCAAATAGATCATTGATAACTCTCATGAGGTTTATGAAATATGCAACACCATAAGGATAAATTGTTTCATTGTTGCAGTTAGCCCATCGGTACTCACATATGACCCAACAAGTACTCAATAGAAAGAAAGAAACAAGAATGAAATTATACTTCATATTCTTCCTTACTGTTAATTGGTAGGTCTTCTCTATTTACATTGGAATTCAATCTGTAAGGCCTCAAACACAATATCATAATATTTTTTAACTTCTTGTGGTGGATTTGCTGAGACGCTTGTGGTTTTCATTCACTTAGACCAAAAGTCCTATGTTGGTGGATGCCTGAATATGATTGATAATGGTAATGTAGGAAATAATGATTTTCCATGGGGTAGTTACTCAAACCTACATGTTCCTGTGAAACTTTTAATCTACTAACTTTTTTCTATCTATGGAACAACAAATTCTGCACCGAGAAAATTTCTCTCTGGCCTTCATGCCTCAGGACATGTCAATCAAAAATTTCCATGCATAAAAAGTTTTGTATACTATATTTTTTGAAAATCTGTACCTATGTAGTGAGAGTAGGCTTATGTTCCATGGTTGAGCTATTAGTATTCAATCTTTCTTTTGTATGGAGTAGATTATTTTTATTTTTATTTTTTTTTTTGGGGGGGGGGTTGAGTTAATAATTGAGGGGTATTAGGTATCATTCTCTTTAAAAAAATTTGAGCTAGGATCTAATCATTATTTTATGGTGTTAAGTCTTCTATTAATAGAGAATTATTAACTAAAAAATATTTAGTCTGAAACATTTTTGGATAAAAGGTAAAAAATGAGAGGTATTCATTATGTCAAATTTGTTTGTGGTGTGATTTTGACCTTATCCTTTATGATATATAGGGGCCTTACACCACAACCATATTTGGCTAGTGAAGCAAGGAACCCCCTAGTATTTGTTTTCCTATCCTGATGTATTAGCATGGTTAGTTGGAATCTAGTAGGGGGAAAATGGCTCTTGGCAAGGTTGTGCTGAATGTAAATGATAATTTTGCAACAGTACATTCTTTGTTGCCATGGTAAAATAGTCAAGAGCTAATGAAATTAAGATATTTCATTGTTGAGGGAACCAAATACACTTGTAGGTCCAAACATAACATTCATAGGTTCCATAGATTTTTAAAACCACTCCATCAAAAATTGGCAATTTTTTGCACTTAGCTCTCTTAAGGGACTATACAAAAATCTTATAGGCTATAATGATTGAGACACTTAATGTGTAAAATGAGGCATCCCTTGTATTCCTATCTCTAGCCTATTATTTTAGTGTAGTTGGATGAGACCTATGAGGTGAGGAATATAATATGCCTCATCATACTATTGCACTATATGTGAATAATACATTTTGGGACAATGCATCCATAATTGTCATTGTCAAACAATTTTGAGATAAAAAAAATGAGAGAGATTAGTATGGAGGGACCCTATGTGCACCTATTGGTTAAGAACAAAATTTGTAGACATGCCATAAATTCAAAGAAAATTTATTGAAGGTTTTAGAGTTCAAAATGATAGGGAAACCCAAGGTATAATATAGGGCATCATATAGAATTTACACATCGACTTTCAAATGTTTGTGCAATCAACTGGGCCCCATGAGGCAAAGAATAAAAAATAGAGCTCCAAGTATAGTTGTGTTTAACACAAATAATTCCTTTTGCAACATTTCATCCATTAATGAGATAGTCAAATTGCTTCTAGAGAAGAAAAAATAAGAGAGGTTATTGTGGAGATGTACCTTATATACACCTACAGATTTTGATGAAACATCTATAAGTGCCACAACTTTTGAGAATGAATCCATAATAATTTGATAATATTTTTCACTTAGGTCTCTGAAGAGGTTTTGTTGGAATCCTATAGTCTATATAATGACTGGGATACTTAGTGTTAAAAATGGGGCCTCCATTAGCATTCATCCGCCCAACCAAATATTTTTATACAATGGTTTGAGCCCCATAAGTTGAACAAAAAATATGCTCTTGAAAATATTATGCTAAATGTAAATAATAATTTGTAAAACATTACATCCATTTCACCATGAGAAAACTGTTGATATTGTGGCGAATGATGATGTAGTGGGTGTTGATATTGTGGCAACTGATCATGTAGTGTGTGTTGATATTGTTGAAAATCTTAAAATAATTAGAAGTAGAGATGTTATATTCAATGAGAAGGTCATGTATAAAGAACAGTTACAGGAAAAGAAGCATGAATAGGTCAAACACAAATATGTGGTGTTGGATGAGATTCCTAAAAATGAAATGCCACTGGTACCTTATGCTTAGCAACAATACGCTATCCCACAAAATCTTGTAAGTGTTAGATGTACTACAAGGTCAAGTAGACCTCCTGAAAGGTTTTCTCCTTCTTTGTATTCTATTTTATTGACTGATTCTAGTGAACTAGAAGAATATGAAGAAGCAATGGAGGTATATGCCAAACAATAGTGGAAGCTAGGCATGAAAGAGGAGATGGACTCCTTGTTGAAAAATAAGACTTGGGACTTAGTCCCTTTACCTGAAGGAAAAAGAGCCTTGCCTAACAAATGGGTTTATAGGCTGAAGGAGGAAGATGTAGGAAAGAAAAGGTATAAGGCCAGACTTGTGGTAAAAGGTTTTGCAAAGAAAAAGGGTATAGATTTTGATGAAATATTCTCCCCTATTGTAAAAATGACTTCAATTAGAACTATACTAAGTCTTGTGGCTACAAATGACTTGCATCTTGAACAACTAGATGTCAAAACAACTTTTCTCCATGGAGATTTGGAAGAGGAAATTTACATGCAACAACCAGAGAAATATGAGGTCAAGGGTAAGGATAATTTGGTGTATAGGTTAACGAAGAGTCTGTATGGCCTAAAGTAGGCACCCTGACAATGGTATTTAAAATTTGATAGTTTCATGGTTGAACAAGGTTACCATAGATGTCATTCTGATCACTGTGTATATTTTAAGAGATTGGATAATGGGAGTTTCATTATCATGTTACCCAATGTTGATGACATGCTTGTTGCTGGGTCTACAATGCAACACATAAATGAACTTAAATTGAAATTAGCAAGGTCTTTTTCTATGAAGGATTTGGGTGTTGCTAAGAAAATCCTTGGTACGAGGATTACATGGGACGAGATAAAGGTGTTGAAAAGACTTAATATGTAGGATGAAAAAGCAGTCAGTACACCTTTGGCTAGTCATTTCAAATTGACTAAGGAAATATGCCCCAAGGCACAGGAAGAGGTAGATAAAATGTCTAACATCCTCTATTCATCAGTTGTTGGTAGTCTGATGTATGAAATGGTATGCACATGACTAGATATTGCTCATGCAATGGGAGTTGTTAGTAGGTATATGAACAATCTAGGTATGGAACATTGGAATGTTGTCAAATGGATTCTTCAATATTTGAGAGGTACTACTACAAAGGCATTATGTTTCACAGGATCCAGTTCAACTCTGAGTGGATTTGTTGACTCTGATCTGGTAGGAGATATTGATACAAGGAGGAGTACTATAGGCTATGTTTTCACTATAGGGGGTACTACAGTCAGTTGGATTTCTAGATTACAGAAGGTTAATGCACTTTCAACCACTGATGTTGAGTATGTAGCTACTATGGAATTTAGGAAGGAGATGATTTGGTTACAATGTTTTCTGGAGGAATTGGGTCACAAGTAGGAAGATCTCCCATTGTATAGCGATAGCTAGAGTGCTATTCATCTTGCTAAGAATTCTTCTTTTCATTCAAGGACAAAGAACATATAGCTCAGGTACCATTTTATAAGGTCTATTTTGGAGGATGGCCAATTACGACTTGAGAAGATTGACATGAGTGACAATCCTGTAGACATGTTCACCAAGGCAGTCCCCAAGGAGAAGTTGGTTTCTTGCTCAACTTCTATTGCGCTTCTTGACTGATGATCGTGGAGTTACTACACAACAAAGTCTTTTATCCAGTGGGAGTTGTTGGTATTACATTGTCATCCTAATTTTGTTTCCAATTGGGAGATTATTTGGTGTGGATCCTGATCAGTCTCCAAGTGGGAGATTGTTGATATTGTGGCGACTGATCATGTAGTGGGTATTGATATTTTGGCTGATTTTAGAGGTTTCCCTAAAACGCGTGTTATAAAGCGGCTGAGATGCATAATGCATTGAAATGTTGATGTACTATTTTGTTGGATAATAAGAAAGGAGAAGCTGTGTAGGTGGATGTAGCCCAGGGTTTGGGTGAACCACGTTAAATTTGTGTGTTATCTGTGTTCAAATTGTTTTCTTCTTTGTTTCTGCATATAACTGTTTATTTTTATATTGTTTCGAATCTGTTAAACCCCAACACAAATGATATCAAGTAAAAAATTAAGAGAGGTTATCAACAAGGTATCCCAAAAACACTAGTAAGGCTAAACAAAATATTTATAGGTTCCATGGATTTCAAGAACAAATTCACCATAGTTTTATAGATTTTTGCACTTAGGTCCCATAAGTGACTTTTCCAAGCCTATAGTCAACAACAATTGGGACACCTAGGATGCGAAATGGTGCCTCCCTATAAATCATCTACCCATTATGATCAATTAGTACTAGTTAGTTGGGATCCACATGGAAAAGATCAAAAAATATAACTCTTAGCAATGTTTTGTTACTCGTATATGATGCTTTTTTACAAAATTGCATCCATCATTGATGTGATCCAATTATTTTTATATAAGAGAAATTGAGAGAGGTTATTGTGGAGGTCCCTAAGTGCACCTTTATGTTTACATGGAACATATATATAGGTTCCATATATTTTGAAAAACACTCTACAATAGTTTTGCAAGTTTCTACACACAGGTCTCTCAAGAGACTTTTATCAAAATTGTGTTATCCAAAATTATCAAGATACTTGGGGTGCAAAATAAGGTCTCTCTAGCATTCATTGACTCACTTGAATGTGTTGGTATAGTCAATTAGGTGAGACCATGCAAAGAAGAAAAAAAGTGGTTAATGATGAGGTTGTGTTGGATGCAAATGACACACTTCTGCAAAATTGCATTTATCATTTCTATACTCATAGTCTCTAAAAATTATGATTTTTCACAAAGGTTATAGAAGAGGGACTCCACATGCATGTGCAAGGAAAGACATAATATTTATATCTACCATAAATTTTGAGAACCACTTTTTCATAGTTTGATAGTTTTTGTACTTCTGTTCCTTGAGAGACTATCAAAAGCCTATATTATGGATTGGTTAGGACAACAAAGTTGAACAATGAGGGCTTCCAACTTCATAGTAAAACAATATGGAGTTGAAATATTTGGAGAAATATTATTATGGAGGGCCACACATGCATAGATATAGGTCCAAAAAATATTTGTAAGTGTCATGGATTCTAAGAACCACTCCATCATAGTTTGACAACATTTTGTAGTTAGGTCCCTCAAGGGACTCTTTAAAAAACCTATAGTCTTGAATGATAAAAAATAATTTGGGGGTGAAAAATGGGGCCTCCCCAAGTATTCAGCCACTCAATCTAACATGGTGGTTCAAACAATTAGGACCCATGAGGCAACGATCAAAAACTATGGCTCTTGGAAAGGTTGTGCTAAATGCAAATGTTATTTTTCACAACAGTGTGCATCTATCTTCACTATTATCAACTAGTTTTTAGATAAGGGAAAAAGAAAGAAAAGAAATAGAGGATGAGGAACATAATAGAAATGGTTATAGAGTAGTGAACACAAAGAATAGATAAGGAAGTACATTATTATTGCTGGGAATTAAGGTGTCTCAACCTTGGCAATTCTTAACATTATATATATTTATTTAATGCCTAAAATGTAATTTTTGGCTCATCATATTTTGTCATCTAACGTGACATGGCATAGTGAGTTATCTTCATAGTAGGAAACAACATGAAAGATGACAATAATGTATATTGTCCTTATATGGGCAAGTAGGTGACTCACTTAGAGATATTTTGCAACGTGTCAACATCTAAGAAACATTCAAAAGTCATCATTGTATGATGGATTCTTATGACAGGCTATGGTAGATTCCTATGACAGTTTGGACAATTATTAGAAGGTAGATTGGATTATGACAAGTTGTAAGACATAATTAGTTAATTATGGTCAGTGATGATGGATTCCCTTACTCCTCCTCTAAAAAGTAACCTTTTTAAGGACTATATATGGTTAGACAAATATTAGTTCTTTTATTAAAGAAAATACATCTTAAACTTCTTCTGAAAGTGACACTAAACTTGAGACTCAATATGAAATGGAGTTGTAAGTTTTGGGAAAGAAATTGAATGAAGCTAAGTGCCCAAATCTAGAAGTCAAAAACTAAAGCTATTGTTCAATATCTTTCTTGAAAGATTCTTCATTTTAAGCTTAAAGTTGGTCATAGATTGAAATGTTTGAAGATTATATCTATTAAGTGTCCCTTTTATCAGCATAATGAAAGTCTAAAACATATTTTTTGGAGTTATTTTTTATCTAAAAAATTGGATGGCCATAAACACTCAATTTCCTGTACATATTTAATTATACCTTGAATTGGAAAATAGCTTTCTTAGATCATGAAATATATAATGATATTATTATTGATAGAATGATATTTCTTTAGGTAGTGGCTAAGCTCCCTACAAAATGCACCAAAGATAGATTTGCAAAAATACACCAATTTTTTTATAATTCTTTTGTGGTTTTTGACCACAAAATATGCGGATCATAAAGAATAGGTGGTGAAAATTTGAGAAAAATCTATTGTGTTTTCCATTTTTTGAAA
The DNA here is from genome assembly GCA_027943335.1 of Chamaecyparis obtusa. NCBI lineage: Eukaryota > Viridiplantae > Streptophyta > Pinopsida > Cupressales > Cupressaceae > Chamaecyparis > Chamaecyparis obtusa. The sequence continues at coordinate 80,942 of BSBK01008635.1, forward strand.
TTTGATCAACAATACATTTTATAGGAAGCTTAGCCACATCCACTTTCTATATCCTTACCATCATTGCACCTCATGAAAAATGTACTATTTCAACTATAAAAAAAATGCAATTAAGATTGCCAATTGGAATAATTTGGAGTACATATCTAGTGAAGTAATAAAGTTGGATGTATGACGTTGCTCTTATCTTGATTCAAATGTTAGACCACACAATCTCAATGACTTAGCGAGAGGAAACCAAAATTTTATTGGCTTAAAAGATCATCCTATATGAGAGATGAGATTCGATCGGATTCGTCAACTTTACTGAAACAATTTAATTACGTTGTAGGCATTTTCATCTGAGAAAGGATGGGCTGATTTTGTATGATCAATGGCTACAAATTGTCAAGAGCCCAATGATGGACATTGGGAGCTCGCTGGCCGTCCATCCTACAGTAGACAATCTGATCATTTTCACTATTTTTGCCCTTTACATGTCGATCAATTTTAGATCTTTATTTGTAGAGGATTGACTAATCTTTATTTGCCAACAATGGGGATGAGCCCAGAGCTGTGGGTATTTTCCCAACTGAAGATGGACGTCACCATAAAATAACATTCGGCAAGTTTATAAATGTCTGGAAAGATCTCAAAAGTCCACTGCAATTAATCTGATTCAATCTTCACATTTGCTTGCATAACCGCCCTGATTTCACCACCTTCTTAATACTTATATTTAGAGGCTGGAAATAATACATACCCCACATTAGGTTCATCAGAGGCAAACCAGAGGTAAAGAGACCTTTTCTTGCAGGCATCCAAGTTTCTTTTTTTCTTCAAGGTATGCACTCGAAACTATTTAATGAATCCTCATAATTAATTTCTCAGTTTTCATTTTTATAAATTCTAACTATGATTGTTGAATCTGCAACTACACCCATAGATTAGGTTTGTCTAATAGTTTGCATCTGTTAAAATTTTTTTGAAAACTTTTGAACAAATTCCTCTAAAACTTCTTGCGCAAAGAGAAAGCTTTGGCCAAGATTTCAATTCTGCACCCACTAAAATCAATCCTCTGCATATTTTGAACTCACGACATTGAAACTTTATGGGAAAGCAAACTACAATTTTTTATTTCTCTCGCGGCTAGCTCATTTCTATAAAATACCCTACTAAAATTTCCATAAATCTACACAAATCCTACCTACTCTATTCCTTATTTTAAGCATTTGAAGGAACCCTCTCTAAATGCTAGCATGAATGAATTATCTTCAATTCTACTTGCCACAGTTGCCGCAAATATAGAAAAGTGGGTCTTTCCTAGACAGAGTACTATCCCTTGTTTTCTAGCGCAAGAGGTGCAGAGGTAACCTGGGTGGCTAGAAAAGTTGGTTTGTGATCACTAGGCATAATAACCAACATATTCCCCCTGTTCTTCATCATCCACAACTATGACCTCAAGTTTCATAGGCCCAGAATCAGAATCAGACCTCGTTGCACTTTCAGTTTCCCCCAAAATAGAATTAGTAATAGCATTAGCCTTAGCAGTAGACAACCTGCACCAAGTGCAGACGAGAATGAGAGATGCAAAGGTAATAATGAACACCATGGTGGTCACTGCAATGAACAAATAGACCACTGGAGACCACCATCCAAAATGCGCTTCATAAAATATCATAATGAGTCTCTCGAATCCTAATAGAATTAGTGAGTTTTTTTTGAATGGATTGTTATTTTTGTTTTTTGTTTCACAGGTAGTGGAACTGGAGGGAGAAATAGTGGGGTTGATTCACAGGTGAATGGAGAATGGGTGGATCAGAAGAGAAGTTTGTTTGTTTCACTCACCCCAAGGATTAAAGTCACAACCCCACTCCATTCCAGAGACCATGATCATGCATCAACACCCTTGTCCAAAAATATTATTAAGGTAGCAGTTTCAGTGGAGCCCAAAAGTGCTATGAGAGCTGACAGGGATAATGGGGCTGGAAAGCTTTTCATTGTCTCAGCTTGCATACTGACAAATTTTAGTCAGAACTTAAGAATACAACTGTTATAACAAGAGGTTCATGAATGTGGCCAATGTTTCTATTCCAGTAAGCCATGACTAAAGGGAGAGAGAATGATAAAATCAAATAGAACTTGTACTATCACGGTAGATGACATGATTGTCACAGTTGTTAAGAGGTAAATGCATCCTATGACAATTTTGTCTGAATTCCCCTCGTGTAGAAAGTTAGGGATAGTGTCTTATGAATGAGGGTTTGATGAAGACCAGAGCTCGCTTATAGAAGGAGCACGCAAGAAACTCATGGCCATTGCTCCAGTCACACAAAGCACTATACCCACAATCCTGCATTGGCTACTAGCAGACTTAATGTCTACTTTCTCCATTCTACAAAGCAAAAAATAAAAAACTACCAATTAGACCATAAAGCCCAAAGTATAAAAATCCAATCTTTCAAGAAGCAGAAAACATGATTGCAGAGTACTCACCCAAAAGCCCATGCCATGATGAAAATAATTGCAGGTGACAAGTTGGGAATTGCTAAAGAGTAGGAAGGAGATGTTTCTTTCAAGCCCATTAATAATAACATTTGACATGCACACACACTTTAATAACAAACAAAAAATAGGGCATTAAAACTCATATTCCTATTAATTTTTATCAATTTACAGAGAAACTTGAGCTACAGATCGACTCACCCACTAAGACAGAGCAAAATTACTCGAGCCAATAGAGAGAAATTCACTTTGGACTGCTTGTTTCTGCAATTTTCCAACAGAAAATTGAATAGATTAAGTATATATCATCCCCTGAAAAATCTCCAAGCAATATTATATCATCCTCTGAAATATTTCAAAGGCAAACCCCAATTGAAACAAAATACTTAACACTTTTTGGGAGAATTTTACTATTTAGTTCAAGATTGAATTCCCACATCTATTACACTGGAAGTTATGATGGAAAAGACTACTTACATTTCAAGGAAGAAGGCAAAAGGATAGAGAACTAGGCCCCCAAAGGCATTGGTATAAGCCACAAAAATCAAGGGATTTGTACCCTTTGCCAATTGATTTCCCATGAGAACAGAGATGACAACAATAGAAATCTGAGAACGCACTAAGGAGACGATGATGGCTAAATCCTCTAAGCTAAGAACAGAGCCTCCTATAGTGTAAATTTTTGCTTTTAGGAAGCTTTCTTACATAGTACAAGGATATACCCACATACATTCAAATATTTGGTTTTCATAGCATATACCGTATAAAGTGGGAAAGCCTGCCACTCCAACAAATGTCACACAAGCATATTGTACCATCATTAGAAAGCTCTATGGAAAACATTCTTCCCTTTAGGGAATTGGTTGTAGAGCCCTCCATGATTCCCTAGGAAAATGTCTAAAAAATGTAGAAAGCCCTCGCTTGATAGAATGAATCAAATCTGCCAAGTTTGGGCTTTAAAACTGAACAAGGAGAAATCTATGCAACACATATTAGAGCTTTTGATAATTGATTGACTGAATTAGTTTTTAGGAAATCCTATAGCTATATTAATTGTGTGTTAGAATGTAGCCTCCTGTTGAGAAACCAAAACCCCAAGACTTTTATCTTTCTGCTCTACTTTTGTAATCCTTGCTCTATATTTCTCTGCATTCTCTTACATTGGAACCTACAATAGCTTTGCAATGTCTCTACATCCTCGTGAAGTGTGATCAACATCTTTTTAATTTTCTGCCATGGCCTTTGGAATCATGTGTTCTCTTGCATTGGTAGTTGTAGAGATCTCTGCAACAACCTGCAATGCCAATGCTTAATTTGCCACCTAATTTATGTATTCTGCACCTCCTGTAATGCACTAGTCATGCTGGATAAACTAGCTAATAAGCTTCACCTAAAAATGTCTGCAATCTTGCATAGTCCAAAGCAATGCCACGAGGAATGTGCGTTCTCTTACATTGGGAACATATATATCTTCCTTGACATCCTGCAACCTTATACAGGGCGAATCACAGTGCGCCAAAACATTTTAAATCAAAATTTCTCTTAAAAAATAGGCATCTTTGATGAAGGAAACAATTAAATTTAAAAGTCTAAATATATAAAACCTAAATGTTAATAAAAAAAAAATAATAATAATCTTAATAAATAATAAAGTAATCACATTAATAAACAATTAAATTTAAAAATTCATTATTTTAAATTTTATTAGAATGTAAATAGTCATAAACAAATAATAATGATAACAAGAATAAAAGTAGAAACTAAATATTAATAATATAATATTATATATCATCTGTGGTTATACAATGTAAAAGAATTTCTAATAATTATAATAAATTAGGTGAAATTTTGTTTAAAATAATTATTAATAGTAATTTCAAGGAGTATTATAAGTGTCTTAAAGATTACATTTTTAAATTAGATGTCATTTCTAACAGAGTTTAAACCATTATAGCTCATTTATAGCATTCTTATATATATATATATATATATATATATATATATATATATATATATATATATATATATATATATATATTAGTAGTTTTATTTATTTAAATTTTCTTGGTTGTTGCAAATCTTCATATTTGTCGGGTATGTAGTCATTTTTGTTGTCATCTATGCTCACAAGCACCAAATATAATTGTTTTTTGGTCATTTTGAGCCCTAAATACCACAAAAGTTTGTCAAGCTCCAACACCATTAGGGTGTTGTTGGCATCGCGATTGAATCTTGAGAACATCTCTTTGAGATATACAACTTGTCATTTTGAAACCCTTTTGCCTTTCCCTTTGGACCCATGCTCGTTGTTCAAAACACATCTAACAATCATTTCCCATGCCTTCGAACAAGACGATAGTAAAAAAAGTGAAGATACAAATAGAAGAAGACTAAAAATGGAAAAAAAATAGATGGTCGGGATATTTTGTATGGTCCTCCACTCTCTATAGATGATATCGGCCATTGATCGTTCAGTTTAGCTAATCCATCTCTTATGCAATATATCAACATCGTGATGAACTAGTGACAAAACAAATTAAGACACAATAAGATTTGCTTTTACTATTCGAATGGAAAAGGTTGGTATTTTGTCTAACCATTATTTGCAAAAGTGTCAAAATTTTAATTTCTTATATCTCAAGTGTGTATTTAAAATTCTCATCCTAAGACATTTGCGCATCATAGAGATTATCATGATAAAACATGTTCCTACACACAAAAAAGAAGGGAAATGTTGTGTAGAAAAGGGTTTGCCTAGGTTAACTCATGATTTAGGAATCAACCTTTAAATTAAAAAAAATTGAACTTGGATTGAAAGCGCGTTGTTAGATAACAGTGGCTAGATTTGAAAATAGAGTGCCTATACCTTAATAAACCTTCTTGATTTCAAAATGCTCATGAAGATGCTTGATGTTGACTTGTAGTTGACTTTAGAAAGAGAAGATCACGAAGACCTTCACAAATGCATAAATATGCAAATACACCTACTCTTCAATGCCTTGATGTTTTTTCTCTAGTTGGAAATGGGAAGTTATAGTTGGGATTTTGACTAGAACCTTTTGTATATCAAAATGAGGGAGGATACCTTGCTTATATACATCTCCTAATCATTTTAGGGTGTAAACCTCGAAGCATGTCAATGTCGATTTAAAATTCTCACTCAAACATGTTGATCATCAAGCGGTTTGAATTTGGACCCAAAAAATAGGGAGTGGGCCATCCTGATTGGCTCGCTTTTGGGAGCGGGCTATCCAAGGCATCTTGTTCCCCCCAATGTGGTTCCAAATTAGGACACGAGGTCCTAAATGGAGAGAACTTGAAATTGAATATGGAATTGAGCTGGATCAAGCATGTTAGACACAAAAGGATAGAAACTTTAAAATATGGCCTTTATAAGCAAGAAATTGTATAGGGATGCATTTTACGATGCTATTGTGTCTTATCTTGCAATGGGGTTAGTCTTAAAATAATCACTCAAATTTATACTAGGTAGCATTAGAATTAAATTCATTCCTAATATGAACTACTTATGTTATAAGATATTGTCATAAAAGGTAATATGAACAACAAGTGAATGCTAATCTTTTCAGAAGATAAAACAACCATTTTTTGTTGTGTATATTGCAGATAAGATGTGGAATGCAAGGAATAAGTGTGGTGTGGGAAGAAAGACAAGAAGGGGGCTTAAATAGGTAGAGAGAGGCATGCGAGATGAAAACCAATGGCTAGAGACCTTATATCATTGGAAATCACATGACTGTATCCCACTAAGCAATTTACAATGGGGTATCCTATCAAATTCCTTTGTTGACATGGGGACAATTGGTAAAAGAACAACTATATTATTTTATTTATTTATTACGCGCTGCTTCGAAGAAGGGGGAAGAAAATGTTGCGGAGAAGATGTCTCTACAAATGTTTTGCTGGCGGAAAATTTGGTGTCATTGACAGGCAGGCACTCTGTCACTGACAAATAGGCAGGCACATTGATTCTGATTAGTGTGACAACCATTGACTCAACTTGTTTCTTCCATTATGAATCCAATTAAAAATCTCTATCTTTTTTTCAAACCGACCCTCTTTTTAGTCCAAATCAATGTATTGTGTGGTAATGACACTTAACAATTTTATATAAATATGAGTAACTGTACATATCTTGAAATGTGACCTTTTATCTATATTTTATTGAGTCTTGCATTGTGAGATATCATTTAGGAATTTTTCATACCATATAAAATAAATGAAAAATTATATCTTGTTGAAATAAAATATTTATATTAAAATATTAAATGCAGTTCAGTAATTACAACTCTAACCTTTAACCACATTAGGTACGTTAAATAGAAAAGTACAACATACATGCTAATCATACACATGCAAGTACGAGGTCAGTAAAAACCATAACATAAATAACATCAAATCTATTTGAGGATCTAATACATACAAGAAAAATGACCTAAAAAAGTCGGGTCATATAAACTAAAAGAAAACTTTGGGAGGGGTATTACAACCTTTAGATGTAGAATGGTTAACTTCAACCATAATTTTACTTCTTACGCTCTTGACTTCTACAAGTATCTGTATGCACCCTAAAATGGTCGCCTAGACTTTGGGCCCCCATTTAGCAATTTATCAAATCCCTGAATCAATATTTTCAAATATCAACAATATCAATTATATCAATTTCTTTGATCAAATCATAATCAATTCAATATTTCCTAAAGTTTGAGCCTTATTTAATTTTTAATTTTTTTTTTTTTAAATATTATTTAATTAAGAGAACATGCTCCCTTTTTAATTAATTAAAAATTTCTTTTAATTAATTAAAAATCTTTTTTAATTAAGTAATAAAATCACTTTATCCTAAGCCTTTATTTAATTAAAAATAATTTCCTCCCCTTTTATTTAAATAAAAAATCTCCACTTTTCTTCTTATCCTATGTTGCATAAATAAAGCATTATTCTTATTTTATAAAAAGAGAAAAAATACTTTTTGTCTCATATGGACACTAAAGTCAACTCCTATTTTTCTATTGGAGGATATTTGTGCACAAGGATCAATCTTCTTTTTTTCTCCACCGTTGATTAAGTCTTTTGCCTCTTAATCTTAATGGTCCATTTTTATCTCATTTCTTATAAAAGGAGAGCTCTTTCCTTCATTTTCATATCTTAGGTTTTTATGCTAATGTTATGCTGTAGGTTTTCTAGGTCATTTGGAGCTCTTTGAAGACATTGTTGTTGCATTTCATTTAGCTTGTTTTCTTATATCATAGTTGCATAATCATGACATTTTTAGTATAAATTTTCTTTATGCAATAGATTAATCTCACACAGCTTAATAGGAGGATTTGTAACACTTGTATTTTTCTTTCATAGCATAGCTTGCATCTTTCATTCTCATAGATTAGTTTGCATTGCATTGCATCCATATTAATCTCATTGGAGATATTGGAATTGTTTCCCTTGTCTTTGATTTGGAATCTTTCATTGTGTGGTTGACTAGCAAGGTCATGAGTTTATAGCTCTAGCTGAGAGCAATTTTACAAATCTTGCAACTCCATGCATAGAGAGCTATGGATTGATTTGTGAGGGCTCATTGTTGAGTTTTCTTGCATGTAAGGATTCATAGAAGTGTGGTCACATTTTCACCACACATTTTTTGGTGCCCACCATGGGGCAACCCACTTTTACATGCTGGTTTTTGATTTTTTTTTGGAGCTAACCCTTGTGCAGATTTGTTTGGAGACGGAAAACCTTAGATTTGAAAGATTTGATCATATCTCTCAAACGCCTTGGTTTTTTGGTCTGAAAATATTTTTTCAAGTTGGTGACATATCAGAAAAGCTCCAAAAAAAGTTTTAGAATTTTTAGAGGTAATTTGTATTTTTTATAAAAAAATTTTGTTTTTCATAAAAAAATCAATTTTTGACACAAATCAGCATATTTTTTAGAAATTTTTACATTTCTGAAAAGGTCTTAAAATTATATAGGGGGTCCATTCATTGTATTTTTAATTTAGAGATCATATCATAGCTCATTTGGTCAATTTATAAAAATTGGTCTATTTTGAGAAAGTGACTCTCTAGGACACAAATGAAGAGATTTTTCTAAAATTTTTACATTTTTTGAAAGATCTCTATTTTTTAGCATAGGTCTCTATTTTTTATTTCCATTTTTTTGGCTGAAATCATATCAAAAAAATCAGATCTTGTTGACTAGGTCAAATGCAAAAAAAATAAAATTTTGTGATGGGTATGCACTTATTTTTCATTGTTCAATGCATGATATGAGTTATCATTTGAATTATTTTCTGGCTATTATTGCTCCTAAAATTTATTTTTAAATCTAACCCTATGGTTTGCATAAGTTGGATATGTATTGCATATCTTGTTTGCTTATTTTCTTGTCTTGTTCATTTGAAGGTGCTCTTACTTTCATGAAAAATACTTAAAACAAAGTGTTGGACTTGAGGTACTTTGTTCCATCTCTACAACATTTGGATTTTGGGATTAAAATTGAACCTCTCATGTGTTTGGCTTGAGTGTTTACATGCTTTCATAGGACACATTTCAATTGATGCTCTTAATGGGAAATGAATGAACATAGATTTGATTTCATACAAATTTGTGTAAGTGAATGCTTGTGTTTAAACCTTAAATAATTCTTGGTTCCAATATCAAATATCTCATTGAGTGATTGAGGACATGGATTCATTCCTTGTTTACATAGGGAGTTAAATACACCACTTTGTGGACTCACTATATTTTCTTGGAAAGTTAAATATTCCATTGATTCAACCTTTTGTCATTTGTGAGTAGTATTGATAAGCAACTTTAGATTACTTTTGATTGATCTTGTTAGCTAAATTAGGTGTTGGACTCACTTATTTCTAATTGCCCCTCATTACCGCCCTTTGGATGCAAGGTCAACATTCATACATAGGGGAGGGGTCTACTTGAAAAGAGCGTTAAGTGTTCCACAAAGTTTCCCCTTTTTATGTTTTCTTGATCTCATTAGTTTTCTAATGTGTGGACTCACATTGAGTTTGAGTGAGGAGTTAAATGTTCCACTTTTGGACTCACTTTAAGTTTGTGTGAGGAATTAAATGTTCCACTTTTGGATTCACTTTGAGTTTGTGTGAGGAGTTAAATGTTTCACTTTTGGACTCACTTTGAGTTTGTGTGAGGAGTTAAATGTTCCACCTTTTGGACTCATTTCACATTCACTTGAAGACTTAAATGTTCCACTTTTGGACTCACTTCACATTCACTTGAAGAGTTAAATGTTCCACTTTTGAACTCGCTTCACATTCATTTGAAGAGTTAAATGTTCCACTTTTGGACTCACTTCACATTTACTTGAAGAGTTAAGTGTTCCACCTTTAGTGCTTTAAATACTTTTGATAGTGAATTACTTAATTTTATTTTTAGAAGGCCTGCTTGGGGACACACCACCTCAAGGGACGACCTTAACTCCCATGTTCTGAAGGAGTATAAATAGCGGGAGGTGAATCGAAAGACACCTCTCTTGGGAATTGAGTTTAATATCACTTTTGGCTAAGCCTCAAAGAACTTTATACCTTTGAGAAGTGAAGGAGGAGATTTGGGTTACCATCTCCCCCCGGCTGTGTGATTTTAGATTTTTCTCATCTACAGATATGGGTCTCATGTACCTTATGTATATCGAGAACTCCTTTTAGAAAGTCATGTATATCCTTGTAGACAGCTTGTTAAGGTGTTGTTGTGTTCTATGTACCCGCTAAAACATTTTCAAGAACATACACAAGTAGAACCTTTAAGGAGTAGAAATACTAAGTCAGTATCTTTGTTCATGCGCAAGGTTGCTTTGTCCCTTGTCCATTGCTTGAAGACTGTTTGCTTGAATTCCCTGATTGTTGTTCTATGTGCTTGATCATCATTGTGAAATCTTTTGAAAGATCTAATTGGAATATTGAAACTGAGTTTTGTTCTGTTGTGGTGAGTTCTCCTTAGAAGCTTGGTCTTCCTTGGTCAGTCCAGATCTCAGATCCTAGGTGCTGTCATGTTGCTCAACATATCAATGAATGTTATGGTATCAATTGCATAAGATGAATCTTAGTCTTCTTCTTTCCTCTCAATTTTCCATGTTCTTCTGAAGTGTTATATTCCCATGGGAAATTCTTCTTCCTCTTCTTCTTCATTCTTTTCCTCTTATTATCTAGTCTATTTTCTTCTATTTTATCTCTTCTATTGCTCCTATGCTTGATTCTTCTTCTTCCAGAACCATGAATCTCAAATATCTAGTTTTGGAACCTTTATTGAGAATAGATAATCTTGAGTTCATTGACATATTCGAAAAGTGTTGTTCCTCCAAAATTCTCATGAGTGATGAATTTATGATAAAAATAAAAGAAAAATCAATTAAATCAGATGCCTTTGCTAGAATCATACTCATGATCTCATCCAAATATTCTTCATCTTCTAAATCTTCTCATCATTCCTCACCTTCTAAATCTTATCACAATTCTTCTAAACATTATTCACATTATTCATCTTCCAAATCTTATCATGACTATTCTAAACATTATTCGAATTCCTCATCATCCAAGTCCTCTTCCTACACTAAGTCTTCAATTTCCTCTTCTTCACAATCTCATTCTTCTTCTACTTCTTCAAAGAGTCTTACTTCTCTGCACAAGACATACCATAATGAACAACGTGATAGTCCTTATGATACCTCTTCCACGAAGAGTGACACACCCACCTATGATGACTATGATGACTATGATGACTATGATGATGGACAATGTAGTGATACCTATGACACCTCTATTTCTAAGAGTCCTCCTAGTCATGTCCTTGTGCTTACTAAAAATGTGTCCTCATATTGGAAAGATCGTGATAGTGATCCGTATGATTCATATTTTGAAAGAAACTTTGATGAGTTTTGTGAACAATACCTTGATTATAATCTAGCTACTGTTGTTGAGGAATATAAAATGCACCGTGCTGATTTGAAACATAAATATTATAAGAATCCTTCCTCTAGGAACTCTCATGCTGAAAATAAAGATTGCACTCTCAAGCAAGATCATGTTAATGTTAAACCTTTGTCTTGTGATGGTTCCCTTCCATCCCCTACTTCATCCAATACCCATACATCTACTAAAGCTTCCAAATCTTTCACAAATCCTTCATTCAATAGAAGTCCTAATACTTTTCATGAGATTCCCCATAGTTATCCTCAAGGGATACCTCTTAAAGAAATTCAAGCTAACCGTCACTTGGCTGTGAATACTTTCAATAATGCTAAACCTAAAGAGCCTAAGTCTTCATGCGTTATAATGCCTACTTTAGTTAGTCCTTCACCATCTCTTCCAAAGTCTTCCATACAACTCCAACCTGCTTCCTTGTCCTTAGAAGTGGCTCCATGTTAAGAGGACTCTAAAAATGATAAAGAAAAGAACATAAAAAAAGATCAAGATCAAGAACCCTCCATGTCATCCAATCCTATTCATAATATCTTTCATTCGTTTCATGGTTCTTTTGATCCTTTATGCCCTTCCTCATTCATTCCACCATGTCTTAAATCTTCTCCTAAGCAAGATCGAGCTACTACTCACATCATTGAGCTTAATGATAAACAAAATAACCTTACTACACTTGTGCTTTCCAAAGATGATACTTCCATTAAGGTTATTAAAAATGGTGTCATTACTTCCAATGTTAAGCCTATTGAAAATCCAAAGCAAAATGATACGCTTACACTATCCAAAGATCCTTGTCAAGATCAAAGCCTTCCATCTTCTTGTTCTACCACTTTATGTTCACTTCTGCTTTCTACTCTTCCTAAGTCTTTGCAAGTTTTGAATGATCCTATCAAAGAAACTACTCCTATTCAAGATGTCTAGGATCCTGTTGAAAATTCTAATGCTCACTCTAAAGATGCTAATATCCTTGGTTGTGATATAGATGCTAATGAACTTATTGATTATCCTTTTGCGTCTTCCACTTCCATCCTTGGACCTCTCCCACCGTTGCTAAGGGCTTCACGTCTTCCTTCCATCTTGGGCCCTTATGTCCCTTCACTTTCCCCTCCTAATTCTCCTAATTCATCATCCATCTTGGGTCCTTATGTCCCTCCATCTACTATCTTTCCTCAAGATCAACATAGATGCATACCCTTGAATCTTTTTCATCCACCTATCCATCTAAACTAGTCATATCTTCCTTCTTCTTCCACAAGTCCTAAGTCTTTTGGAAGTAACTTGAATGGTCAATACAAGAAAAAGAAGAAATACAAGAATCGATCAAAAAAGAAGATCACCATGTCTCCTCTAATCGACATGGAGGTAAAAAGTCAAAAGAGATATCTAAAAAGAAAACTACAAGACAAGTATGGGTTCCAAAATCCATCATTGAAGATATTCTCTCTAAATCATCAAAAGGAAATAAAAAGCCAATGACTATATGGATTCCAAGATCTCTCTTAAGAGAGTTTCATGTTGAACAACAAGTGAAGTTGATATTCAAGCTTCTAAAGGCTTCCACTTCATCTTCTTCCAAAAACATTCTTCCATTCCATGTGCCTGAACCACAACCTCTGCTAAACATTCACCATATTCCTTCTCGTATTCCTTCATTCATATTCCCTCCACCCTCTTGCCACCCTTCAAGGTGTGTGTTGATGTTGATCTTGCCTTCCTTTCCATCTACCCTTTCACAATCCTTCCATTCATTATCCTTCTACCTTCTATCTTTTTTCCTCATTTGCCTATTCCTCCTATCTTCCAACCTCACTTGCTTTACATAAAACCTTCTCCTACATTTTTCTCTTTCATTTTCCTTTCCCTATCAACATCTTTGAGCATATCATTTTGAATCCTTGGCATATCATGGTTTATCCTTTCAAGCAGCATTATCTAAAGAGCTTGCCTTCTTCCAAAAAAAATTAAAAAAATCCAAAAAATCCAAAAAATAGAAAAATGAAAAAAAAATGAAAAAATGAAAAAATTGAAAATGTGCCTTGGTGGAAACCTAGAAACAGGTACCTTGGTAGCAAAAGTAAAAAGAAATAAATTCGTCCTATGGTGAAAACCACTCCCTTGTGGTGCTTTGGATAAGTATCGTGATGAAAACTTGGTAATCAGGGATCATGCATAGTTCTTCTACATGTTTCATCCATTCCATTTCATATTTGATCTTCACAATGTTGAACTATACATGAATATTTGGCTATCTTGTGAGCTATCTTACAATGATCTTGCTTCCATTCCATTCATGTTTAGGCTTCATATTTATTTTCCTCCATTCATTCTAGCCTTTCGCTATCCTTTTCCCCCTTGGTCTTGATCTAATAAAAAGAGTAAAATATGATGCTATGAAGTCTCTTGACATGTCTACCCTCTTTAGACTGCATCCTTTCCTTCTTTTGCATTATGCTTTTGTGACTTATCCTATGCTGGCCTTTCATTGCTTTTCCAAATGTGCTTTGCATGATAATTTTTCCCTAGCTTGGGTACTCTTGAGGAGTTTGACCTTGAGGATTTCTTCCCTCCATTTGCCTTCATTCTCCTTTCCTCCATCTCATTCACCAACTTGCTAATCCCTCTTGTTCCCCACCTTGCTAGACATTGAGACTACATGATGTGATCTTGCTTGGGAGTTTGATGCCCATTCTGTCTGGGGGTATCCTTTGTACATATTTTATGATCTTGAAAAAGTACCAAAAAAATTGATATATGATGCTGAAAAAATTTTAAAAAGCATTAAAAGTCCTGAAAAAATTAAAAAAATACAAAAAAAAATATAGAAAAAGTGCCCTGGTGAAAACCTGGAAACAAGCGCCTTGGTAGTAAAAATACAAAAAAAAAAAAAAAAAATTAAAAATAAAGAAATCTCCAAGTGGTGAAAACCTAGAAATAGGCGCTACTTGAGGCCTTTGCACTCTTATTTGTTAGCATGCATCCTCGACACTGAACCTTTCTCCATCATGCCTTGACCTTATTTGACTTGGTCTGGAATTGGTCTTTATTTTTGTCTAGGGGGCATACTTGTTAGCATTGGTCTTTTAGGTTCATGTGTCTCTTGAGGCATTTCACAATAGGTATTTCTCAACACCACCCCAATAGTGTTTCTCAACACTACCCTAGCGTCGAGTGTTTCTCAACACTTATCAGATGTCTTACCCAATAGTCTAAGTATGATGCGATATCACTCATTAGCAAATTTGATCCTCAAAGTTTGACTTTATGACCAACACACACACACTTAAAAAATCAACTTGTTGAGATATGTTGACTTTATTTTTCTTTGTGTGTTGTCTATGAAGATTTCTTTGATGAGTGGTCTTTCCTTGAAAAATTTTTGATGATGCATAACTCAAAGACTGAGGGTATGAGAACATGTTTTATTTCTTTATCTACTTGTGGGTATATTTTGTTGGTCCTAATTGTCATGAGCATTTTATGCTGGTCTTACTTGACACTATGGATTGACAAGGTATTATCCTTGACTGTTTTTCAAGTGCATGCTTCTAGCTATCCTGACTTTCATATGTCTTGATACAAGCATAATCTCACCATATCAAAATTTAGGTGCTCTCACTGCATTAGTCATCTGGACCTACATGTCTTTGATGCCTAGGTGAGATTCTCACATTTCTATCTGATAAAGATCATATTCATATCCAAATAGTTATGCTAGTGTGCATTGTATGATCTTACGACGCTACTTAATGCTCAATGATGAGAATTAGATGTCTATAGGCGTTGTGACCTTGCAAGTCAACCACTTTCATGGTAGCTTGCATTCTTAGGTTCATCATAGTTTAGTTTTTGCATCTTGCATATAGAGAGAGCTCTCATTTTTATCATCTACGAACTAGTTGGTCAACTGTGCTCATTTTTTTATTCTTCTTGATCATATCTTTCATTTCTAGTCTTTCATATCACATCATTTTCTATCTATTTTCGGACTTGAAATCAAAATCAGAGTCATGTTTCCAAGTTTTCTCATTCTTCTACATAGTTGACTAGCCTTTTGAGGCATAATTCTTCAATCTTTGATGGAATTTCTTCCTTTCCATGTCTTCCAAACTTCTAGTCTTTCATTCACCCCTTTCACTTCCTCTCTCTGAGGTTTGACTTAATCTTTATCCTATATCTTTTTCAGTCAAACCTCATCAACCTAGGGCATATCTTCACTATTTGATGGTTATCCTATCATGCTCCATCCTTCGATTATGATTTATTGTGACTTGATCAGGTTTATCAATTTGTTGCTTCTCCTCTACTTGATTTTGATTTTGATTTCGAGGGGGTAGTACCTATCAGCTTTAATCTTTGATTCAGCTTTATCATTCAGCTCAGCTTGAGATTCTTATTTTTAGACTTGATTATCACCTAGCAGCGATGGTGGTGATTTTGTATTTCAATTTTTATCTCCTATTTTTCAGACTTGATTATTGCCTAGTAGTGACGGCAATAATTTTGTCTAAGGCTTGATTTGCACCTAGCAGTGATGGTGTTGGTCTTGTCTTTTAGCTATTATTTATGCTTGTCCCGATGTGTTCCCATCTATTGAACACACATCTAGGTTGTTTTGTGATCCCAAATCGATCTCACATTTCAATTCTTCTTTGACTGCATGTGTTCCCAAAATGATCACAAATTAGTCAAAGAGGGGCAAATGTATACACCCTAAAATGGTCGCCTAGACTTTGGGCCCCCATTCAGCAATTTATCAAATCCCTAAATCAATATTTTCAAATATTAACAATATCAATTATATCAATTTCCTTGATCAAATCATAATCAATTCAATATTTCCTAACGTTTGAGCACTTAACTAAGGCTCCATCCTTCGATTATGATTTATTGTGACTTGATCAGGTTTATCAATTGGTTGTTCTCCTCTATCTGATTTTGATTTCGATTCCAAGGGGGCAGTACCTATCAGCTTTATCATTCAACTCAGCTTGAGATTCTTATTTTTAGACTTGATTATCACCTAGCACTGACGGTGGTGATTTTGTCTTTCGATTTTTATCTCCTATTTTTTAGACTTGATTATTGCCTAGCAGTGACGGTGATAGTTTTGTCTAAGGCTTGATTTGCACATAGCAGTGACGGTGTTGGTCTTATCTTTCAGCTTATCCTTATTCTTATGCTTATGCTTATGCTTGTCCTTATGTGTTCCCATCCATCGAACACACATCTGGGTTGTTTTGTGATCCCAAATTGATCTCACATTTCAATTCTTCTTTGACTGCATGTGTTCCCGAAATGATCACACATTAGTTAAAGAGGGGCAAATGTATGCACCCTAAAATGGTCGCCTAGACTTTGGGCCCCCATTCAGCAATTTATCAAATCCCTGAATCAATATTTTTAAATATCAACGATATCAATTATATCAATTTCCTTGATCAAATCACAATCAATTCAATATTTCCTAAGGTTTGAGCTTTATTAAATTTCAAAGAGAAAAAAAATAAAAATCTTATTTAATTAAGAGAACATGCTCCCTTTTAATTAAATAATAAAATCACTTTATCCTAAGCCTTTATTTAATTAAAAGGAATTTCCTCCCCTTTTATTTAAATAAAAAATCCCCACTTTTCTTCTTATCCTATGTTGCACAAATAAAATATTATTCTTATTTTATAAAAAGAGAAAAAGTACTTTTTGTCTCATATGGACACTAAAGTCAACTCTTATTTTTCTATTGGAGGATATTTGTGCACAAGGATCAAGCTTCTTTTTTTCTCCACCGTTGATTAAGTCTTTTGCCTCTTAATCTCAATGGTCCATTTTTATCTCATTTCTTATAAAAGGAGAGCTCTCTCCTTCATTTTCATATCTTAAGTTTTTATGCTAATGTTATACTGCAGGT
Organism: Chamaecyparis obtusa; assembly: GCA_027943335.1. NCBI lineage: Eukaryota > Viridiplantae > Streptophyta > Pinopsida > Cupressales > Cupressaceae > Chamaecyparis > Chamaecyparis obtusa. The sequence goes on from BSBK01008635.1 coordinate 98,299, forward strand.
TTTCTAGGTCATTTAGAGCTCTTTGAAGACATTGTTGTTGCATTTCATTTAGCTTCTTTTCTTACATCATAGTTGCATAATCATGGCATTTTTAGTATAGATTTCCTTTATGCAATAGATTAATCTCACATAGCTTAATAGGAAGATTTGTAACACTTGTATTTTCCTTTCATAGCATAGCTTGCATCTTTCATTCTCATAGATTAGTTTGCATTGCATTGCATCCATATTGATTTCATTGGAGATATTGGCATTATTGCCCTTGTCTTTGATTGAGAATCTCTCATTGTGTGGTTGACTAGCAAGGTCATGAGTTTATAGCTCTAGCTGAGAGAAATTTTCCAAATCTTGCAACTCCATGCATAGAGAGCTATGGATCGATTTGTGAGGGCTCATTGTTGAGTTTTCTTGAATGGAAGGATTCATAGAAGTGTGGTCACATTTTCACCATACAGTATCTTCAATGTGAAATTTGACAATAGACATACTCTTTGTTAAGCTTGGTTCATTTTTTAGTCTTTATTTATCTTTGTTTACTCTTATACATTTGTCCATATATTTGACCTTATTTTTGTAACTTTTTTTGCGATTCACTTTATTTTCAATAAATTTTTGAGATTTAAGATTTTATTCTACAATTTAAATTGATCTATTTTTGATGCACATAGAAAATTGTACTCTAACATATTAACTTACATATAATTTCTTATTGACACAACCCTCGCACCTCCTTTAAATACAAACGCTAGTCATAAATATCATAAGATATGTCTCCCAACTCAAATCAAATGAGATATGGTCCATGGAAGATACAAGCTACATATTAGTCCAAATTGAATAATCTCCAAATAACTATGATTACAATCCCCTCATAGTTAGGTCATATTCATATTTTGGATCTTTCACATAAAAGGATAAACTAAATTCCAAAGTATGCAAAATACAGTCATAGAACACATACAAAAGATATTAAGAAAACTCAAAGTGCACAAAATTCATGAACAATATAAACTACATCTATCAATGCTATGAAGAAAGTCGCAGATGAACAAACATTGCAAAAAGAAGTTTTATTTTTGCAAATCAAACTAAAAGTACAATGGAAGTATATTTTATGATGAATAGTCTATTTTAATATATAATACTGGCAAGGGAGGGGAGAACACATTTTGTTGTCTATATTTTGTTCATATTTGAAGTAGATATTGGAGAAGTGTAAGAATGATTTCAATTGTCATGTATATGCATTACAATTGTGAATTTAAAAAATTTACTAAGTGGACACCAATTTAGCATCTCCACTATTATATCATTGACATGTAAATCTAAAGACTTGATTCCTAGTAAGTTTATAAATTTATTAAAAATCCATTAACTAATTACATAATTTTACAAAACATTTACATTACTAAACTGCATTTAAGAATCTATTGCCTAAATACATAATTTTACAAAACAACTACATTACTAACTGCATTTAATATTTCAATATAAATATTTATTTCAACAAGATATAATTTTTCATTTATGTTATATGGTATGAATAAGTCCTAAATGATATCCCACATTTCTATGGCGTACCCATTGCACACTAAGGTGCGATTGCTAGTATATTATATACATACAAAGTCAGTTGCGTGGGAAATATGATTTGGTAATGACAAGTACATGACCCCACATCATTTGCCTAAATGCTCTTTTATGCATGACTGCCACTACAGAGAAGATTCACATTTTTCAAACATGAACTTTGAGATGATGTTGCACTTAAACTTTCATTCGAAAATAAATATTTTAATATTACCGATGAAATGGTTGGGTCAAGGCGGCCACTACCTTGCAAACATTTGTACGGACATTTCAACATTGTCCCAACCTTATTGATTTCTGTATATAGTTAAATATTTTAATATTTTGTATATCTAAAGAATTAGAATAATAATATCTCCATAGTGCATGGTAACGTGTTAAGATGCTTCTATAAAATTGTGATGTAAAGAAGTTTTGCACTCGAAAACTTATCCCGGGAGAACTTGTACTTGTCATCACGTAAGTCAATAATTTACAGCATCTTAAAAGTTTTATTCTTTGATCTATGTTTACAAGTAGTGGTTCACACAAACCCATCTCACAGTTGAATCTTGATAGCAATATCACAATTTTACTTGCTATGGAAAATATCTCCTATTTATCAGTTTTATTCTTATTTGTTTTTTACGTTTTATTGTGATTGAAATGGTGTTCCATGATTTAGTTTTGATATCTAGTTCCACATAAAGGTTTACATATTCTATTAGGCATTTATTTTTATCTCCCCAGTCCATGGTAATGTGATCTTAAGAAGTTTTGCACGGGAGAATTTGTCATCATGTAAGCCAATAATTTACCGCATCATAAAATTTTTAATCTTATTTGTTTTTATAATTTAGCATGATTGAAATGATGTTCCATGGTTGAGCTCTTTTATTCTTTTCTAAGTTGTTCAAGTTTAAATGTGTTTAAGTGTAGATTCATTTAGGCTTCACACTATACGGTCAATGCCTAAGTATTGTTCAAATGGAGGAAATGTTGTTTAGAGGTTATTGTTCAACTCAAACGAGCTTCAATTTATCCCTTGCTAGATTACCCAACGCAAACATTGCTTATGAGATGACAGGATTGGTTGAAGTGAATGTGAAAGTGGCACTTAAAGATTGAAATTATGGGATGAGATAAATTATGGATGGATATGGAGGTTTAAATAACATGTTATTCGGATGGTGTAGGTAATGGACATTATTATTCATTTATCTTAATTTTGTATATTCTAAGTTTTGAAATGGTAGGTGAGATTTTGACAATTTTTTTTGGTTTCTTCATATACAATTTAAGAAATTTATTATTTCAGCTTCTAAATGGCTACAATAATTTTGAGAAGATTCAACATGTACACAAAAGTCAAATTATGTCTAAATTTGTAACTTCAATTATCTTTTATGCTTCTTCCTTTATATGCCTATTATTTTTAATTGTTTTGATATATTTTGGAGTGGGCCCCTTTAGTCAAAAGCACCTAAGATTTGTTCCTCCTAATTCACCAGGTTCAAATTATGGGTTAAAAGTTACAAGAATATGTGAAAACTTTAATTCATAGATTGTTTTGATCTACTATTTTTACAATCTTGCAAACTTTTGTTATGAAACTCAATATTTCTTCTATAACTAAATATATAGTTTTGATATCTAGTTCCCTATAATGGTTTTACACATCCTCTTAGGTATTTTTTGTTGCATTGTAAGTTATAATATACCCCAAGATTTAAAAAAAGAGTGGTCAATAATTGATTAACTCAACTTGTGATTTAGAACGTAAAAAATAAAAGAAGAAACGAGGGCTTCCAACTTCATTGTAAAACTACACGGAGTTGAAAAATTTGGAGAAATATTATTACAGAGGGGCCACACATACATCTATAGGTCCAAAAATCATTCATAAGCACCAAGGATTATAAGAACCACTCCATCATAGTTTGACAATATTTTGTAGTTATGCCCCTCAAGGGATTCTTTTGAAAACCTATACTCTTGAATGATAAATAAATTTTGGCGTGAAAAATGGGGCCTCTCCAAGTATTCACCCACCCAATCTAACATGTTGGTTCAGTGAATTAGGACCCATGAGGTGAGGAACACAAAATATGGCTATTGGCAAGGTTGTGCTAAATGCAAATGTTTTTTTTTAATAACATTGCATCTACAATCACCATGATCAACTAGTTTTGAGATAAGAAAAAATGAGAGAAAAGAAAAAGAGGATGGGAAAATTATAAGAAATGGTGGTAGAGTAGTCAACACAAAAAATATATTAAGGTCTCTCAACCTTAGCAATTCTTAATATTGTGTTTATTTATTTGATGCCTAAAATATAATTTTTGGCTCATCATATTTTATCATGTAGTGTAACATGGTACAATGAGTTGTCATCACATTAGGAAGTGACGTGGAAGATGACAAGAATGTATATTGTCCTTATATGGGCAAGTATGTCTCACTTTGGTAGAGATATTTTTCTATGCGTCAACATCTTAGAAACATGTACAAGTCATTATTATATGAAAGATTCTTATAATAGGTAATTATAGAATAATATGACAGGATAGACAAGTGTTAGAAAGCATCTTGATTTATGAAGCTAATGCTCAATGTCCTACTTGGAAGATTCATCATTTTAAGCTTCTAGTTGGTGATAGATTGAAATGTTTGAAGATTATATCTATTAAGTGCACCTTTTATGAAAATGATAGAAATCTGAAACATATTTTTAAAGTATTTTATTTTTAAAATATGGATAACCCTAAACACTTAGTTTTCCACAATATTTAATAATAGCTTGAAGTGGAAAAAACTTTATTAAGCTAAAGAAAGCGTAAAAATGTTATGTTGCTACTACAAAACATTATATTCCATTATCCTTTGCCATCATTGCACCTCATGAAAAATTTACGATCTCAACTATAAAAATGCACTTATAGTAAGTAGTTATATTTATACACATGTTGGACCACACAATCTTAATATAACTTAATGATAGAAAACCAAAATTTTATTGGCTCAAAATCTAGTCTTAGACGAGAAAGTATATTCGACTGGATTCCTCAACTTTACTAAAAAAATTTAATATATATTTATACATAGTTGGGTAGTGACATGGTGAATATGATTGAATATTGATTTGGTAATCCCAAGTCCACAAGTCCACGTCATTTGCGATTGTTAGTGAAGTCAAAGTCACCAATCCTGAGATGTAGAAAATGGAGATGATGAATAAATTCAAACATGAACTCTGAGATGATGTTCCCCTTAGACTTCCCCTCGCAACAAAACATTTTAGTATTAGGGCAGGTCCCCATGCAGCTGCTAAGCTTATTTTGGCTAGCAGCTGCTGCTCATTTTTTTCAGCGGTAAATTGTGGAGCTGATGGCCCCATGGTTATGAAAGTTCATTGCTTATTTTTTTGAGCAGCTATGTTAAAAACTCTTTTAAAACAAAATCATTAATAAAAAATTATTTAGAGAAAATATAGGAGACAAATAAAAGGATGGAAAGCAATTTGTGGAGCCATGTGTTATTTTCCCAATAAGCAGTTGTTGCTAATTTCCAACCCCCCTTTTTTCCATAGCTTATTTTCATTTTTTAAGCAGTTGCTGCTCCACCAAAATAGGAGAAGATTCTATTTTATCCTTTTCCTGCCATATAAAATATGCATGGGAACACTTTGGCTGCTTAAATTTAAGCAGAAATTAGAGTTAAGCAGTTGCATGGGGACATGGGGTTAGTGATGAAATGGAAACATTTGTTCTAACATTTCAACATTGTCCCAACCTTTTTCTTCTTTTTTTGGTATAACTAAAGAATTAACATAATAAAATATCCACAGTCGATGTAAAAGATGCTACTGATAAAATTGTGATATAAAGATGTTTTGCACTGGAAAACTTATTACCGGAGAACTTGTCATCACATTAGCCAATAATTTACCTTTTCCAAAAAGTTATATTCATATTTGCTCTTACGATTTAGTGTGATTGAACTAACGTTCTATGGTTGAATGTGTTTTAGTGTAGACTCATTTAAGTTTCAAATTATGAGTTCAATTTCTGAGTATTGTTCAAATGGAGAAAATGTTGTTCAAAGGTATTCTTCAACACAAACTAGCTTGAATATATCCATTTGTAGATTAGCACACGCAAACGTCGCTTACAAGATGAGAAAATTGGAAGTTATGAATATGAGAGTGGCACTCAAGATTCATATTATGGGGATGAGATACATTATGGATGGATACAGAGGTTCAATAAATCAGATGGTGTAGGAAAAGGGTCTCATTGGTTGCTTATTTTAATTGCGTACATCTTAAATGACTTATGAAATGTTAATGGTTTTTCTGCACTTTTTTAATCATCTACAATTTAAAAGCTTATAGTTATTGTTTCAATTTCTGAATGGTGAAGATAAATGTGAGAAGAATCACCATTCACACAATAGTCAAATTATGTCTAAATTTGTGTAACTTCAATTCTCTTTTGTACTCTTTCCTTATATGCCTATCAATTCTAGTCATTTTGATACATTTTCAAGTGGACCCCTTGAGTCAAAAGCACGTAAGAGTTTCTTGTCCTTTTTCCTCAAGTTCAAGTTACATGTTAAAAATTGTAAGAATATAAGAAAACCTCAAGTCATAGGGTGTTTTGTTCTACTATTTTTACAATCTTGCAAACTTTTGTTATGAAACTCAATATTTCTTTCTTAACTAAATATATTGTTTTGATATCGAGTTCCACATAAAGGTTTTACATATTCTATTAGGTATTTCTTGTTATGTTATATCTCAAGATTAAGAAAAATAGAGTGGTCAATACTTGATTAATTAAACTACTGATTTAGAACTTTAAAAATGGGAAAGTTGAACATATTATGTTGCATTAGTATCATGCACAATAGTGCTTAATGTCACCACATTTTAGGTATTCAATGATGATAAAATATGAAGGATTTAAGAATACAAATCCACACAGCCCACGAATATCTGCAAACTAGAATAACCTGTTACAAGAGAAGAATGGAGACAAATTGCAATAACTCTCAAAAGTAAAATTGCATTAGAGAAATTAAAGAAGAGAAATTACAAGATTCATCCTTATAAAGGAGAATGAGAAACCCTAAGTGAATCTTTAGAGAGGAATAAAAGATAAAAATAATATATTACTCTAACACCCCCCTTAAGATGAGCTTAGGGAAAAGTTGCAAACTAAAAGCTAAAGAAGCTAAAGCAAAACAAGCTGAGAAGAAAATTTGGGTCTCGACAACAAAGCCTGATCAGGTACCCAATCACAACCAAATCTCTATAAAATGGAGAAATATAGAAAAACTCATGGGAAAAACTCTACTCCAAAAAGAGATGAAACAACATGCTAGAAAGAAACATGAAGGAAGGAAGGCCTCACTAGGATCCCTCAAGGACAACTTCCTTCACCCCAAGCATCAAGCACAACTGAAGGTAGCGTGGCGAGGCAAAATATTTAGTGAAGATGTCAGCAACCTGGTTAGCTATAGGAATATAATCCAAGATGAGAACACCATCCTGAATCAACTACCGAATGAAGTGCATGTGGATCTCAATGTGTTTGGTCCGCTGATGCTTTACTAGGTTGTGTGAAATGTGAATAACACCCTGATTGTCACACCATAAAATAGTGAGACTATATGGAGGAAACCCAAACTTAGCCATCATCTGTCGAAGCCACAAAATCTCCTGACTAGCTAGCACAGATGCTCGGTACTCAGCCATTGTAGATGATAATGCATGAGCAGTTTGCTTCTTGCAAGACCATGTGATAGGACCAGAGCCAAGACAAAAAACAAAGCCAAAAGTGGACTTCCAATCAGTGGTATCACTAGCCCAATCAGAATTAGTGAAGCCAACAATGTGAGGATCTCCTGATGTGTAGGTGATGCCATACATAGTAGTACCTTGAATGTACCTCAAGATACATTTGGGAGCTTGCCAATGAATGTCATGTGGATCCTATGAGAATCTAGAGACAAGGCCAACCACAAAGGAAAGATTTGGACGTGTGTATCTCACATACAAAAAACTTCCAAGCAACTATCTGTACAAAGTAGGATCTATTGAAGGAGTAGGACATGATGGTGACAAATCAACCCCTGACTGGAAAGGTGTAGGGGAAGGCTTGCAATCAAGCATGCCAAATCATTGTAGCATATCAAGAGAATACTTTTGCTAGAGTATGAAGATCCCATCCAAAGACTAAATAACCTTGAGGCCCAAAAAATAGTGCAGAAGATCAAGATTTGTCATCGCAAATCACTCCATTAATGCTCTCTGAACACTTTGAATAATAGAGGATGAGCTAGCTGTGATAAGAAGATTATCAACATATAGCACGAGAATCAATAGATCACCCTTGTGATGTTGAATGTACACTGTAGGATTGGAATGACAGTAGTGAAGTGTGAAGAAAGCAGAAAAGAGTCCATTTTCTCATACCAAGCCCTAGGGGCTTGTTTGAGACCATATAATGATCATCTAAGTCTACAAACCAAAGAGGAATCATGCACAAAACCAGGAGGCTTCTCCATATAGATCTCCTCCTATAGGTCTCCATGCAAGAAAGCACTCTTCACATCCATCTGAAATACTATCCATTCCTATGAAGCTGCAAGAGATAGTACAAGGTGAATAGAGTTCATCTTGGTGACAAGAGAAAAGGTCTCAAAGTAATCAATACCCTCCACCTGTGAAAACTCCTTCGCAACAAGATGTGCCTTGTACTTATCAATCAAACCATCTGCAACATATTTGGTATGATACACCCACTTTCATCGAACCAAGTTTCTCCCTTTCGGAAGAGAACATAAATCCCATGTATGATTCTTCATCAAAGAAGAATACTCCTCATCCATTGCCCTATCCCACTCTAAGTGTCCTGTCACCTATGAAAAGCTCTGAGGGTCAGTAGAAATGGCCTAAGTCAGAAGACTAGAACCTGATGTCTATGCACGAGTGTGACGAGTATCTGAAGGATCACTTGCCAAAGATCCTGCTGCATGAGCAGTATCACGAGCCCACTTGGGCACTCATGGAATATCTGGTGCTAGTGGGGAAGGTGGATCTCCATCTGAATCATCCTTAGAGAACATGGAATCCTACAGAGGGGAAGAGGAAGTACTTGGTAGTGAGGTGGAAACTGAAGATGGAGGATCCATCTGTGAATAGCGCTCATCAAACTAAACATCTCGCCGAAACAAGACCTCTCTAAAATCAGGATCAAACAACTTGTATGCCTTCACATCCTCACAATAGCCAACAAATATGAGTGGTTGACTCTTCCTCTCCATGGCTTTCCTCTAAGCATCTGGAATGAATGCCAAAGCCTCACTACCAAAAAATTTGAATGAAGATACATCGGGCTTGATATGAGTCCAAGCCTCCTTAGGAGTCATATGTCACAATGCCTTGTGAGGCATCTGATTCTGAATATAGGTGGCACAATTGATAGCCTTAGCCCAAAAGGAAGCACTCATAGCTCGTGACTGTAGCATACAATTGGCCATCTCTCGTAATGTCTTGTTCTTCCTCTCAGCAATCCCATTCTACTATGGGGTATGGGGAACTATGAACTGATGTTGTAAACTATGCTCTGTGCAAAAATCTCTAAAAGACTGATTTACATATTTCCGCCCATTATTAGTGCGTATACGCCTAACAGAAAGACCAGATTGTTTCTCCACAAATATCTTAAAGATTTGAAATGAATCAAAGACATCAAACTTGTACTTCAAGAAGTACACCCATGTGCATATGGAGAAATCATCTATGAAGGTGAGTACATATCTGGCACTAGAAAAAGATGGAGTGGGAAATGGCATAAGATCACTGTGTATCAACTCCAAGGGTGCAATAGCATGTGAGGCTCTACCAGATGGAAAAGGATGTCTATGATGTTTGCCAAGGGCACAACTACGACAAACACCATCAGTACAAGAAATCTGAGGCAGCCCAATCACTAGATCCTGTGTACTCATCTACTATAGATATTTGTAGTTGACATGGCCAAAATGCTCATGCCAAAGTTTTCTCACCGTGTTTGCATGAGCAACAAGAGAAACACATGTAGAATCAGAGCTCTTGAAGTAATCAAACCTATATAAGTGAGACTCTGAATCAACACTCCCATTAGCAACAACCAGATCAGGATCATGGAGGTCTCTAATAACCACATCATGTGGTGAGAACTCATCTATTTTACTAGACCCAAAATGACAGATCTGATAAACATATAGGAGGTTCATAGAGATGGCCGAAACCAAGAGAACATCCTGTAGAGAACCACCATCCAATGAAATAGTCCCAAAACCTGTAACTAAAAGTTTTGCTAAATCACCAACTACAATCTATGTAATGACACTTTGAGCAAGTGAGGTAATCAATCCAGGTGAGTGTGACATATGGTGTGAAGCACCTGAATCAATAATCCAAGCAGAATCTATAGGTATAGCCCGTGCAGAAAGAGCATGACCTTTTCTGATGGAAGAGGAAGGAGCACTAGGGGAGGTGATATGATGCTGCTACATGGATTCCTCTAAATCCTCTAGCCATGTCCAACACCTCAAAATTGGGTGTCCTTCCTTGCCACAAAAGCTACAAGATTCTTCTGATTTCTTCTTTGTCTTGGAGCAAGACTCACCAAATTTTAAAGAATTTTCCTTTTTGAAACTAGGATGTTTGGAATCAAATCTAGAATCTAATTTCTGGTATGGCTTGGAGGGACTCTCACTACTAGCTAAATCATTCTTGGGCTTTGATTTGGGCTTCTTTCTATCCGTAGGTGTCTAAGCAACCAATGCATGGTTCTTTGATCCTGAGAGAGAATCTAACTATTTAAGCTTAGATTGCTCTTGAGTCAAACGATCATAGAATATCTCAAAAGAAGGCATAACAAATCTAGGTCTCAAAGAATCCATGGTGGAATGGAAATTAGAAGAGAAAATCTAAAATTTTCCTTGAAGCTTAGAAAGAATTAGGTAAATGCATTCTTGATCAGTCTTGTTCTTACCACAACACTGTAAAATAGATCTGATGGATTTGAATTTTATCAAGTAATCCTCAATAGAAGAAAAGGAATCAAGTACCATCGAGGTCAATTATGCTTCAATCTGAAGTGTCCTGAATTCATTAACTATGCCAAAGAGAGTTTGAAACCGTGTCCACATATCCCTAGGAGTAGGACAATTATCAAGATGGAAAAGAAGGTTGTCTAAAACATGCAAAGACAACACACCCATAGCCTCATCCATTTTGTTCCTATGCTTCATAATCTCTTAGGACCGAGTTAGATGAGGTTGTTCCTCATCCAGACAAGACCATAAACCATGTGATCTAAGAAGCCTCATCATGCGAGTTTTCTAGATGTGATAATTGTGCGGAATGAGAAGATCAACTGATTGTGGTCCTTCTCCCACCGGGCGTGCCAGAATGTAGACTAGGATTTGTGAGTGCACCTAAACCTATTTTGAAGGCCAAAGACAAACAAATGTCATAGCATATTATCAAATCAAATTTAAAGGTAAACAAACTAAAATCAAAGCCACCTCAGTTTAAGCTTAAAACGGATGCGCCCATGCACCGTTTGATATGCTTAGATATAGAGGGATGTGGGTGTGCAAACTCAAGCACTTGGAGCATGCAAGATGGATGATTTGAGGATCAAGAAGACCCAAAATGACACAAAATAGGTATGAGGAACCTATTTTGCCTCAAAGGCCTCAAGAACACACAAATATGCAAAACTAAAAGATGAACTAAGATTAAAACAAGAAATGAATCTATGTTAATCCATTTAAGCTAATTTAGATGTGATTTAAGCTTGAAAATGATCTAAAAAGATGAACTTATGCTTATGCTAAAATGAAAATGGCATTATGACTTTGCTATTGAGTTTGAGAGTTGAGAGATGATTTGCCTTAGGAAGTGAGGGTATTTATAGGATTTCTAAAGCTTGGGGTAGGAGGAATGAATGGCCAGGATTGAAATCCTTAAGAGAGGCCAAGATTCACTCAAAGGGAAGCACATGGATTGTGCTAGTTCTCAGCCAATCAGGAGGTGACACATGTCACAAGGTGAGTGGATGAAGGGAAGGGCAAAAAGGAGTCAACAAAGGGGGCTCCAAGCTCATAACTCTCCAAATAAATGCTTGTAAGAGCAATGAATGGGCTTTAAGAGGCTTTGAAGACTTTGGGGAAGCAATAAATGCTTTGTGGTTGAGATATTTGGAAGGAAAGACTTTGCTTTGGTTTAGGAAAGTCTTAGGATTAGGATTAGATTAGGACAAAGAAAAGGATTAGGATGGGTGAAGAGGGTGGATTTGAGAAGATTCTAGAAGAGTCTAGATTTCTCCTTAGTTTCATGGAATAAAAGGTTATTCATTCCAAAAGCTTAAGTTTTAGGAATATTTATTAAAATATTTTCAATAAATATGCAAATTAAATATTTAACCTTAATTAAATATTTAACCTTGGGATTAGGGTTAGAAAAGATGGGATTAGCCTTTTAATCGAAATTAAGAAGGGATTAGAAGATTTTGGAAGAGGTTAGTGGTCTAGAGGAAATTGGCCAAGTTTGGGATAAAAAATAAATTAAAAATAAATTAATTTATTTTTGAGGTTTTTGGTCAATTTATTAATTAAATAATTAATAAATTAGGGATAATGTCCAAATGACATTTTTAGGCTAGATTCCTTAATTAAAGATTTTTAATTAAGAGAGAGGGATTTAATGTCATAAAAATAAATTAATTAATTAAATAATTAATTAATTAATAAATGATGATGTCATCAAGGATTTTCAGAAAACAAAAATAATTTATTTTCTGAAGGATTTTTCGGTGTCTACATTTTGCCCCTCTTTGATGCGATGCCGCAAGTGGCATGGCGTCAAAGACAAGAAAACAAGATGCCGAGGCTAGAATCAGAAGAAGAGGGTACATGCCCCGGTGGGACAAAATCATGGAAGATGCGCTCAGTGGGACAAGGAGAAAGAGGGATTACGCCCTGGGACAGAGTGTGCCCGGCGGGACGAGGAAGGAAAGGCCTAGGAAGAAAGGGGAGATAAATAACCTCACTTCTAAGAACAAATATGGATGATATGCAAGATGAGATGGAAATGAAAGATGCAAGATGCAGCTGTATGCAAAGATGCAAGATTAATCTATATGATAAATGCAAGGGACCAGATAGCTCCAAGTGCAAACGGGAGTGCACAACCTAGATTTAATATAGCTATGTTAGAGACCTGCCAAGGATACTGGGATCACGAGGCCTTGTCACCAGCGTTGCAGAGGACTGACGAGGACTGACGCTAAACAAACACACAAGGTTGCCCCAACATCACACATGAAGCACAGAGGCGACATGGTGGAACCGATGCTGAAGGAACCACAAACACACAACTGACTCACAGGCAGAAGCAAAAGATCAAAAGACCTTGCCCTAGATTATCCACACACGCAGCACACCGTGATATAATGAATCGTGGTGACCCTGGTGGGATAATGAGAAGCCAAAAAGATTAACAAGACCCAAAGGACAAAAATCCAAGATCAAAATGAAAACTCCAAAAAGACATCCTTTGCCAAGGAGAGAGATTAGGTTTGATTGATGGTGGGAAGATTGGTCAGACAGGAGGAACGATATATCCTCAAGGACCAGGATGGAAGATTAGGTCAGACAGGAGGAACGATATATCCTCAAGGACCCAGGGGTTGGTGAGAGAATAAGTGTAGTTGTTCACTGGCAAAAGCTGAAGTTCAAAGAATAATCAGGGTGAGCAAGGATAAGTCGACAATTGATGTTGCTGAAGCACAAGGCCCGAGTGAGACTTCAAATTTTCTGAGGCTGGGGATGGGACAAGATATTTGATCAAATGCTGCTGCAGGACGGACAAAGGTTATGTACAACAAGGAGGAACGATATGCACAAGGGATATGTACAGAAGCTCAGGATTGGGGATAGGAAAATCACACTCAGCGGGACTCTCACTAGGACGGAGACAAGAAGGGTATTTACAGAAAGGACTGCGCTGTACAGGAAAGGGACAAGGATATGGTACAAGATATGGTACAAAGCTTTGGAACAAGATATGGATTGCAGATGGGTTGGAGGAAGATGGAAGCCGAATGCTTGGAAGATAGGGGAGATGGAACTGCTGGGAGATCTGTTATGGATGGAGGAAGAGGACGGTAGCTGAAAGGACAACTGAATAGATAAATAGCTCAGTTTACTATGTTGGCGCCTGTTTGCCAGGTTTTCACCAACATACTTGTCCAAGGCGCTTGAATTGCCAAGTTTTCACCGTTGGACGATTATTTTCTTTCTCTTTTCTTTTTTTACTTTTTTGCTTTTTTGAATGTTTTTGGATTTTTTGATATATGCAAGATCAGGTTCAGGCATAGAACCTCTTTAGATGGATGATGTTGATAGGATCATTCAAGGGCTCGCCTTCTGGTGTTGATAGCTGATAGGCTCCCGAGCCAAAGGATGCGGTGACAACATAGGGGCCCAACCAAGTAGGCTCAAACTTGCCTTTCTTTTCTCTATTTGCTAGGACCTTCTGATTTTCTTTAAGGACCATGTCACCGACCTGGAATTGTCTAGGATGGACCTTTTTGTTATAACTCCTTTTGAGTCGATTCTGGTATGCAACCAGGTGATCATAGGCTTGCTGTCTCTTTTCATCTAGCAGATCTAGCTGTGTGAGCCGGGCCACACGATAGTCTTCATCAGTTGTATAGTTCTTCATGGAGACGCGCAAGGATGGAAGCTCAACCTCGATCGGTAGAACAGCTTCAGCACCATATACAAGGGAGTATGGGGTGGTGCCTGTGGGAGTGCGATAAGAAGTACGATAGGCCCAGAGGGCGAGATTAATTTGGAGATGCCAGTCACGACCAGAATCATTGACAACCTTCTTGAGGATTTTCAAGATAGTTTTGTTGGTTGCCTCAGCTTGGCCATTTCCTTGAGGGAAATATGGACTGGAGAAACGGTGATGGATGTGGAGTCTGGCACACAAATCATCCACATGCTGGTTTTCAAAAGGTGTGCCATGGTCTGTGAAAATGGTAGATGGTATGCCGAAGCGACAAATGATATGGTAGAGGATGAACTTGGATATTTGGATGCCATTGGTTAGGGTGAGCAGAATCGCTTCAACCCATTTGGTAAAGTACTCTATGGCTGTTATGATATACTTGTGTCCATCCGAAGAGAGGGGGGTGATCAAGCCAACGAGGTCGAGGCCCCAACATGAAAAAGGCCATGGTGGTGCAATAGGCTGTAGATCCTGTGCTGGTGCATGTATCAAATTGGCATGCTGTTGACATGGGAGACATTTCTTGACAAATTCACACGCATCATGTTCCATTGTTGGCCAATAATATCCAACTCTAAGCAGCTGCTTTGCTAGAACCATGCCACTCGTGTGGGCACCGCAAATTCCAGCGTGAACTTCTTGTAAGGCCAGGACGGCCTCGTTTGAGTCTAAACATCTAGATAGGACATTGTGATACCCGCGATGATATAGGGTGTTGGCTACAAGAGTGTAGCGGGAAGCTCTGCGAATAAGGTTTTGGCGTTGGTTATTGGTGAGATGGGGAGATATGATACCATTTTTTAGATATGCATGGATTTCGTGGTACCATGGGGATTGAGGACCAACCAAGACACACACCATGTCTGCATCGGCACTCTCATAAGCTGGTGAATGTAGCTGCTCGACTAGAAATTCATACTGTGATGCATCTCGTGGTATTTCCAATAAGGATCCGATGGTTGCCATTGCATCTGCTGCTTTGTTCTGAAGCCTTGGGATCTGATTGAATTGTAGATGTAGGAAATGCTCTTTCAGTTTATCCACCAGTTGCTTGTAGGGTAGCAATTTGTCGTCCTTTGTCTGATACTCATCAAGGACTTGCTTGATAATCAGCTGTGAATCTCCAAAGACTTGTAGTTCTGTGATGTTCCATTGGATAGCTGTTTTGAGACCTAAGATGAGTGCCTCATATTCTGCAATATTGTTGGTACAGGGGAATCCCAACTTGAATGATTTTGGAATATAGTCACCTTGAGGTGTGACGAATAGGATTCCTGCTCCAGAGCTATGGGATGTGTTGGAACCATCAAAGTATAGTTTCCACATGGGCTGCTCTTCAATCATGCATAAATGTTCATCGGGGAATTCCATGATTAGTGGATAGGCATCCACCAGTGGTGCTTCTGCTAGTTGATCGGCAATGACTTGCCCTTTGATTGCTTTGCGATCTACATACTGAATGTCAAATTCGCTGAGTAACATGACCCATTTTGCCATACGGCCTGTGAGGGTTGTCCTTGATAACAGATACTTAAGAGGGTCCACCTTTGATATGAGCTTGATTGTGTGGCTAAGCATGTAATGTCTAAGTTTTTGAGTGGCAAAGACCACTGCTAGGCATGCTTTCTCCATGGGTGAATAGTTAAGCTCATAGCCCACAAGAGTGCGACTGATGTAGTAGATAGCTCGTTCTCTATTTTCATCATCATGCTGTGCTAGGAGTGCTCCTAGTGCTGTAGCTGTTGTTGAGATGTAAAGGATGAGTGGGCATCCTGAAACCGGTGGTACTAGGATTGGAGCATTAGCTAGATACTCCTTGAGCTTATCAAAGCTTCTTTGACATATGGGATAACACTTGAAGTTGGTGTCTTTGCATAAGAGATGTGAGAAGGGTTGGCACTTGTCTGCTAGTTGCGAGATGAACCGCCGAACTGATTTAAGCTTGCCCTGTAGGCTTCTGAGTTGTTTGAGATTTCTTGGTGGAGGCATCTCTGTTATTGCTTTTACCTTTTTAGGATCGATCTCTATGCCTCGTCTAGAGATGATGAAGCCTAGAAGCTTGCCAGATGTTACGCCAAAGACACATTTCTTAGGATTAAGCTTTAAGCCATAATGATTCAGACGATCAAACACACGTTCTAGGATGTTGAGGTGTTCATCTCTTGTTTTAGATTTTGCAAGGATATCGTCCACATAGTCCTCAAGGATCTTGTGGATCATGTCATGGAAGATCGCTGTCATTGCTCGCTGATATGTTGCTCCTGCATTCTTTAGCCCAAATGGCATCATGTTGTAGCAAAAGGTACCCCATGGGGTTGTGAATGCTGTTTTATGTTGATCTGCTTCCGCTATATGAATTTGGTTGTAGCCTGAAAAGCCATCCATTAATGATAACATCTCATGACCCGCTGTGAGGTCTACAAGCATGTCTATGTTTGGCAATGGGAAGTCATCCTTAGGGCATGCCTTGTTCAAGTCCCTGAAATCAGTACAGATTCTGATGTCGCCAGAAGGCTTTGTGACTGGCACCATGTTAGAGATCCACTCTGAATAATCTATTGCTCTGATGATCTTAGCTTGGAGGAGCTTCTCAAGCTCTGCTTTGACGAGCAATGCTACCTTTGGATGCATTTTCCTTAGCTTCTGCTTCACTGGCTTGACGTTTGGATCTACTGATAGATGATGAACAACAAGGTTTGGATCAAGCCCAGGCATGTGGGCATATGACCATGCAAAGTTGATGATGGATTCCTTGAGCAAGGCACTGAGAGCCATTTCTTCTCCTTCTGTTAGTTGACTGCAATGTAGGTGATCCTTGGACATTCTTCTGTTCCCAAGTTGATTGGCTTGGTTTCCTCTATGATGATCGGCGACTGCTCTGGTCTATAGTCTTGGATAGGGGGAAGAGGCAAGGCTTCATCTTCTAGCGCCTGAATTACCAGGTTTTCACTAGAAGATACGCCCTTTGTTTTTATTATTTTGGAATCAAAATGTGCCCCAAGGGGGTTTTCACATAAAGACTCATGATGTTCTTTTGCTATTTCTTTTTTGCGACTAAAGCTTGCCTCTTCCCCAAAATATCCTTCTGGGTGAAGCTGATAGACAGAGGTTGATGTTGGATCCTGGTTGACTGTTGGATCTGATGCCCCCATGAATTCTAGGAGTGCTTGTGCGCTTTGGAACTCGTCGATGTGTGCGATGCTTGGTTGGTCCCAATCTATGAGGTCGGGGTTTGTGAGGGGAAGATCTATGAGGTTAATGGAGAGTTGTTGGAGGACAGAAGTCCCCAGGAGGGTGTCGTCGGCAAAGATATCATCGTAGGATCGGATGTCTTTCTCTTCGGGGATGTCTTCGATTTCCACAAGGTCATCCTGGCTATTCGAAAAGTTCACGTTAGTCATGTTAGTGCCCGCAGTTGTGGTATTGGGCTCTTGTTCAAGCAGGCGAGAGGTATTAAAGCCAAGTCCTTGCTGTTCTGGATTCTGGGATGGTATGATAGGAAACAAATTTCCGTCCTCTTGTGGTCCTAGACCACCACCTTGATAATTATAGTGTTCTGTGACATTTTTGTAGGGGATTGGATATTTCTCTTTGAAGTACTCAAGAAGTTGGGTGTCACGTGATGGGGGATCTTTGTATAACCATTTGTTAATATCTGGATCCATTTCTTTGTTGTTGATGGTACCATGAGACTCAAAAGTCATGTTTTCGATTTGCTTGAGCTTATAATGTTCCTCAGCAAGCTTGTTTTGACAACTTGGGCGCCCTTGAGTATGTGGATCACGTGGAAGAGCTCCTACAGCAAATGCATCACTGAGGCTGTATTCACCACAACCCTGGTTGTTGATCTTGATGGATGATAAGGTGGAAGAAAGGATGGTCTCTGGATCGCGATGGGATCGGGATGAGCTAGCAATAGAAGTACCAATATCGGTTCCAGGACAATGAGTAGAATGAGGGAAAGATGTTTCCATCGCAAGGCAGTATGCGAAGGGGTTAGGATCAGCGTGGATGGTAACCTCAGTGCCTTGATGTGGAAACTTGATGCACTGATGGTAAGTAGATGGTACGGCCTTAATGGAATGGATCCATGGACGACCGAGGAGGATATTGAACGGTAGGTCAAGATCAACAACGTGGCAGAGAGTATCTTGCGTTGCTGGGCCTAGCCGGATAGGCAAAGTCATAGTACCTTCAGAGGTACGCTCCAAGTTATCATATGCTTTGATAGTGATTTGCTCATGTTGTATGTCGGCCTCCGTGAACCCGATCTTCTTGATGAATTTTAATGTGCACAAGTTGAGGGCTGAGCCATTATCCACCAGAACTCGTTTGATGGCGAAATCTCTGACCATGACGGCAATGCGGAGAGGAAGAATATGGTCAGGAGCGACATCTGGTATATCAGATTCTTTGAAGGACAAGGCACATGCTGCTGATAGGTGTCCCACAAGAGTTTCAAACTGAGTTGTGTTAATGTCTGTGGGGACATGGCCTTCTTTTAGGGCTTTGTCCAGGATCTCCTGATGGATGGGTGATGTGCGGAGCAAATCCAAGATAGATATTTGGGCTGGCATGTTCCCAAGATGCTCTATGATATTGTATTGTGCTCTTGGTGCATTATGTTGTGTTGCGCGTGCATTTGATGCTGGCCTAGTGTTAGACTGTGCTGTGGATGCAGTAGATGTTGGCCTTGGAGGAGCAGCTGATCTCGGAGGAGCACCGGCAACAGTTATCCTACCACTGCGGGTAGTTGCAGCACATTGTCGATCTGGCCCTCTAACGTGGATGGTATTGATGGTGGGCTCATCTTGGATGGGCTCAACTTGAGTTATGCATCCGACATACTTGTCATAGTTGATGTAGGCTGCTGTGTGATCTTCTTGCTTGCCTTTGCCACGATTTTGGGGTTGATTGGCGTTGGCTTAATTCTTCCCGGTATCGTGTTGAGGGAACACATTTTGATATATTTGCAAACTGGCGTTGGGTGAGGCTTGAGTTGGTGCATCAACCTGGATTTCCTTGCGATCAATGAGATCCTGGATGTAGTGCTTAAGCCGCATGCACTTCAATGTTGTGTGCCCCTTCACACGATGGTAATCACAGTATTCATGTTCTTTATACCAATCAGACTTTGGTGCGTTGTCGTCCTTCTGTGGGATGGGCGGATATGTGATCATATTTGCTTTGGCTAGCCGATAAAAGATCTGATCCAGAGGCTCACCCAAAGGTGTGAAAGTCCTCTTTGGATTGTTCTGATTGTTGGGCTTGTTCTGCCTTGGGGCAACGTTAACTATGTTAACAGGATTGCCTTGACGTGCTGGCTGCTGTTGTTGGTATTGCTGCTGATACTGTTGCATAGGTGGTTGATGAGCTTGAGGAGGTTGCTGATAAACAGGTGCTTGATATGCGGGAGCTGGTGGTTGCTGATAGATGGGCGCTTGTGGCGGTTGGTATGTTTGAGCTGGTGTAGGACTAGCCACAACGAATTGTACATTCTTAGTGTCAGTGGCTCCATCTGTAACAACATTCTTGTTACGATTCCAATAACGAGATTTATCATTATTGGGTTTGTTTTTGGAATCATCCTTGAAATGACGAATAGTGCCTTCGTCTAGGAGAGCTTTCTCGATGCCTATGCCTTTGCTCTTGATGTCTTGGTATGTCTGGAGACAATTCATTCGCATGTGATGGGATAGCTTTGGATGCAGGTTATCAATGAAGATCTTTGTTAGATGCTTCTCTGGCGGCTGATATGATAACCTGGTTGTAAGATTCTGCCATCTTTGCAAGTATTCTGCAAGGCTTTCTCCGTCTTTCTGTTTTGAGTTGCATAGGTCTAGCAAGGACAACTCATTCTCGACATTATGGGCATAGTGTGTGATGAACTTCTCAGAGAGTTCAGCAAAGGTGTTTATCGTCCCATGTGGTATTTTGTAAAACCACTCAACAGCAGTTCCTCCCAAGCTTTTGGGAAATAGGCGCAGGAGATAGTTATCACTGTAAGCCACTTCTTGGCATGCCATGTAGAACTCTTTGATATGGTTTACTGGATCTCCTTTCCCTTGATACTTGTCGAACTTGGGCATCTCAAAATGCTTGGGGAAAGGGATAGTTGCTATGGACCGATCGAAGGGATATGAGCACACCTCTTCGAACTTGTACGTTTTATTCTCTGTTCCACTTTGTAGCTCTTTTAGAGCATTTTTCATTGCTTCCCACTCAGCATTGAGTGGCGAGGGAACTGGGACTTCTGCTTGTGATGGAAGTTGTGGAATTGGATATGGTGCTTGCTGTGGATAAATGGGTTGGAACTGATTTTGGGGCAATGGTTGCTGGGGATATTGCTGGTGTGGCATAGGGGGATATTGTGGTAAATGATATGGAACCTCTTGATGTTGTTGGGCTGCTTGCTGTTGGTGAACTGGCGGTTGTTGTGGGACTGCTTGCTGATATTGGATATTTGGAACTTGCTGTTGTAACTGATAGGTGGGAACTTGTTGTTGCTGGGGGATGATAGGGATTTGTTGCTGAGGCTGATAGAAAGGGACTTGCTCTTGTTGAGGAATGATGGGTGTTTGCTGAAAGGGGACATGTGGTTGCTGTGGGGGAGGCTGTTGGAATGATGCTGCTTGCGGATATGATGGTGGTAGTTGCTGAGGTTGGCTTTGGGTTTGACTGATATAAGCTGGGTGCATGCCTGCGTTACTTAGAGGTGGAACAGATGTGGGGAAGCTAGAAACAAAGGGTGATGGGGTAAGATAGCTGGGGAAAGTTGGCTGTTGAGGTGGTGGAACTTGCTGGAAGGTATTTGGGTTTTGGGATGAATAGCTTGAAGCTGGTGGCGGTGTTTGGGGTAATTGTTGCTGTGCTGCTTGGGCGAAGGCAGTTTGTTGACTCGCAACCATAGATGTAGGGGATTGAGATGGGATCCCCCATGCCTTCATTTCTTCTTGTGTAAGGCCCCACTGAGAGCTTGTGTTAGGGTGCACTGCAGCGGATGATGGAATGGTAGGAGCAACGGGAGCTTGGGACACGAATGATGGTTGAGAGAGAGGAGCTTGTTGAGGTTGTGGTTGAGTGGATGCTTGTGAGGAGGAAAATGAAGGAAACACCCAAGAGAAAGATGAGGTTGGAATGAGGAGCGATTGCGCTAACCCCAAAGAAGAAGGTACGGGTGCTTGGGGGGTGAAGGGTGACGGTGCTCCTTTGATAGTGAAAGGTGTTGCTTGACTTGCGGATGGTGGCGGTGTAAAAGCTTGTGTGAGAGGTGGAAGCTGACTTTGGGTTAAGTGTTGGATTTGGGCTTGGGCAGCCATAGCAGATGATGAAGCAAAAGGGGTATGAGATGGAGCGGATGGTGCTGCAGCTTGTGTCGTGGGACTGGTGAGGCTTCCTTGCAAGAAAAGGGGAATGGTGGAAAGCTCTTGGGATGTTTGCATGATAGGATCGGGGAATGATTGGACAAATGGAGAATACGCTTGGGCTGGAACTTGGATAGTTTTGATGGGGATGCGTGGATAGAGAGATGGTGGGATGGAGGTACTTTCTGGCAGATAGTGGGCAAACGTGCTTTGCTGATGTTGCGGTACAAGGGCATTGGTCGCTGGTGGGCTTTCTGGTGGATTCACAAATGCTTGGTTTGCCAAAGGGGATGAAGGGATGTTTGGATCTTCACATGGTTTATTGGCTTGGATCTGGGGATTGTAGGTCATCATGGCGTTGGTGAAAAGTTTGGGATCGGATGAGGTTGTTGGTGGATAAGGATTCATGCTTCTTCTTTTCCGAGATCTAGTCTCAACAGGCATGGAGATGCAAGTGCTAAATGTATGCAAGATGTTTGGCTAAAAGGTGTTGATGGATGCAAAGTTTGATGAACTTCTAAAGATGATGACTTTCTAGGATGCAATGCAAAGATAGGGATCAAGATGGCGATGATGGAAGCTGGATGGAACTGATATGGATCAAGATGGTGGAGGAAAGACAGGTTGCTGGTGGAAAGTTGGTGAAAGATTACTGAGTGGTCAACAAATGAGCTGCTGTTTTCCCAAATGGAGGATCAGAGATATGATGGGGTCAACCTAAGATAGACTGATGATCTTCGGTCAACAAGTTTCTTATCAATACACTCCAATCTCTTGCTCGAGATGATGGCTATGCAAGGACAAGGTTTGATTTCTTTATGACAACATGTTGTGCCAAAAAAGAGGATGATGGTCTCTGATCTTGGATATGGGATAGGAGCCACTCAAAAGGTAGAACAGTAAGTGTTGGTGGATCTCTGGATTTGGAACAAAGGATGATGGATCTGCTGGAAAGATATGGAAAGCTGATGGGGGGATGCTGGTGGAAAAGGTATTGAAGGGTGAAGGGACAAATGCTCTATCTAAAGGGATAATGAAAATGACAAGGATTGATTCTAGAATGCTGGTAGGAAGATGAATGCATATGCAACTTTATGATGTTTTTGAAATGCAACTAAGGTTTTGATGTTGATGCAAAGGGTGAAACTAGGATGAAACTAAGATGCAAGGCTGTTGGAGACAAGATTTCAAGATCTGAAGATGGAACAAGACATGAACAAGGATTTGGCTAATCTTCTGGCTCAAGGTTGACAAAGTGATGGTTAACTCAGAAATGGAAGGCGAACTGTTTGATGCGGGCGTTATGGGCAATGTTCTCAAGTCTGGTTTGGGACTTCTCTTCTGCTTGGTTTGCTTGGATAATGGATTGATAGGTCTTGGTGTTCTTCTGGATAACTTTTCGCTCTTGATAGGCTTTGGATTTGGGCAACTTTGCTTTAGGATGTTTGTTCTTGCTGGGCATCTCTTGGAAAAGAGGCTTCTGATTTTGAGGCAAAGGTTTCCAATGGCAAAGGTTTAAAGTCAAAGAAATCTCCGCAAGGGACAAAGCAACCCTGCGGGATACAAACAAAGGCAACTGACTCTGACAAAGCTTTGAAAGTGAATGTTTCAACAAGTGTTTTCACGGAGTCTTTGACTGTCAAGCACTTCAAATAGATCTACCTAAGGAAGGTGACTATCAAAATCGCTTGCCCACAGCTTGGTATTCCCCAGAAGGGAATACAAATGGTGAGTAATCTTGAGGCGACCCGGTAAACCCCTTGGAATCGGTCCTTGCACAAGGATTTTGATACTTTCGGATGTAGATAGGGTAGCCTCTAGTTTATCAGGTTGCTAATGATTCCGTGGTGTCTCCATACCCGGTTATGCTGATCATCCGTGACTCACTTAAGAGCCTTGCCAATTATGCTGGGGGAGAGGAATGTTTACCATCCCCAGACACGTGTTTGGCACGAACGCCCGGCGATTAGGAGATGTAAGTGATTCTTTTGGTATTCACTTATTTGTATACCGGCCGGGGGGGATACCGGTTTGAGGTCGTTCTCCGAGGAGGAAGCGCTTCTCCTTGGACAGGCCTCGCTAAAAGTAGAACAAGTGAACTTGTCCAAGTTCAAATGTTCCACGTTGCTTTCTCTAACAAGGATTATGCAAGAATTGAAAAACTTCTACATGCACATCAAGAAGATTTTGTTCATTTTCCCAATTTGATTAAGTGATGTTTGAACTTTGAAATGAAGACACTCGTGATTAGATTTTGATTTGTTCTTTTCCTCAAAAATGTAAATGCTTCAAACGTTTGCAAGTTCTTTCTTTTTGTGCATTCAAGATTTGATTAGCGAGTTGTCTTAAGAACTTTGAAAAAGCTTTGTTTTGTCCTTTAGATCACTCAAGATTGAATTTGTTTGCTTGCTTTGGAAACTGAAACAGATGAGGGAATAGAGTTGTTTGTTCCTTTTAGTGCATTCAAGATTGAGTTTGATTTTCAAATTGACAATGACACTTAGGACCTAAGTTCATTTCCTTAAGTTTCATTCAAGATTGAGTTTGACCTTTGCTGTAATAAAAGAAATGAAAAAAAACCAGTCCCAAGCAAAAAACAAAAAGCGACACTGTCCAGCTTATAGGCGACGCTGGAAAGTGTAGAGGCGACATTTAATTCCTACAGGCGACATTCTGTACCTCAAAAGGCGACAGATAAAAAACCAGAGGCGTGATTTCTTTTGTTACAGGCGTGATTTCTTTACATGCAGGCGACAGAAGAAGAATTCTACGACGGAACAGAAATTGTCAATCACAGGAAAATCTCAGTTATGCAGGCATGAAAACAGAACTCATAGGCGTCATTTCTTTCTTCAAAGGCGTGATTTAATTGCATGAAGGTGTGACTGAATTGTTTGTAGGCGACATTTCTTTTGTTGAAGGCGACATTTCTTTGTTTGAAGGCGACATTTAATTGCTGTAGGCGTCATTTCTTTTCATGAAGGTGACATTTCTTTATTTCCTGCAAAAAAAAAAGCATACAAACTGTAATTTCATCAAAATGATTGTGGTCCTTCTCCCACCGGGCGTGCCAGAATGTAGACTAGGATTTGTGAGTGCACCTAAACCTGTTTTGAAGGCCAAAGACAAATAAATGTCATAGCATATTATCAAATCAAATTTAAAGGTAAACAAACTAAAATCAAAGCCACCTCAGTTTAAGCTTAAAACGGATGCGCCCATGCACCGTTTGATATGCTTAGATATAGAGGGATGTGGGTGTGCAAACTCAAGCACTTGGAGCATGCAAGATGGATGATTTGAGGATCAAGAAGACCCAAAATGACACAAAATAGGTATGAGGAACCTATTTTGCCTCAAAGGCCTCAAGAACACACAAATATGCAAAACTAAAAGATGAACTAAGATTAAAACAAGAAATGAATCTATGTTAATCCATTTAAGCTAATTTAGATGTGATTTAAGCTTGAAAATGATCTCAAAAGATGAACTTATGCTTATGCTAAAATGAAAATGGCATTATGACTTTGCTATTGAGTTTGAGAGTTGAGAGATGATTTGCCTTAGGAAGTGAGGGTATTTATAGGATTTCTAAGGCTTGGGGTAGGAGGAATGAATGGCCAGGATTGAAATCCTTAAGAGAGGCCAAGATTCACTCAAAAGGAAGCACATGGATTGTGCTAGTTCTCAGCCAATCAGGAGGTGACACATGTCACAAGGTGAGTGGATGAAGGGAAGGGCAAAAAGGAGTCAACAAAGGGGGCTCCAAGCTCATAACTCTCCAAATAAATGCTTGTAAGAGCAATGAATGGGCTTTAAGAGGCTTTGAAGACTTTGGGGAAACAATAAATGCTTTGTGGTTGAGATATTTGGAAGGAAAGACTTTGCTTTGGTTTAGGAAAGTCTTAAGCTTGGTTAGGATTGCACAAAGGTTTAAGGGTAGGATTAGGATTAGATTAGGACAAAGAAAAGGATTAGGATGGGTGAAGAGGGTGGATTTGAGAAGATTCTAGAAGAGTCTAGATTTCTCCTTAGTTTCATGGAATAAAAGGTTATTCATTCCAAAAGCTTAAGTTTTAGGAATATTTATTAAAATATTTTTAATAAATATGCAAATTAAATATTTAACCTTAATTAAATATTTAACCTTGGGATTAGGGTTAGAAAAGATGGGATTAGCCTTTTAATCGAAATTAAGAAGGGATTAGAAGATTTTGGAAGAGGTTAGTGGTCTAGAGGAAATTGGCCAAGTTTGGGATAAAAAATAAATTAAAAATAAATTAATTTATTTTTGAGGTTTTTGGTCAATTTATTAATTAAATAATTAATAAATTAGGGATAATGTCCAAATGACATTTTTAGGCTAGATTCCTTAATTAAAGATTTTTAATTAAGAGAGAGGGATTTAATGCCATAAAAATAAATTAATTAATTAAATAATTAATTAATTAATAAATGATGATGTCATCAAGAATTTTCAGAAAACAAAAATAATTTATTTTCTGAAGGATTTTTCGGTGTCTACAAACATATTAATATAAAACAAAACATTGTATATTGAACATAAATGTTGAAGGGTAGCTAGCCAACAGAAATACATTCAACATGGAAAAACCAAACCTCCTTTGTCTTGTCATATTGCTTGTGATATGTTGGTATCGAGTTTGGAAAGGAAATTAAATTTGTCATAGCTTAGATAGTAGTAATCCATCCATACTTGTCCACCAATCTCATTAGCACAAATTTCTTGCAGAGCATTATTTGCATCTTGTAGGTAATTTGAACACTTTCTATTGATTTATTCCCAATACACTGGAGCATACCATAAACCTTGTTGATTTATTCCCAATACACTGGAGCATACAATAAACCTTGTTGGAAAGCTGGTCATGTGTAGAAGTGGTGAACCCTGAACTTTGAGGTGTATTGTGAATTAGATTGTTGATAACTTTTTTCAGGTTAGAAGAATATGCACTCCCTTTTGTGTAAGATGAGGCATTATTACAGGTAGACCATTTTTGAGGTTTTTGGTCAATTTATTAATTAAATAATTAATAAATTAGGGATAATGTCCAAATGACATTTTTAGGCTAGATTCCTTAATTAAAGATTTTTAATTAAGAGAGAGGGATTTAATGCCATAAAAATAAATTAATTAATTAAATAATTAATTAATTAATAAATGATGATGTCATCAAGAATTTTTAGAAAACAAAAATAATTTATTTTCTGAAGGATTTTTCGGTGTCTACAAACATATTAATATAAAACAAAACATTGTATATTGAACATAAATGTTGAAGGGTAGCTAGCCAACAGAAATACATTCAACATGGAAAAACCAAACCTCCTTTGTCTTGTCATATTGCTTGTGATATGTTGGTATCGAGTTTGGAAAGGAAATTAAATTTGTCATAGCTTAGATAGTAGTAATCCATCCATACTTGTCCACCAATCTCATTAGCACAAATTTCTTGCAGAGCATTATTTGCATCTTGTAGGTAATTTGAACACTTTCTATTGATTTATTCCCAGTACACTGGAGCATACCATAAACCTTGTTGATTTATTCCCAATACACTGGAGCATACAATAAACCTTGTTGGAAAGCTGGTCATGTGTAGAAGTGGTGAACCCTGAACTTTGAGGTGTATTGTGAATTAGATTGTTGATAACTTTTTTCAGGTTAGAAGAATATGCACTCCCTTTTGTGTAAGATGAGGCATTATTACAGGTAGACCATTTGTAATCACATTTGACTGTAGGTAGAGTCATTAGAAAGAGCAAAGGAAGAAAAGTTTTTCATCTTCGAGGATAAGGAAACAAAGAATTGCACCTCATCTCAGTGTTTATCAAAGCCTCAAATGTAACCACACATGCAGGCAAGATGACCATAATTGGCTTGGTTTTAGCACTTCACAAGACATTCCCATGAATACCCAATCAAGATATATTTTTTTTTTATTGCAATCACTTGATGTAAGCCAATATAGCTACCAAGAAGACCCATCATTACTGGGTTTTTCTATAGCACTCAGGTTTCATAAGTTGTGGGGGCTTTTGATGACTTGTCTAACAATATGCTCTAGTCAAGTTACAAAGTTATAAATGCACGAGACTTTGAAAAGACCAAACATTAATGTGGAGAAACTATATTTGATGAGTAAGTGTTTGCCTTATTTATCAAATAATATTACATCTATCTATAAAAAGATGGGGAGAAGAAGTTACATTCTAAAGCTTAAAAAAAAAAATCTTGAATAAAGTAATAAAATATTGTTACATAGTAAGAGTAATTTTTTTTAGGAGGGGTTTCAATCATCTAATTTATCTCAAACATCAACAAAACTAGAATTATGCATGAGGTTCTCAATTAGCAATGTCATTATTAATTTTTTTGTCTTCATTTCATGGCTAAGTCTCACAAACATGAAATATAGCAGGATCAAGATGAGAGAATCTGCTAAAGCCTAGTTGGCCACCAAACCCATGGCCAAAAGCCTATCAAAGGAAAAGTGGTGGTAGAAAAGCTAGCACTAGCCCCTAATTCTTCTTGTGGGAAATTAGGATAAATGGCTACTATGCATCATATTCACCATGAACGAATTGGCTACAAAATTGATGATATTCATAAACTAGAATGACCTTGACTTGAGGCAAGAGTTATGGATTGATAATAATATACGGTGCATTACCACAATGACTAAAGAGCACCTAAATATTTCCCACCTCAAATGCAACCTTGTTGGCTTGCACCTGCATTTGTATAAACACATTAGAATAAATCATAGCCTTAGAGTAAAGCAAGAAATTATTATCAACTAAAGATGCAAAAAGTAAAGTAGAATTCTTACTCTTCCATATGCTAAGAAAACTTTCCACCTTGAAAACTGATGCAGTCAAGGATGGTGGATCCGATTAAAGGACAGTCCAAATCTTGCAGCCAACAGAACAATACAGCGAAATACACAACAATGAAACACAATTAATTGTTTAACTCTGATTTTCATTAACATGCCCGGCTATAAGGCCTTCTAGGTTAGGGCCAATTGCAATTAGAAAATAATTCTGCAAGATCCAATACAATCACCAGCCAGTTCAGCTCTGAAGACAATCAGAAGCTGAGGGAAACCCTAAGGCAGATCTAAACTTGAGCTCACAAGCCTCCAAGCTTTCTCCTTGTTCCCAAGTGTGAAAACCACTAGCTTTGTAAATACCAACTATTAGATAGAAATCTGATCTGCAAGATCATGCAAGATCTTTTCCACAACTTTGCCAACTTCAGCTTTCAGAACCACAGATCTGATTTGCTAAGCCTTCAAGTCATGAACTTCTACGATCTCCTCTCTAAGTTCTCCCCCCCTCTAAACATCTACCCACACACCCCTTAAATACTAATCATCAGCCACAAGTCGGCAAGATGAAACCCTTAACTCTTCCTAACAATTATTAAATGCCATACAAGTCGGCTTACAAAATGTGTACAAACATTTAATTCAGCATGTCGGCCTGAAATCAATAGCTACCAACAATAAATGCACCAAGTCAGCCCAACAAATCACACAGAACTCCAATCGGTAAGCCAGAACTACCGAGCATTAGTGAATTAACCGAGCATGCCAAGCATCGTCGAGCACTAGTGTCGACCGAGCACCGTAGGCATGACCGAGTAACACTATCACCAAGCATCAGAGACTACCGAGTTCCTTCAGTGACCAAGCTTCCTTCAATGACCGAGGCCGTTAGTCAAGGCTGCAACCGAGCAAAACCGGCCAAAATACAAACACCTATGCAGTTTTACCGAGGACACAGAATGCCCCTGCCTCAACCTTGGATGCCCCTGCATCAAAAACATATCAAATTATGGCATACATTGAGGATATTCTACACCAATCCCCAAAAAAACTATATGCTATGAGAATAGCATAGGCTAAAAGGGATTGAAAATTTTGTGAATCCAAGTCCGTGCAACTTGAGCTTCATGACAAACTGAAAGAGGTGCTTGAGATTTTCCTAATGAATAGAAAATGGACATAAAATATATCTAATACCAATATGAAATTTTAGAGCTAACTTAAAGGCCTTGAAGAGAATTCATTAAGGAAATGAGCAAGCTACAACTTTAAAATGACCAACCAAATAGTTTGAAATCTACATTGTTGAAAACTCAAAGAGGATTGCTATAATGATCTCTAGCTTAAATTAAGCACCATATAAAAATGAGAAGAAAGTATGTAATAGTCCTTCCAAGGTTGTAATCATGAAATAACATGTTAGGATTCCAATTCCAATATTTTTATGAAGGCCTGAAATAACAACCATAATTTTATGAGTTATATCTAATAGTATTGAGTCATTTACAATTGGGAAGTTTTTTATGTCCTATTTAGACAGTAAAAATTCAACTTGACTTTAGGCCAAGTAATAAAATTTTGAGTCTTTTGAGAAAAATATTTGAAATTTTCTTTAATCCTTCCCTGAAAAATATAAAACATGATCCCATGAAGTTTGGCTAGAGGATGATTTTGGCAAGAGATAGATTGAGACTACAAATTATCATCCATAATTCATCAACATTAACTTTGTTCACATGCATAAAATCTATCACACCTAAGAACAACTTTCATATAAAGATCATACATTCACTAAACATATTTCCTATCAATTCCCTTGTAGATGTCATTTTCATAAACGTATCAATCTTCCCTACATCAACCATACTAACTTGAAGGACCATGAAATGGTTTTTTGGGTGTTGCTACAAAATATTTCAATTTCTAGTAGCAAAGCCTAATTCTACTAAACACATTTTAGACAATGTTTTTCATTTTCAAGTTTTTCTTGATTTGAACATCAAAATGGTTTCATTTACTACGTAAGAAGCACAAAGCATTGTTATTAAAACTATTAAGTTTTTTTATTATAACTATTAAGTTTTCTTAAAATAAGTTTTTCTTAATAGATCTATTTTAACAACTTTCTTTCTCCTAAGATTATGTATAATAGTTGTTCATGTTATTTCAAATATTATGTAAATTAAAAAAAAAAATTATTTTAAATAATCTACATCTATGTAAATCTAATCGAACTCAAATAAACATATACAAGAACATATGTAGTATTATTTTTCTATATGCCAAATTTTGTTTTTGCACCATGTTATCTCCCATGTTTCTCTATAATGCTTGCACATACTATTTCAAATTATGTTTGAACCTTTTTTGTAAATGGACACCATTAAGACAATCTTACAAATAGTTGATTAGCCTTTCAAACATTTCAACATGTTTAGTCTACATGGAAAGATATTCAAGGTTCAAAACTAGGAGATTGAATGTAATAACTACTTCTCATAGATCTATACATATAAGTGGTAATTTCTTCTCAAAATGGAACAACATGGACCCTCGTGAGAAACCATGATATTTAAACATGGACTCAAATTGAGGAAATGTTGATAGAAAGGGTAGCCCTGTCTTTAAAGATATGTAGGCAAGCAGGGCTAGCTTAAATACAATGATCACACTATTTATTTTCTTTAGAATATTTAAACAATTTCATACCACTTACCTAGGCTTAAAGATAGATTAAAAATAATAATGGTAAATAAGGAAAATATTGTCCAACAACAATGTAGCTCCTATATTAGTAGAGGATGTGTCCATGAAGCATTAAAATACAATAACAACAATGACCCAACTATAAATATGCACAATTAGATGGATATCCATTATCACCTTTACCCCTCGCAACCATTGACTTATCAAAACTTCTATATATACAACTTAAAAAATATTGATCCCATTTAGATGAACTTAATGAAAATAGATGTCAAAGAGGATGATAAATTGCTGGAGAAATTGAAATATCAATTTCATTTATAGAAGCCTCTCACTTGGACATAGAGAGGTGGAAGTACACTCTTTTCTACAACTATAGAAATGATGACCAACTCCTACTGTACAATGGCTACCCATTTCTCCATCTCCATAAAATAAATACACAACTAAAGATATATATGTAATGGCCCACACTAAGTTTTCACTCATCTAACTAATCATAGGTATGTGGGAGTTTTTAGTGTGTCTTCCTGTGATTTCTACTATACATCTCTAGTCAGTCCAATCTCAATCATCTTATGTCTTCTCTTTTTTAATATTATCAATTTAAACCTTTGGTGGGATAATCTTGTCTTTTGATGGGTCTACCTAATATTAGTCTATTCACCCTTTGATGGGACCACCCTATCTTTTAGTGGGTCCACCAAATCTTAGTTAGTCCATCCTTTGGTGTTCATGCTTCATCTTTTGGTGGGTCCACCCAATCTCAATCAATCCATCCTTTAGCACATTTTATCTATACTTTGGTGGGTTTTCCTAATCTTAGTCCATCTATCCTTTGACGGGACCTCCCTATCTTTTGGTAGGTTTCCCTAATCCCCATCACTTTGAATCCTTTATTGAAACCATCCCATCTTTTAGTGGATGTATTTTTACAAGACCACTCTATCATCCAACAGATCTAGTTCCATCCAAAATCTAGAGAGATAATCCTTCATCCCCTATATAGTCCTTATTCTTCCTAGTAGAAAATCATCATTAGACTTTTTTCATCCATATCCTAAGCTAAATAGATATTTTTTTTTCCTCCTTGTTTATCTTTTTATCTTCTTCATAGTTCATCCCCATCTTAATAGGAGCTTAACCAAAATCTCAATATGAGCTTAAACCAAATTATAATGAGCTTAATCTACATACTAGTATGATCTTATTATCAATCTTATTCTGAGCTTTAGTCTATCATCCATTTTCATCCTTCATCATATCTAACTCATCAACTAATTATCATGCAATATTTTTAAACTATGATGATTTTTTCCATCATAAATTTTCTTTCACTCCACCGCATTCTGATGAAATAGATAACATTTATTTTATCATTTCTAGCAAGATTTTTCCAAACATATTTTTAAATCTAGTCATCCATCCAAACAACCAGACTAGGAATCCATGCATACACACTAGTAATCCTAATCATACCTTTGACAAGGGAGACTCATATTATCACCTATCCATATCTACCTTTTATATCACGCTCAAATATCCCCTTCACGAAATATCCAGGTCTCTATCTTCTCTCATGGTCCTATCCCACCCTCCATATATACATAACAACAGTATCACTGCCATGCCTAATTCAAACCAACCATCTTATTATCCTCCAAGTAATTTTTCAATCCATAATCTTATCCTCCAATTATTTATAATCCTCTATTCCATCCACTATTCCAAATCCAATATCTATTCCATCCTACATTAATCAACCATTATCCACTCCATCATGTATTAGTCCCCATTTCACTTTATCCTATCTCAACTCAATATCCATTCTATCATACCTTGATCCTCCATCTAATTGAAATCCTCCAATACATACTTTTATTCCTCCAACTATGCATAATCATTTGTCTATATCCACTCCTCTATTTGAGAGTCATACACCTCAACCTCAAATGCATAAATACCACATTCCAAACATCCTCCAAGGACTAATCACTAAGAAGCCATAAAAAAATCTAGCTCCTAAATTTGATGAGTCATGTCATCTCACTTCATCATGTGAGGCCACTAGTGATGATGTCCTACTTCCCACCCCTATATATCCTCTTCCACCTCCTAACACTATCAACACAATCCCATTTGTTGATAGCATCCAACCTCAATCTCTATGTTCTCATCACATGATTCAATCTCAATCTTATTAATGCTACGAGTCCACCCTCCTTCCATACAATGCCATTGAAGAACCTACAATCCCCCCATCTAATCCGTCTAAATAGTCTATCCCACACTCCACCATTGTACTATCAACATTAATCCCATCATGGAAAAGTTTCCTTCAGAAGCATATTGAAATATCCATCAATATAAATTAATATCCTATCACTCCACCTACCCCATCTCAAGATCCATTATTATCTCTGCATCCATGTATCACGATCCTATCATCCTATCCAATCCCTCTCATGATCCATTATCACCCCCTAATCTAAATCAATATCATATAATCCCTTAAAGTCTATTGCACACTCCATTACAATCCCATAGAATACAACTCAAAACTCCTTATCTCCCATCCAACTCATCACACAACCTTTACTCTATCCCCTTGGTTCACTTACACACATCCATGTTGGTTGTCTTGCAGTTGGAGAACACATCATGTTCACAACCCATCCTCTTCTACCTAATAATATACTTGCATCTTGTTCCCAAAATGATAAGTATCCTATTTTGAAATGAATCCTCAATAAAATTAACTATCAAGGTAAAGGCTTAGGCCTACATGAGAAAGGTACCGTGTAACCCATCCATGCCAAATAAAATATATGATCATAAGGTCTCGGTTATATACCCCAATGCACTTCATCCAAAAATTGGTACAACTATTGTGAAACCCAAGCACACTTCCAAACACACTATCACATCTTTCCATCATTCCTTTAAGCCATTTATCATTATTTAACCTCTTCCATCATGTCAACCCAAAATAACCACCCATATAGCTCCTTCCTCTTTTAATTATATTCTAGATCTTTGTATCCCAAAATCCACTATCACATATCCCCCACCCACTACAATGATTTTGAGCCCTTATAATAAAAAATTTCATCCCCTTGCGTGCCAATCCCACATCTCTAACACCCATAATAAACATTCTACTACTTTCATTCCAATTGTGATGAATAAAGCCACATACCCATACATCCTATACATCATGCTACTCCCATTGATTTGATTTGGACCTATCAGGTTCATATTGATTTGATTTGGACCTAGTGATTTTGTAACTTGATCCATTTGTAGTCCCTTTACCAATTTGATGCTCTTATAAATCTCGTGTAAAGTTGGACAAGGATCATTCTGTTCTGGGTCAGTCTTAGGTCTGGTCTTAGGGTCATCTAGGATCTAGAGGTCTAGGCTTGTTTCCTAGTTTTGAGTTTGCAACTATTGTTAAGCAAAAGTTGTTAAAATGTTGATCAGCAACTTTGTAATTGTTGCACTTCGGTGTCCAACCATCTCCCCAATGGATACAACCAACTGCATTTCAGTTGGGAGCCTTGGGAATGGTTTTTTGATGCCTTCTCTGTTGGTCTTGGATAGAGAAGAAGTTTTTAGAATGAACAGATTGGTTAATAAAGACTTATTTACTGGTTTCCTATATTTTGCTGGTGTTTCTCGGCCTGGCACTTATGTATGGTGTCGTTGTTCACTGGAGATTGTTTTTTATTATATTAAAATAGTGATTGATCTTCTTTGGCAACAAATCTGAAGGTGTGAGTAGATTCCACGCAGGGGAATATCAAAAACGGTCTCTAGTGTACCCGAAAATAGGGAGTTGAGAGGCAGTTCCACTGGTTTGGGCCCTAACTCAGGTTCCCACCAATGCTTTGAGACCGAGGCAGAAGGGATGCCGATACATGCATCATGCCTCGGTATTCTATATGACAAGGCCAGGAAAACCTGTCTCCAGGCGTTTGCCAGCGAGCTATAGCCCAAGCATCATCATGTGCTTGGCGCGGGCAATGAATTTGTGAGTGCATAGTGGGATGAAGGGAGTGGAAGCCCACAAATTGGATGTGGATGAAGGGTTTTTTACACGCTCAGTGGAAGTGCTGACAGGCTGGAGAAAGCCAACTGGTGAAGACTTTCACACCAGAGGGACCGAGAACAGGCCTAATTGGCTCGGGCAATCCATAGGACAAGTGACTCTTTAGGTTGATTCAAATCATTTAGCATTGGAACATTTCAGGTCTCTGTAAAGGGTACTTCGAATGGGGATTGGTTGGTCATGGTGCTCAACCAGTAAATGACTGAACCCTTAAGACCTCTGGCCGAGGCTTGCTAGCAATCTGCAGATAGTTTGGTTTGTCTGTTTTGATTCCAGTCGCCCCAACATTGCAGACTATTTGGTTTGGTTTCAAACCCACTTGGTCTAAACTAAAGGACCTAATCCACTCCCTAAAACTTTGGTCCTATCTTGTGCAATAGCCCCAGGATTGGGCTTTAAAACTCTTGAATCCAAATTCAAGGATTCCTGATCCAGGATTGTGTTGAATCAGTCCTTTTGGTTCCACATTCCCTGCCACTCTGCATCAAAGTGGTATCAGAGCAGAGTTACTTCTTGGGATAGAAGATTGTGAATTTTATCGCAATGGCCGAGGGGGAAGAAGATTTTCCTCGGAGAATGACCAACATGGAGTTGACCAGAATAGTGAAAGAATAGATGGCAAAGAATAAAAGGCTGGAGGAGAACATGGCCAAGATAATGAGCCAGTTGGAAAAAAGGGGGACAGAAGACTCTAATAAGGAAGAAGGAAATGAGAATGAAGACTTCCTTGAACAAGAGGAGGAGATCCCTGCAGATCAGAGAGTTCTGGTTAATGCCCTCAAATCAGTAGGAAGAATAACTACTGATGAGAAGATGGAACTACCCACCTTCAATGGAAAGATGGATCCTGACCTTGCACTGGATTGGGTGGAGGCTTTGTAAAACTACTTTGAGTGTGAAGACACTCCAAAAAGAGAGAAGATGAAAATAGCCAAATCCAAGTTGAAGGGGGCAGCTTTAACTTAGTGGAACTTCATCCAGAGTGAAAGGGTGAAGAACGATAGGAACATGATGACCTCGTGGAAAAGAATGGCATCCTTGATCAAGGAACATTATGTACCGGAGGATTATGGAGTGCAACTCCATAGGAGGAAACAAAACCTCAAACAAAAAGATTTGGATGTGACAACCTATACAGAGGAGTTCATGAAGTTGTGCATCAAGGTACAAACTGGTGAAAGTGAAGAAGAAAAGCTGGCAAGATATATAAATGGGTTGAAATTATCAATCCAAGAAGACCTCAGTTTTCATACTCCCACTACTGTACACAAGTGCTATCAATTGGCACTAAAAAGTGAGTAGAGATGGAAAAGGAAATAGGACCAGATTCCTAAAGGTAAGGCAAAGACAAAATTTAATGGAAGAGGTAGAGGGACCTCTAATGGTAGGGGTCATGGTTTCAAGCCTCACAATGAGGCAAACCAAGAAAAATCTCATGGTGAGAGCAGCCAAAGGGGTGGTTATAGGGGCAAGAGACCCAATGGTAGGGGCAGATCAGGAGGAAGAAATGGGGGGTAGATCAAGTGTTACAACTGCAATCAGTTTGGACACTACCCAAACAAATGTCCGAAAAGGGCAGGGTCCAATAACCATGGTGAAAGGACTCAACTTGTGCAGGATGACACCGAAAGTGTGAACTCTCCATCTAAAGATCTAGATCCTGAGGAAGGAGTATGATTGATGCTAAGGCAAGCACGACTGCAAGTCCCACCAAAATAAGAGCCACCTCAAAGAAAGACCCTCTTCAAAACAAACTATAAGTGCCAAGGCAAGGCATGCAAACTCCTAGTTGATTCTAGTTCCACAGAGAATTTGGTTTCCATTGAAATGATTAAGAAACTTAAATTACCCACCTCTCCACACCCTTTCCCATATAATGTATCATGGATCACTAAGGGACAAAAAACACTTGTCAAAGAGCAAGCATGGTTAGAATTTTCCATAGGAGAATATAAAGAAAGATCCTATGTGATGTAGTGGAGATGGATGCATGCCACATACTTTTAGGTAGGCAATGGCAATACGATGCTGATGTAACCCACAATGGAAGAAAGAATACATACACTCTAACCAAGAATGGAGTGTTCTACACAATGAAGCCCCTGCCTGATAAAAGCACTGATAAAGAACCCACAGTCACCATCATAGGAGAGAAGGAAATGATTGAAACAATCAATGATTCAGAGGAAGGAGGTTATGCCTTGCTTATAAATCCCAAAGAGGAACCCATACAGCAGGACAGGGAAATCCCACAGACAGTCCAGAATTTGTTGAATAAATACCATGATGTAATAGCAGCAGACCTACCACCTCTCAGGGATATAAGCCACTAGATTGACTTAATTCCCGGAGCCTCTCTACCAAACAAGGAAGCATACAAAATGACCCCTGCCCAAAATGCAGAGTTAAGCAAACAAGTGACTGAATTGCTAGAATCAGGGTTAATACAAAATAGTTTGAGCCCGTGTGTTGTCCCATCAGTACCTGTACCCAAAAAGGATGGAAAATGGAGGCTATGCACTAATAGTAGGACCATCAACAAAATAACAATCAGGTATACGTTTCCAATACCTAGTATTGAAAATCTTTTGGATCAACTAGGAGAGGCATATTACTTCACAAAGATGGATCTAAAATCAGGATACCACCAAATAAGGATAAGGCCTGGGGACGAATGGAAGAAAACTTTCAAGGCTACTGAAGGGCTATATGAATGGCTTCTAATAACATTTGGGCTTAGCAATGCCCCAAGTACTTTTATGAGACTCATGAACGAACTCTTGTAGGATATGATTGGAAAATTTATAGTAGTCTATCTTGATGATATTCTCATTTATAGTAGTAGCCAAGATGATCACCTCAAGCATATTGAACAAGTTCTTAAAAGGCTTCATGATAACCAATAACTAATCAATTTGGAAAAATGTAATTTCATGCAAGAAGAACTTATATTTTTGGGTTTTGTGATAGCAAAGGGCACCTTGAAGATGGACAAGACAAAGATTGAAGCTATTCTCAATTGGCCACCTCCTAAGAACCCTATGGAAGTCAAAAGCTTCCATGGATTGGCCACATTTTACAGGAAGTTCATCAAGGACTTTAGCCACATTTGTGCACCAATTTTGGAAACTATTAAAGGAGGCAAAAAGGTAAAGTTTTCTTGGATAGAAGAAGCCAATAAGTCATTTGAATATCTGAAGTCTAGAGTCTCTCAATATCCTATTCTTGTGCTCCTTGATTTCCATAAGGTCTTCACTATTGAAATCGATGCTAGTAATCTAGCCATAGGGGCTGTCCTAAGCCAAGAAGGCAGGGCAGTAGATTTCTTTTTAGAAAAGCCAAATGAGGCAAAATAAAAATACTCCACCTATGATCTAGAACTATATGCCATGGTACAAGCACTGAAAAAGTGGAGACACTACCTTCTCCCAAAAGAATTTGTTGTCTTCACATATAACCATGCTCGTAGCTATCTAAATTCTCAAGACAAGCTAATTTGCAGACATATAAAGTGGATAGAACAATTGCAGGCCTACACGTTCACAATCAAACACAAAAAATGACAAGCCAACAAAGCGGCAGATGCACTAAGCAGGAAAGTGGTTCTAATTCAAGAAGTCCAACTCAAAAGCATGGGCATTGATGCCTTGAAGGACCTATATGCTGGAGACCCAGATTTTGGTGAGGCCTACAAGGTTTGTACTAAACTCATAGATATCATACTGATTTTTCAAAGTTCCTAATTCAAGATGGTTTACTTTTCAAAGGCACCCAACTATGCATACCTAAATGCTGAATGAGGACCAATCTAATTCAAGAGAAACACTATGGAGGCATGGGAGGCCACTTTAGGCTAGATAAAACATTGGAATCAGTCAAGAGGCATTACCATTGGCCAAAATTGCAGATGGATGTAAGGAAGTTCATTGAAGGTTGT
The DNA here is from genome assembly GCA_027943335.1 of Chamaecyparis obtusa. Taxonomy (NCBI): domain Eukaryota; kingdom Viridiplantae; phylum Streptophyta; class Pinopsida; order Cupressales; family Cupressaceae; genus Chamaecyparis; species Chamaecyparis obtusa. The sequence continues at coordinate 137,699 of BSBK01008635.1, forward strand.
CTAATTTGTCAAAAAGCCAAAGGTGTATCAACAAACCAAGGCTTATATCAACCTCTCCCTATTCCTAGAAAACCTTGGGAAAATATTTTTATGGATTTTGTTATGGGTCTTCCTAGAACTAAACAGGGCTATGAAAATGTCTTTGTGGTGGTGGACAGGTTCAGCAAAATGGCCCACTTCATCCCTTGCAAAAGTACACATGATGCCTCTCACATTTCTCACCTTTTCTTCAAGGAAGTAATACGGATTCATGGCCTACCCCTAAGCATTATCTCTGACAGAGATGTAAAGTTTCAAGGGCATTTTTGGAGGATTCTATGGCAAAAACTAGGCACTAATCTATCATATAGCTCTACCTACCATCCTCAAACGGATGGCCAAAATGAAGTGGTCAACAGATTCTTGGGCAACCTGCTTAGATGCCTCACAAAATAGTATGGGACAACATGGGATACAATACTTCCATAGACTGAATATGCATTCAGTGATGCCATAAACAAATGCACAGGCAAGACCCCTTTTCAAATAGTTTATGGCACTCACCCAAGAGGCATAATGGAGTTGAGAGATCTACCCAATGACACACCAATCAGTGCTCAAGGTGAAGAGTTGGCACAACTCATCAAACAGGTCCAAGAGCAGGTTAAAATCAGTCTCCAACAAGCCTCTGTCAAATACAAAACAACAATTGATAAAAGAAGGGAAGTGCATTTCAAGGAAGGAGACAAGGTGTGGGCTTACCTCAGGAAAGAAAGGCTACCCAAAGGAAAGTACTCAAAGATGCAGATGAAGAAAGTGGGCCCATGCACTATACTACACAAATTTGAGGAGAACACCTATGAGATCACCTTGCCACCCACACTCAACATCTCACCCATTTTTAATGTTTCTGATTTAACACCTTGTAAGGTTGTTGCAAGTACTTCAGACCAAGGAGTTACACCAGCAAGTGAGGATTGGGTCACAGATCTTCCACCAAGTCAGCTTGCTCAGATTGAAAGGACTCTTGACAACAAAGTCCTCAAGAAGACAGGAAAAACACTTATCTACAATACCTTGTCAAATGGAAGGGGCTTCAAGATATTGATGCAACTTGTATAGATGAACCAACCATTGCCAAGCATGGAGTCTCTCTCAAAGATCTCCCCTCAAGTGGGAACTTGAGCTCAAACCAACAGGAGGAGTATGGTGCAGGAGCACCTCCATAAGGCCCCAAGGAAATCTTCACAATTTTGGCTTCCTATTGGTTTCTATCTAATGTTTGTGCTAGGAGGCATATTGATTTGATTTGGACCTATCAGGTTCATATTGACTTTATTTGGACCTATTTGATGCATATTGATTTGATTTGGACCTAGTGATTTTGTAACTTGATCCATTTGTAGTCCCTTTACCAAGTTGATGCTCTTATAAATCTCGTGTAAAGTTGGACAAGGATCATTCTGTTTTGGGTCAGTCTTAGGTCTGGTCTTAGGGTCATCTAGGATCTAGAGGTTTAGGCTTGTTTCCTAGTTTTGAATTTACAACTATTGTTAAGCAAAAGGTGTTAAAATATTGATCAGCAACTTGGTAAATGTTGCACTTCGGTGTCCAACCATCTCCCCAACGGATACAACCAACTACATTTCGGTTGGGAGCCTTGGGAATGGTTTTTTGATGCCTTCTCTGTTGGTCTTGGACAGAGAAGAAGTTTTTGGAATGAACAGATTGGTTAATAAAGACTTATTTACTAGTTTCCTACATTTTGCTAGTGTTTCTCAGCCTGACACTTATGTATGGTGTCGATGTTCGGTGGAGGTTGTTTTTTGTTGTATTAAAATAGTGACTGATCTTCTTTGGAAACAAATATGAAGGCGTGAGTAGATTCCACGCAGGGGAATATCACAAAGGGTCTCTAGTGTACCCGAAAATAGGGAGTTGAGAGGCGGTTCCACTGGTTTGGGCCCTAACTCGGGTTCCCACCAATGCTTTGAGACTGAGGCGGAAGGGATGCGGATATAGGCATCACGCCCCAGTATTCTATATGACAAGGCCAGGAAGACCTGTCTCCACGCGTTCGCCAGTGAGCTATAGCCCAAGCATCATCATGTGCTTGGCGCGGGTAATGAATTTGTGAGTGCACAGCGGGACGAAGGGAGTGGAAGCCCACAAATTGGTTGTGGATTCGATGTCTAGGGTTTTTTACACGCTTAGTGGAAGTGCTAACAGGCTGGAGAAAGCCGACTGGTGAAGACTTTCACACCAGAGGGACCGAGAACTTGCGTAATTGGCTCGGGCAATCCATAGGACAAGTGACTCTTTAGGTTGATTCAAATCATTTAGCCTTGGAACATTTCGTGTCTCTGTAAAGGGTACTTTGAGTGGGGATTGATTGGTCGTGGTACTCAACCTATAAATGACTGAACCCTTAAGACCTCTGGCCGAGGCTTGCTAGATATCTGCAGACAGTGTGGTTTATCTGTTTTGATTCCAGTCGTCCCAACATTGCTGACTGTTTGGTTTGGTTTCAAACCCACTTGGTCTAAACTAAAGGACCTAATCCACTCCCTAAAAATTTGGTCCTATCTTGTGAACTAGCCCCAGGATTGGGCTTCACAACTCTTGAATCCAGATTCAAGGATTCCTGATCCAGGATAGTGTTGAATTAGTCCTTTTGGTTCCACATTCCCTGCCACTCTGCATCACTTTTTCCCTATAAACAATCTTAACTACCCAACTCACTCCCAATATTGACAATATATTGCTCTATTTTTTTGCCATTTTAAAGTCCCAAATATGAACACACATTATATGATATCACTCTACCAATGAAGTTCCCATGTAAAATCCACACAAATCTAAAGATCAACAAGTGTCCTCAAATAGATATGCTATCACAATGTAAAATTCAATCCAAAAATTCAATAAGTTCGCAAGGCCAAAAACACCCACCAAAGAAAAAATAAAAACTATATGGATCCGCAGGCAAAAAGAAGCAATGCATCCAAAATTGTTAATCCACAATCCAAACATCCCTCTCCTCCATATCCTTAATCTATTTTGGGTCGTTATGTCCCAAAATTCCCATCCCATCTCCTCTATTATCTCCATACCTTCCATCCTTTTATCCTCCACTCATTCAAAACTCCCCACAATATATGCTTATGTTGGTCCCCACAATATCCCCCATCACACTCCCCTTCCATCATTCCATCAGATCACTTCCTACCACTATAACTATTATCCTAAATACATCCCTATGAAAACCACCAAATGCCTATCTATGCATAATCTACCTATCCTCATAATCTAAATAATGGAAATTAAATATGAATATTACCATGTATAGATCACCTAAATAAGAATGCAAATACCATACATACATGTCACCTAAATTAGATAAATTCTAACATACACATACATCCATAGATAGAAAGGGCCTAGAGAGAGACAGAGAGAGAGAGTCATAATGGTTAATTTTTTTTAAGTTTCTCTAAATATTTTCTAAAATTTTTGATCAATTTTCTAAAAAAAATACAATACAATAATTTAAAACTACAAAAATAAAACATATATGCATGTGTAAATAAATTTTTAAAGATTTCTAATATATTTCTGATGAATTTTTAAATTTTTAATAAATTACATAAAATAATATATAGAAAATGAAACTTTCTAATGTTTTCTAATAAATTTTAATTTGGTTTTCTAATGAAAACAAAAATATATATACCAAAAATGAAATAATATACTATAAAAAGTTAAAATATATACATGTATAAATTTAAATTCTAACATATTAAAAAAATTAAAAAACATATGATTTATAAGCAAAAATAAACAAAAAAGAAGAGAAACTAGTGGACCTGGTACTAAGCAGTGTCATTTTGTCAAGCAAAATAGCACGATTGTTGCCAAAAATCACCACCTCAGCTAAGGGTGTTCCTTAGAAGTTGTTGTGGAGGGGCAAACCAATTGTTCAATGTGATAAAATAACTATCACATTAGCCTTATAAACTAAGCTCAAAAAATTGGATTAAAGGAGACTTCGATTGAATCCCATGATGTAGGCTTTGATAAAAGCCCCTTCACTTCAATTGAAGTGCCCCACTTAACAGACTTCGATCAAATAATTATCTTCGATCAAACTAATTTGGTTTTCATTTGTTTATCGACCACATTTTCTTTGTAGGGAAAAGTGGGGTACACTATTGTGTGATCACCCTAGTGAGCTTCTATTTCCAAGTCCGAAGCAGTGAGCACCTATATATATTTGGTATTGTATTGGTAGTGAGCCTTTGTTTGCAAGTTTGGAGTAGTGAGTTCCTACTATCTTTGTAATCAAATCATATATTCAATCATTTATCTATGTGAACAAGTGTTCACCGTGGTTTTTCTTAGATTGAATTTTTGACATATTAAGATCTTGATATTGATGTGTTGTTGTTTTAGTTCATTATTTACATTGATTACCTAAGGGAACATGGGAAAAAATCAACGGTCACAAAATGTTCAATCATCTTGCATAGTAGTTAGAAGTTGTCAACAATGAACTAATTCATTTCAAATACAAACACCTTTGCCATAAAAATGGCATTTAAAAATGATACTCAGTATTAGAGATAAAATGGTCAAACGGTTCCCTAATCAAACAATTCATGTTTGCTGATTGCAAATTTTTAAGGCATTTCAAAAAATGAAAATATCCAACTCCCAGTTTGATTTTTGGAAAGACAAATATTAACACGCACCAATTTTCTACACCTAGTGATTAATATTTTTCTAGTGCTCTCGCCAAATGAGAAACACCTATAGTGACATGTCACAATTAAAAAGTTAAATTTTCATTTGGATTTTATTCAACGAGCATCAAGCAAGGAATGTAGGAAATTTAAAAGTTCGGATGACTATTCGAAGGTGATCCTGTTGGTTCCTTTTCTTTTTACTTGCAAATTTACTATATGATTGACAAATAAATGTCTTTGACTCTTGTAACCCACTCCAAGTTTGACAAGAAAAAAGGTCAATTAACAAGGACTAGGATATTGTTCGTCCTACACTTTGAACCTTAATGCTCAGGCGGGTGTACCTTGGATTCACTTCTTAAAGGAATCAACAAATATTAAGCATTAATGTCCTCGACACACTGATCTAAAAATTTTATCATTTATCGGTTGATTGATGATGAAGAATTTCTTCCTGAGAAAAGACCAGTGTCTTATCCTAGGGCAAAGAGTCAAATACAATATACCTCAACATAGAACTTAACTCAAACACACCCAAATCAGGAATAAGTGGTTTGCCTATTATTCCTCTCACTCTCACATTCAAACATTAGATTCTCACAAGAACTATGAATTCTCTGAATCTACCCTTAACAATTTAATCCTTCATTGAAGGAACTCAAGAACAAACTTCACAATTTACTTTGTAAACTATATATTAACCTTCTTTGCAACATTAACATATAAGAATCCAAGATCAAAACAAGAAGACATTCACAAAATTGAGATGGAATTCAAGTGTATTCTCATTAAAATTTTCAATATCAATACATTGAAAAATGAAAAAATGCTAGAACCAAACCCTAGATCCAAATTCTCTCTATTCAGTTACCAATTTCACCATCCTTTGAAAAATACATCAGACTGCTATATATAGTCACTAGATATCTTGGAATCCTCAAGAAAGGATGCAACAAGCTTTGGATAGCTAGGACAGGGTTAGGGTTTTCAACAACCATACCAACCAGATAATCAAGAAATTTACTATAAAAATTACATGCCAAGCAATCTGGAGCAATCAAGTCCAAATTGATCTTCATTTATGGCCAAAATCCTGACTGGTACACTAGAGACTAGAAATTGCATCATTTTAGCTCCCTGTTTACTTCATTTGCATAATAAATTGAGTGATTGTTTCACCTATCTTCCACGGCATGGACATCCTCCGCAGATAGGCATCATTTCTAGTGTACAAGATTAAATTGAGTAGCTTGGCCTCCCATGCATTTAATAACCAGTCCTTTACTCACAGAAAACCCTTAACTATTTCAAATCTTAGACAACAATGATCAATCAATTAATTTTAAAACATGGCCATTGATCTTTATCCCTTTCCCAGCACATCGGGCGACTTTCATTAAATGACAACAGTCACTTAAACCTTTAAAAAAAATATCCAGCCACATCATCATTTTCCTCAGCCAATCAGAAAAGAACACATTAGCTACACCTGACAATGGACCCACTTTGACCTCAGCAAGCTTCCTTAACCCTAACTCATTCAATGAACTAGCGACCGAAGGAGTTCTCCTGATCTTGAAACACTTTTGTTAACTGTGGTCTAGTTTGGAGATCACGCGAACAAAGCATTTGTGTGATCGCTTAATATTTTCTTGACTCATGGTTTTCTTAGGAGATCACGAGACCACCACTCGATCTACTTATCATCAATGAGTCATAATCATTCTCAGAATGCTCTTTATGCTTAACACAACCTCTATCTAGTGATTAAGTGACTGAGGAAATCTCTAGATCACATGATTTTTAACTTAACCCATGTTGTATCTGGAGAATGCGTGACTGAAGACTATCTTCAAATCACTAAATATTTTTCTACCGCTTGGTTGAATCATGAGATTAAAAACTGGCCGTTGATCATGTCTCATCAAACGGTCCACAATGATTCACTGAAAACCATAAACCTCTTATCTTAACTCAACTTATCCAACGATTCAATGAACAAAGGAATCTCCTAGTCGCAGAATCCTTTAATAACCCTGAGTTATATTCAGAGAACACATGAATTCCATTGATTCATTTCATCATCCATGGTTCACATTTAATCTCAAAACCCTCCCGCCTTAACCGATTCATCTAGAGAATGATCAGCTGAAGGAAAACATAACTGCCCGCTGAATCATTGAAGGTTAAGCTACTAACTACCAGGACTTAGAGAATACATGAACACTACAGTCACCGAATTGCCAAATGAAATGAATAACCGCCCGGGAACTTGGAGATTAGGAGAATGCCTTAGTCTCTAGATCGCTGAGTAGAAACATAACTGATTGGGCTAGGAAATAAAGCATGTGTAGAATGGGGTTTTAAGTGGCTGGAAAAGGTAACGGGGAAAAAGAACAAAGCTAGGGTTTTTGACATAGATAAAATTTATGAAACCCTAGACAAGTATAAACCCTATATCTCAAAACTTCAAATTGCAATATCTCTCTAGTTTTTCAATTAAGTACATGCGATCTGAACTGAAACTTTATGACACCCTATACTATCCATGGTTCAGTGCACAAGTCATAAAACATCTTGTATCTTCTTCGCTAACTAAAACAAGTCTACACTAAGGCGAGGCAACTTTCTTAGGGTTTTAGCAGGATAAGACCATTTTCATAAGACTTTAGCTATGATACGAAAATGGGCTAACAGTGGCTCTGTCTTGGGATGCATGCCTCTTGCAGGCATGACAAGGATTTAGAATCTATGGGGAAAAGAAGACCACCCACTAGACAAAAAGATAACGGCAGGGAACATTGGACAAAAACCTAACTACAAAGACAAGACCAGATAGAAAAGAAACACACCACACCTCTACAAAATTTACAACATATACAAACCTAACTACTATTCATGGAAAGAAAATACCTTCAACTGAAGTATTTATTCAAGAATTGTCCATGAACAGACAATTCTTGAATATCACCATTGAGCTCTTTGACAATGTAGGAATCTGGTCCTCACTTTTCATGAATTAAATATGGCCCTAACTAGATTTGATCAAATTTTCCATGTTTTCCTTTATCTTCCAATCTGGCATTCCAAAGTAATACCAAGTCATCAGGTTCAAAATTCCTTTCTAAAGCTCTCTTGTCATACAAGTTCTTGACCTGCAACCATAACTTAGAATTCTTTGAAGCTGATTCTCTTCTAGTTTCATCCAGCCTGATCATATGCTCAATCCTCAATTGTATTTCATCATCTAGATCATCATCATATAATTGAACAAACCTATACATTTCCAATAAATTGTTCTAAGGCATCCTTGCATGTATTCCATACACCAAGTCAAATTGTGCACACCCAATTGCTTTCTTAGCAGTTACTCTATTAGCCCACACAACCAACGACAACTTTGAATTCCATGTCTTTTTATTATTTTCGAGGATCCTCTTGAGAATATTTATCAAGCTTTTGCTGGATGATTCTGCCTGTCCATTTCCTTGTGGATGATAAGGTGAGGAATATGACATCTAGATTCCTAAATCTTCACAAAACTCCTTATATTCAGCAGACCTAAAGCACATTGCATTATCACAAACAATCCTTTCAGGACAACCAAATCTGGTAACAATATTATTCAATAGGAAATCAGTCACCACCTTACTGGTTGCATTCCTTATAGGAATAGCCTCTACCCATTTTGTAAAATAATCAGTGGAAACTAAGATCCAAGAGTGTCCTCCACTAGATTTGTTTGGTATTTCTCCTATAAAATCCATTCCCCAATGTTGGAAAGGGGCTTGCACTTGCATTGGCCTCAGTGGTACATTTCCTGAAAACTTGAGCTTGCTAGAAAATATCTGACAAGCATCACACTTTCTTACCAATTGTTTTGCATCTTTGAAGATTGTGGGCCACCAAAACCCTGCTCTCAAAATCTTTTGAGTAATAGTTTTACCCATATACTGTCCACCACATATTCCTTCATGCATTTCCTTCAGCAATCTGTCAGCCTGACTTTCATCTATACATTTCAACAAAATGCAGTCCAGATTCCTTCTCCACAATTTGCATTTGATGACAACATATTTTATTTCTTGCAACTTTCGAGCTCTTTTCTTGCTATCATCCAATCCTAATGGACATTTCATATTCCTTAAATAATAGATAACCTCTTGATACCAAATACAATCATCCATATCATATGTATAATCAATTTCAGCTTGGTTTATCTAATTTGCATCAAGATTTGACTGAGCCATCATTTTTTCCAATCCTTGGCCTCTAACCAGTTTGGTAATCTGGATATCAATGTTAAACTCCTAGATTCTTCTCATCCATCTGCATCTCCTCCCAGATACTTCTTGTTGTGAAAAGATGTCCTTTACTGCAGCACTTGGTATAAAAGAAATCATAGTTGCTCCCATCAGATATCATCTAAAAGCCTTCACAACCTTCACAAGTGCATGTTCTTGTTTCTCATTGATATCATACTTTAATTCAGCAACCTGCAAAGATTTACAGAAGAATGCAATAGGTTGTTCAAAACCTTCATTATTGTTTTGCAACAAAACTACAACAACAGTGTGAAAAGAGGCAAAAGAGAAAATATGCATCAAAATACCATAGTCAGGTTCCTTAAGCACATGTCCATCCTTGATTGAATGTTTGATACTCTTGAAAGCTTCATCAGGCTCACCTTCCCATTTGATCTTAGATCCTTTTTTCGACATTTTGGATATTGGCCTAGTAATTTCAGCAAAGTTTGTAATAAATCTCCTCAAAAAGTTTACCTGGCCAAAGAAGGATTGGATTCCCTTTACATATTTTGGTTTTTGAATTTTGTCAATGGCCACTACCCTCTGTGAATCAATTCTTACTCCCTTCTTTCCAACTAGGTGGCCCAGTAATTTTCCCTCAGTCGTGCACCAAATGCACATTTCCTAGGGTTCAATGAAATGCCATATTCCAGAGCTCTCACAAATATCTTCTCTAGATGAGACCAATGATCTTCTTTTTTGGAATATGCTGTTAAGTTATCTTGATAAACAACAAAGAAATCATTTATGAATTCAGCAAAAGTAACATCCATTTCTCTTTGAAAAGTTGCACCAGCATTTGTGAGACCAAAAGGCATCCTTACATAAATATAGGTCCCCCAAGGTGTTGTAAAGGTTGTCTTCAATTGTTCTAATTCTTTCACAATCACCTGGTTGAATTTAGAAAAACCATCTATCATGGACATCAGGTCAGACCCTGTTACTCTTTGTAACATTGCCTCCATGTTAGGCAAGTAGTAATTGTCTTTCAGAGAAGAGATGTTTAGATTCCTGATGTCTACACACAGTCTGATATCTCCATTCTTTTTTCTAATAGGAACTAAGTTTGACACCCAAGAGGAATGTCTTATGGGTTCTATGATTCCATCATCCCTCAACTTCATTAGTTCTTCTTGAATTTTGGGTGCTAGAGTAGGGTTAATTGGCCTCTATTTTTTCCTAAAAGGTTTACCATCTTTCTTCAAAGGAATAATATGCTAGAACAGATCTTCTCTATAAACCTTTAGGTCATCATATGACCATGCAAAAACATGCCTAAATTTTTTGAATAACTCAATCAAAGTTTTCCTTACCTCTTGGGATATCTCTTTTCCAATGTAGACCTTCTTAGGTGCATCTTGTGTACCAAGATTAATTTCCTCCAGGTCCATCTAGTCTCTCTTCCTAGTATGCATTTGGACTCTGTGTTGACTATAAAATACAGTCTCTAAAACAACAAGTCCCTTGGGAACCTTGTTAGTCTTAATCTACAGAATTTCATTTCCAAGGATAACTTCTTTTCGTTCTACAATCTCAACCAAAGCTGAGTAATCCAATTCTTGACCATGATACTTATCTTCACAATTCATAAATCTCAAGATGTCCTAGTCATCTTCAAATACCTACCAGTTCTCAACATTATTTGGTATACTAAGCTTAGCCTGAATTTCAATTTTAGAGATGTCTGCAAAAGTAATGTCACTAGGATTGATTTCTGTATTGTCTAACAAGTCAGCCATCTTATTATTACTCCTATCCTTCCATACAAAATTGAATGCATCGAAACTCTCAATCATGTCCCAAACAACATTCCTATATTGTTTCAACCTTTTATTCTTAGAAGCATATACCGATCTTACTTGAGACATAACTAACTCAGAATCACCAACAACCTTTACACATTTAATTCCATGCTTGTGTGCCAACCTTAATCCTATTAACAATGCTTCATATTCTGCTATATTATTGGTACAAGAGAAGCTAAGTGTGAAATAGAACTTGTAAGTATTTTGATCAGGAGAGATGAGTAAAATACCTACTCCTGAACCATCTTTACAGTTAGCACCATCAAAGTACATCACCCACAACTCACCCTTCTCATATTTTGCATTTATTTCCACAGTGATAGGGGAAGCATAGGCTCTCTTTCAAGCATAGTGACCTCTTCTCTGAAAGCATTAATATTAGTATCTACAAAATAAGTAATCTCATTGTCAATATTCTTTTCAATCATATGGGTTGCCCTTGGCTCCCTTTGAACCTTAATAGTTTGATCATCTATCTTGAAAGTTGCAAAGGACAAGTAACATTGCAAACTTCCACCCATGGCAACACTCCACTTCTTGGATAATAGCATCCCATAATGTGAAGGAATGTCTACCTCCAAGACACTCATGGTCAGCTCTTTCTCTAGATAGGATGCCAATTTGTAAGGCAATGCATTTATAGTCCCAATGAATGGCACTTCTCTTTTGTCCATTGCACAACCTTTGCTCTGGACTATATCAACCTTAAGGCCCAACTTTTCCATGATCTTAAAAGGCATGATAGTACTTGAGGCACCTGAATCAATCATGCAATTCCCTAATGTCATTCCATTCACTATGATACTTAAGAAGAATGGATCTATGTTTTCAAGGCTAGCATTGACAGAGTTGTCCAAGTATAAAGGTGGTAATTGAGATACCATTTCCTGAACTTTCACTTGTTTCATAACTTTAGCCTGAGACTCATTAGCATTACAAGCAACATTATTATTATGAACATTATCTACCCATGCAAGAGCTCTGTCCTTATGTTCAAGGATTCTCAATAACTCTGACAAAGGAACCTTGACAGTTATCTGAGACAATACAACCAACATATCAACAGGTGTAAAGGAAGGAATCTCAATCTGCACTTCTCTAGTATCCTTTTGTTTCTCAGATACATCAGTTGTAGTTGTCACCTTCATTTTCTTAGTTTTAGCCATTGTACTAACTGGCTCCTTAACTTCCTTTTGATTGTATCTGTCATGAATAGTAGACATCTTCACAGCTCCAACTCCCTTTGGCTCCCACTTCTTACCCTTTACATTTTTAAACTTCACTAAGTAAACATCTTTTGATTTGTTTCTAGTGGGTCCCTTGGAACTAGTGTTTTTTATAAACATTCCTGCAGCTTTTCCAGTGGTATCATTTGCTGTCATACTTGTAGTCTACACTTTGGCTACCATCTTTGCAGTGATCCTAGCCATCTCCTCCTTTGAAGGTCTTCTCAAATTCACTTTCTCTAAGGAAGAATTCATGTTACATGTCTTTTCATCAATGTCTTCATCATCAGAAAAGACTTCTTGATGGAATAATGCCTTATTGTGTCTTTTCAAACACACATCATTTTCTTCATCAACGTCAAAAACATCTTCATGTCCCAAATATGAAATAGTAATTTTACACCCAATATCATCTTTAGTTTCTTCTTGATCAAGTTCTTCAGCTTCATCATTTTGGTATGCAGATATGGACTCTGCAGCCACACAATGTTCTACAAAATGAGGAGATTGGCAGGCCATACACCATGGTGTATCCTCCATGACATTTATAGAAGCCTTTTGTAAAGGATCGGGGATAACTTTGTCATTATTTCCTTTTACAGTAAGGACAATAGGTTTTCCATCCTTCCATTGGGTGTTATAAGGGTAATTCTATAGCCTATTCTGCCTGTTGAAGTTATTATTGAAATGAGGTTTTTCTGTAGCAAAATCCTTATCATTTCTATTACTAGGTGCTTTCAAGTCCTTTAGTGCATTTAGCACTTCATCCAACTTGTCTTCTTCTTGCCTCTTATTTCCAACATTTCTCTTATTATCCCTTTTATATTTTTTGTCTCCAAACAATTTAGGATCATCTCTTTTCCCACCCAATTTTCTAGATATTTTCATATTGTTCTCAATGTTGACAACAATTCTAAAGGCATCCCTGAGAGTTCTAGGTTCTTTGTCTCTTAGTAAGTATCCCATCTTGCCATCAAAATCATTGAAGTATGTGGTTAGGCAGACATTGGCATCTAATCTCATAACTCTGAACAACTTATCCATACCCTTTTGAAATCTCATGTTGAAATCAATTGCAGACTCATTATGATTCTTCCTTATGGTGTTAAATTCATTTAGCATGAAACTGGCATTAGGCCTATCACCATACTGTTCCTTGAAGCATTTTTCAAAAGCATCTGATGTGTCAATGCAACAGTTAGGGAGACTTTTGAATCTATCTCTAGCATCTTCCACCAAAGACTGAACAAATACTTTCATGACTACATCCTCATGCTCAATTTCATTTTCATTTAGCATATCAACAAATAACCTAAGGTGTTTTTCACAACTAATGGCATTATTACCAACAAACTTGGTTACCTTGTCTCCTATATCAACTGGGAAAGCATTTGGGTGACCTGGTATTCCATCAAAGATAATTTTCCTATACCCTTCTAATTCCATAGGTCTTCTTTGAAAACTTAGACTAGTGTTTCCACTGGAACTAGCATTCACATCTATATTTCCACCTACTTGTACACTTGACTGTTGTTTAGGATCAACATTTAACCTGGTAGATGAAGGAGAAAGTGGATTATGAGTAGTAACATTACCAAGTGGAGCAGTATTAGAAGTTGTAGATGGCATACCTATTTCAATGGTAGATAGTCCAAGAGTGTTTGCAGATGAAGCCTTCAAGAACTTGATCTTCCTTCTTGTTTCTGCAATAGAGGTGCTAGAGCTCCAAAATCCAAATTGTATTTTGACTCCATATCTTGAAATTTTCTCCAAGTGTCAAATCATTTCTTTGAGGTCCTAACTTTTAGATCTGATAATTTTTTGAAGTCGTTGTTTAAAGGTGTATCCAAAAATTTGCATAATGTGTGTTTCCTAATTTTCACTGAGTAACCCACTTTGAGGAAGTGCATTTATTGCCCTATGATTGATCATAATGTGTGGGTTATTGCATCATGTTGTAGGCATGAGAAAGAGTGTCCATACCAATTTTCAGCCCCCCATGTTCCTGTTTGACATGTTTGCCAAAGCCATTCCGCTTGCAGATTGTTAAGTTTTAACAAGAGTGCATAGTTCAGTTTTCTGAGTGGCTTATTTTGGGGTCTTTGTATTTGCACATGGTTCGAGGTCAAGCATAATTGAATGATGTTCCATACTAAAGACCTACAAGCCTACTTTCTTAAGAATTTTCAAGTCTCTGCCAATCCATTTAACCCCTTTGTTCAATCATTCCAAATGCAATTTCTACGAATTTGATTGTTTTCAATTCAAGATGTTTTAAGTGGCCGAATTTGAAGATTAATCATTGATAATCGGTTGATCACTTTGGGAATCTGATTGTACGCTTATTTTCTATGTGTGAGAGAGATCATTCACCCAGGGTTTCAAACTATGAAGGTTTCGTTTGACATGATTGCAAGATCAGACAAAAGGTGTTCAATAATGATGAAAAGTACAGCTAGAACAACTTTGCAAAGTAGCTATATTCTAAAATTTGTAGCTTTTGGGTAGATGGTTGTCTCTAGTTGAGGGTTATTTTATTGCATTCCTTGCATATGATTCTTCTACCAGAACAGATGGTGTGCCCTCAGCTCATCGTTTGATATTTTTAAATCATCTCCTTCCGAGGCAGTTTGGAGTGATTTCAGTTTGTGTTTGCTGGCAATTCAGAACAGGTGATTTCAACTTTTAAAATATCATTCCTTGTTCATTTTTTGGCAAATCCCTTTGATAGGATGTTTCTCTATAGTACAAGGTTTGTACTCGCTAACTTTCAGCTTCCAGGGATTAATTTTTCTCAGTGTTTTAATGGCGCGATTGGGGGCAATTTATTCAGTTTGCCGACTGGCGAAGTATTAGAAGTTGAAGTTTTTAAAATGTTTCCAGTTGTCCAGATTCAATCCGGTTGCAAGCGCTAGTTGTTCTGGTTGTGTTTGAGGTCTGGGTGTTTGAATTTGAAATTGTTTTAGGCCGGACCTACTCGGGGTCCAACCTACCTCATCATTTTAAAGACCATTTTATGGAGTTTATCTTCTAACACTTTGTAGAAAAATGCATTGTTTGTAATACATTTGTTTTCTTGAGAGGAAAGTATGGACCGATTTGCAAATAAATTTTATTAGAATTAGTGGGAGTGTCTGTTCCGATGATGGGAATAAATTTGAAAGGTGAAGAGGACATATAGAAATGGATAAGTGTACATTTCTTGAATAAGGGGCTTGGACATATTCTTTCAAAAAGAAAAACTAGTCTCGAATGCTATATTTCATTTTTAATCTCAAAATGGTTGGTGTGGTTGTTTCTCATGACTTTAGTGAAGGAGAGTTTTGTTGTTCAGATGCCTGCAAACATGACAATAGGAACAAATACATGCTAAATATTAAACCTGTTGCGGTAGATTGAAAATAGAGGGAGTGCATATTGTTTATAATGCCATATGCATTCTTAAATGCACCCAGCTCACATTTTGTGCACACTAAATATGCATAAAGATGTATAAACATTATGAGCATATGAAACATAAAGTGTTGCATTGTAAGCCCAAAGAAAATAGTGCCAACGGGGGCTGCAATAAGTGTATGGCTGCCAGCGTAAGCTAGTGCCAAGGAGACTTGGTAAGGTTTAAAAATAAAATAAAATATGAGGATATGAATGCGTGCCAGGAAGGATATGAATGCAGCAAAGAGAGTATGCAGTGTACCACCAATTTGGTAGAAGAAAATAAATAAATAAGTACAAGGCAAGATGCTTGCAAGTAAAAACTAAATAAATGGAAGTACTTTTAAGTTGAAGGATGTTGCGCGTGAAGTTTGAGAAAGTAAATAAGAAGTGCAAGACAACACCTATACACACACTTAGTACCAAATAGAAGAAAATAGTCAACAAATGCAAAAAGAGTGCATGAGCATTTGAAAAGTGTCTGACATTGTGCACAAAGGACAAAGGGTGTTGTATCTAGTGCCAAATAAAAACAAATAGAATATGGAGTTGCCATAGCTATGAATTAAAGAGATCAAAGGGAAGAAGGGACATGCCCTGCAACACTAAATACTTGGCATCCCCATAAGAAGAGGATCAGTCACATGTGGAATGAAAAGGGCCAGCTAAAATAGGGGATTCTGCAATATGGGATATATCCCACATTCGCTGCACCAGATACCATAGAAATATTTAAAAGGATGAATGCTCAGCTATGAAGTAAAGAGAAGAAAGAGGAAGGAGGAGCATGTGGAGGGCATTCATTGTGTGGGCCTTGCTGGGCGCACTAAGGTAAGTTTTGGTGAAAACATTATTTAAATCTAAAGGATTTGTCCCACATTGCCCGTGTAGAAGGAAGATAAGAAATTTATAAGCCAAAACACACAATATCATGGTGTCCAAGTGTGGACGCCCAGGTTGGAGGTCTCTCATGCAAGCACATAAATCAAGGTTCTCAGTTGGCAGAAGACATGGATGACAACTGGACAATGATTTGGCAGGCAAGCCCCATGCAAGGTAAGGTAATTTTGATGAAGTGTGATTGTATAGGGTCAATGCCTCGAGAAACGCACTAGAGATCTGACGGTGGTCGCATGAGCATGATGAAGGAAATTTCCCTATGCAATCATGTGACACGGCGACACGTGGCAGGTGTGGTGACATGGTGAGAGTTTGCAGTCAGGTGCCCAGTTGGAGACTGCAACGAACCGAATGTTGACATGTGGCAAAGACATTGATGTGGAGCCAATGACATAACAGGATGATGAGGTGGTCTGTCAGAACAATCAAATTATGCCACATGGCACATGTGGGACCTGCCAGATTTAAATCTATGTGAAGAGATTTTAATAAGTTGTTAAAGTCCAAACTATGTGCAAATTTTGAATTTGATTAATGTGACAGTTGCTCATGGAATAGAAAAATGAAAATGATGTTGCAAGCTCTATTTTTGCTTAAACATAGGCATATAGTATACTGTCGAAAATGATGGGAAATGATAGTTTCAATGGCAGTGATTAAAATTAGTTTTGAACAAGCGAGAAAGAGCAGTAAGTGATTTTGATTCCAAGGTCAATTTTGGTGGGAAGAGAAGATTGTTTTCATAATTGATCTTTCTGGAAGGAGACAGGTGTCATGACAAAAGTATCTTTTAGGTCTTCTTTCCTAAGGGATATGTGGGAGGTCTTTTCATTATTGTAAGGGTTCCTAATTCTCTGTATTTTTTCTCAGAATTGGTCCCAAGTTCTCTATGGGTTGTGTAGGGGATGTACTTTCAGTCTTTTGTTTAGTTTCATAACACTGACTGATGGCTTTGATCTCAGTCTAGGATACAGTAGACTGTATTAGGCCAAGTTTTCATAATAGAAAGTATTGTTTGTTCAGTTAAAAATCTAGATAGTTTGCATTTTAAAACACTTTGTGTATACATGATCATGTAGCATATTGAATAATATCTAGGGTTTATATCTCTCCTTTGTGTATTTCTCCTTAAGTTATGAATTGTCAAAGTTCATTGCATGGATTATTTCTGTGTATGTGTTAACATTCTTCAGCTCTGATCCCAGATCAGATTAAATAAACTTTAGATATGGCACAAATTCTTTAAGTTTTACATAAGGATATAAGTAAGAAGTGTAAATATAGGAGTCCTTTGATAAAATCCACCACAGGGTGATAGTATTTTCAAAGGATAAAGATCATCAAAGTTTAATATATTTGTCTATGTATCTCAATTTTGTAGTGAAGATGTCACCCAATGGCTAAGGCACTGGCCAGCACTGAAGCTAGTTTATAGAACTCAATGCTTGATAAGGTTCTACTGTACCCCAAAAATTTGATACAAATTTATCAAAAATCTATGAAGCATAGTGACCTACCTATTTTGCCTCATCTTATGGTAATGGAGAATCAATGAATGAGTGGTTCTCATTTAGTATTTTCTTACCATCCATCTGTTATATTTAAATCTAGTCAGTGATTAGTGAAATATGTTTTGTTTTACTGGATTAGAAGCACCCTCCTTGGTTTTGTAGAGCCAGAAGTTCAGAGGGTAGTCTTGTCCCTATAGTTGGTCCAATCATCTTAGAGCTTTATATTTGGATCTAACCCATCCTTAAAAACTATAGATGTATGGGTTGCTTTTGAAACCATAAAGTCCGATTTGAGGAACCAACAAAATGGTGGCTCTATTGGGGAATAGAGATACAATAGTCATGCTAGATCCATTCGATATCTCTGGTGTTATATACTTGTCATAAATAATGTGGGTACGAGTAGAGCTAGACTCATGGCTGGCTTATTTATCTCATCCAGTGGTTACCATTGAAGTATAGAGTCAGATTTGAAAGTTTTGTATTATCTCACCAAGTTGTAAGTGACGACTATGAGATTCTTTGTTTGATCAGTGCAATTCAGAATAGAAAATATGATGTATGCAATTCTGATAAACAGTGTTTAAAGATCCTGGTAAAGTTTTTTTGTTGGTTGGAAAAGATTGTGAATAAGTGAAATATTTTTCTCTTCAAGGAGGTGGTGACTCTACAAAGCAAAGAACCTAATGGAGCTACAAAGAGAGATCTAGATTTTCCCTGCTTCTCAATCAACAAGATAATTTTCAACCACAATATTTCTAGGTATTTTGATTTTCATGTACCTTGCTTTTATGAAAATCAGTAGTGAAGAATGTTTCCCTATCAAGTGTTCAACACTAGTGTAAAGGGATGAAAGTAAGTGGGCAGTTCCTTATGGAGGAATACAGGCCCTTTTATTTTGATGGCATTGAAGGTGGACCTCATGAGTTTTCTACTAAGGATGGGGAAGGTTGGCCAAGATTTATGGCTGATGGATCAGTTTCGGCAAGCCAACATGTGGATAATTTTATGGATTTATTTGAGAAGTTGGAGACGTTGAGCATGAAGATGTTGCCATGAGGTTCCTTGTGCAGTCTCTTTCACATAATGGAAGGGATTGGTTCTTATCCCTTCCGTCATGTTCAATCCCTTCTTGGGAGCTATTAAGAGCAGCATTCATAGAACATTTTGATGAAAGAGTTGGTCTGGATGTGTGTGAAATAAAAGATAAAGATCAGATACAAGACATTAGTGTCTCTGTTGATCCCACCATCCATGATTCTGATTATGAAAATTTGCTCATCAAAATTGCTATTCTCAAAAGAAAACTTGCTGAGAATGATGTTGTGTGTTGGCAGTTGCAAGAAGAGAAGAGGTTACAAGAAATGGTTGTTCTTCATTTTAATAATGAAGAAGCCAATTATGATAGTGTTGTTTCTATTTGTGCTAGTGATTCTGATTATGATGCTGACAGTGAAGTCAGTGAATATAAATATGTTGAAGATGAATCTACAATTATTAATGTTTCCATTAAGTTTGTAGATCCTTCCTTTTATCATCATAAGAGGGCAACCTCCTTGTTTCAGTATAAAAAAATGCTTATGTAAACAATAAGGAGATGATTATGAGGTAGGTGAAAGTTGTTGTAGTGACTTCTCAAAAATAAATGTTACAAGCCAAGAGATCTTGATTCCTATTTCCAGTGAAGAAGATGATTGCAACATCAAGCAAGAACCAAAATAAGGTAAACATGAAGTTCAATGTTCAATAAGCAGTGATGGAATTTCAAAACTCTTAGCTGCTGATTTTCAAAAATATGCATCTGAATATGACTCTATGATTCCATGCCCAATCAACATATGTTTTGATAATGATGATATAGTAAGGATGTGGAGTATGATACATCCTATGTCGATTCTTTTTATATGCTTGGATTGGATACTTTGAAAGAAAATAATGCATGTGGATGTAATGAACATAATAGTGTCATGTATGATGAATATGAGGATTCATGCACTAGCGTGGATTCAATTTTTTATGAGCTTGGTAATAGGGCTTCTTGTCTAGATCAGCATGCTGAGGAAAATAATAAATCTGAATATCTCTTTTCAGCTTTGGAAGTTTTAAAGGAACCATTTTCTAATGATACATGCTTACATGTGGAAAATATTGATAGGAGTTGTCATTGGAATGAGGGGATGTTTCCTTATAGTTTGCAAACCAATGTTGTAATTGATCATATTTCTTCTTTGCAAACTAATGAGCAAGATAGGTCTCATGTTTCTAGTTATTGATGTAAATTGAACTATCTTCCTTCTCAGCCGGTTAACAATGAAAAAGAGGGCAACGACTTATTGCTGCATAATGCTTAGCACCTTCAGTATTCTGATGATTCTCAAGAACTTAATAATGGTGATGATGTTGATTATTTTTCATTTGAAATGTTTAAAATGTATGGCAATATGTTTGATCAGATAGATAAGAGCAATAATCTTAGTTTACCTTTGATCTACGGAGATGAAAATCAAATATTTGATAGAGGTAAGAGGTGATTTCAGTTTGATGGCTTTGGGCCATGTGTACATATTGTGCTCATTGTATAGTTTCTTTGCTTTAAGTTGTGTGGAGTGTTTCTTTCAATAAAGTTGCCTAGTTTTGAGAAGAAAGAGCGAGAAGTCTGATTTCTTTTTGAGTGGTCCGCTCTCCCAAAGATTCTCAATTCTCTACATGCCCACAAGGGGAAAGCATCCCCAAAAAGAGCCACTATTGGAGCTCAAAAATCCATATTGTATTTTGACTCCATATCTTGAAATTTTCTCCAAGTGTCAAATCAGTGCTTTGAAAGTCTCCAAAAGGAAGCATAGTTTGAGTGCACAGATAAAAGGACCTATTGATTTTCATGGTGTGTCACTTGGATAGGGTGTTCATCACCTATAATTTGACATATGCAATATTTTTGACATCCTAAATTTCAGATCTGATAAGTTTTTGAAGTGGTTGTTTAAAGGTCTTTCCAAAAATCTGCATAATGTGTGTTTCCTGATTTTCACTGAGTAACCCACTTTGAGGAAGTGCATTTATTGCCCTGTGATTGATCATAATGTCTAGTTTATTGCATCATGTTTTAGGCATGAGAAAGAGTGTCCATACCAATTTTCAGCCCCCCATGTGCCTGTCTGACATGTTTACCAGAGCCATTCCTTTTGCAGATTGTTAAGTTTTAATAGGAGTTCATAGTTCAATTTTCTGAGTGGCTTACTTTGGGGTCTTGCCATTTGCACCCGGTTCGAGGTCAAGCATAATTGAATGATGTTCCATACTATAGACCTAGAAGTGTACTTTCCTAAGAATTTTCAAGTCTCTGCTAACCATTTAACCCCTTTGCTCAATCAATTCCAAATGCAATTTCTACGAATTTGATTATTTTCAGTTCAGGATGTTCTAAGTGGTAGACTTTGAAGATTAATCATTGATAATCAGTTGATCACTTTGGGAATCTGATTGTAGGCTTATTTTATATGTGTGAGAGAGACCATTCACCTAGGGTTTCAAACTATGAAGGTTTTTTTTGACATGATTGCAAGATCAAACAAAAGGTGTTCAATAGTGATGAAACGTATAGCTAGAACAACTTTGCAAAGTAGCTATTTTCCAAAATTCATAGCTTTTGGGCAGATGGTTGTCTCTAGTTGAGGTTTATTGTGTTGCATTTCTTACATATGATTCTTCTACCAAAATAGATGGCGTGCCCTCAGCTCATCGTTTGATATTTTTAAATCATCTCCTTTTGAAGCAGTTTGCAGTGATTTCAGTTTGTGTTTGCCGACAATTCTGAACAGGTGATTTCAACTTTTAAAATGTTTGTCCTCGTTCATTTTCAGTGAATCCCTTTGACATGATGTTTATCTATAGTACAAGGTTTGTACTCACCAACTTTAAGCTTCCAGGGATTAATTTTCCTCAGTATTTGAATGGCGCGACTGCGGGCGATTTATTCAGTTTGCCAACTGGCAAAGTATTAGAAGTTGAAATTTTTTAAATGTTTCTGGTTGTCCAGATTGGATCCGGTTGCAAACTCCATTTGTTTTGGTTGTGTTTGAGGTCTGGGTGTTTGAATTTGAAAAAAAATTTAGGTCGAACCCGCTCGGGGTCTAGCCTACCTCATCATTTTAAAGAGCATTTTCTGGAGTTTATCTTCTGACAATTTGAGGAAAAATGCATTGTTTGTAATACATTTGTTTTCTTGAGAGGAAAGCATGGACCCATTTGCAAATAAATTTTATTAGAACTAGTGGGAGTGTCTATTCCGATGATGGGAATAAATTTGAAAGGTGAAGAGCACATACATAAATCGATAAGTGTACATTTCTTGAATACGGGGCTTGGACATATTGTTTCAAAAAGAAAAACTAGTCTAGAATGCTATATTTGGTTTTTAATCTCAAAATGGTTGGTCTGGTTGTTGCTCGTGACTTCAATGAAGGAGAGTTTTGTTGTATAGATGCCTGTAAACATGACAATAGGAACAAATGCATGCTAAATATTAAACTTGATGCGGTGGATTGAAAATAGAGGGAGTGCATATTGTTTATAATGCCATATGGATTCTTAAATGCACCCAGCTCACATTTTGTGCACACTAAATATGCATAAAGATGTATAAACATTATGAGCATATGAAATGGAAGGTGCTGCATTGTAATCCCAAAGAAAATAGTGCCGAAGGGGGCTACAAATCAAACAAAGGGGGTTGCAATAAGTGTATGGCTGCCAGCGTAAGCTAGTGCAAAAGAGACTTGGTAAGGTTTTTTTTTTTTTTTAAAAAGAGTATATGAATGCATGCCAGGCAGGATATGAATGCAGCAAGGAGAGTATGTAGTGTGCACCCAATTTGGTAGAAGCAAACAAATAAATAAATACAAGGCAAGATGCTTGCAGGTAAAAACTAAAAAAATGGAAGCACTTTTAAGTTGAAGGATGCTGCGCATGAAGTCTGAGAAAGTAAATAAGAAGTGCAAGCCAGCACCTATACACACACTTAGTACCGAATAGAAGAAAATAGTCAGCAAATGCAAAGAGAGTGCATGAGCATTTGAAAAGGGTCTGGCATTGTGCGCAAAGCACAAAGGGTGTTGTATCCAGTGCCAAATAAAAATAAATAGAATATGGAGTTGCCACAACTATGAATTAAAGAGATCAAAGGGAAGAAGGGACATGTCCTACAATGATAAATACTTGGCATCCCCATAAGAAGAGGAGCAGTCGCGTGTGGAATGAAAAGGGCTAGTTAAAATAGGGGATTGTGCAATATGGGATATATCCCACATTCGCTGCACCAGATACCATAGAAATATTTAAAAGGATGAATGCTTGGCTATGAAGTAAAGAGAAGAAAGAGGAAGGAGGAGCATGTGGAGGGCATTCATTGTGTGGGCCCAGCTAGGCGCACTAAGGTAAGTTTTGGTGAAAACATTATTTAAATCTAAAGGATTTGTCCCACATTGCCCGTGTAAAAGGAAGATAAGAAATTTATAAGCCAAAACACACAATATCATGGTGTCCAAGTGTGGACGCCCAGGTTGGAGGTCTCTCACACGAGCACAAAAATTGAGGTGCTCGTTTAGCAGATGATGTGGATGAGAGCTAGATAATGATTTGGCAGGCGGGCCCCACGCAAGGTAAGGTAATTTTGATGAAGTGTGATTGTGCAGGGTCCATGCCTTGAGATACGCATCAGAGATCCGACGGTGGTGACATGGCGAGAGGTTGCAATTAGGTGGCCAGGTGGAGATTGTAGCGAACCAGATGTTGACATGTGGTAAAGACATTGATGTGGCGCCAATGACATAACATGATGATGAGGTGGTTTGTCGGACCAATCAAATTGTGCTACATGGCACATGTGGGACCCGCCAGATTTAAATCTATGTGCAGAGATTTTAATAAGTTGTTAAGGTCCAAACTATATGAAAATTTTGAATTTGATTAATGTGACAGTTGCTCATGGAACATAAAAATGAAAATGATGTTTCAGGCTCTATTTTTGCTCAAACATAGGCATATAGTATATCGTTGGAAATGACAGGAAACAATGGTTTCAATGGCAGTGGTTAAAATCATTTTTGAACAGACAGTAAAGAGTAGTATGTGATTTTGATTCTGAGGACAGTTTTGGTGGGAAGAGGAGATTGTTTGTAGAATTGAACTTTCTGGAAGGAGACAGGTGTCATGACACAAGTATCTTTTAGGTCTTCTTTCCTGAGGGATATATGGGAAGTCTTTTCATTATTGTAAGGGTTCCTAATTCTCTGTATTTTTTCTAAGAATTGGTCCCAAGTGCTTTGTGGGTTGGTTAGGGGATGTAGTTTTAGTCTTCTATTTAGTTTCATAACGCTGACTAATGACTTTGCTCTCAGTCTAGGATACAATAGATTGTATTAGGCCAAGTTTTAATAATAGCAAGTATTGTTATTTCAATTAAAAATCTAGATAGTTTGCATTTTAAAGCACTTTGTGTATACATGATGATATAGCATATTGAATAATATCTAGGGTTTATATCTCTCCTTTGTGTATTTCTCCTTGAGTTATGAATTGTCAAAGTTCATTGCATGGATACTTTCTGTGTATGTATTAATATTCTTTAGCTCCAATCTAGGATCAAATTAAGTAAGTTTTAGATATGGCACAAATGTTGAACCTTTGGTAATTTGGTCTTTGGTTTTGTCATTGATGTCAATAAGACATGTCAGATCTCTCAGCTAGTTATGGTGGTATACAAGATGGAAACTTAATGATGTTATGAAAATTGATTAAAGTGATCAAAGGTGGTTAACACCATGTTATTAATGTTCCAATACATTTATTATATCATTATTGAGGTGGTTGATAAAGTATTGAGTATATAACACTTAATGTTGATTATGAGTGTTAATCAGTTATAATTTTATAACAACCTAGTTTCGGTCTAAATGAATTTGAACATATTAAGTATTAAACAAGACCCCAACTATTATACCTTTTCGGAAAGGTAACAGGCAAAACTAAAATGGGGTTGAGTTAGTTTTGAAAGATCACATTTTTGGACAGAGAAAAACAATTTTGACAAAGACTATTGCAGGCAGTTATAATCATTTTTGGCCGGTTTTGGTCTAATTACAATTTGGGTTATGTAACAGTCCTAAAA
The DNA here is from genome assembly GCA_027943335.1 of Chamaecyparis obtusa. Classification (NCBI taxonomy): domain Eukaryota; kingdom Viridiplantae; phylum Streptophyta; class Pinopsida; order Cupressales; family Cupressaceae; genus Chamaecyparis; species Chamaecyparis obtusa. The sequence goes on from BSBK01008635.1 coordinate 162,772, forward strand.
TTTTTGACTTCTTTAGTTTATAAGTAGAGGATACATTCCTCTAAAATTTCCAATAGGTGATTTGATCAAAAGTTTCAGGAGTGGTGCATAATGTGAAGTATATCAGGCAGATTGCAAGAAGTTTTTATGGCAGCAAAGAGGAGGGTAATGTTTTATGTTTCTATTTTGATATTTGTTATTTGATTTTTATTATAGAAGTATATTAGAGGTTGAGAAGGGTTTATACATTGATATATTAATGGGTTACATTAGTATTTAATCAGATGTTTTTATGAAACATGAATATGCATTTGGATCTTTAATGTTTTGAAGGAAAAATATTATTTATCTTTCAAGAAGTATAGCATTTTGAAGACCATTGATTAAAATCATCCTATTACATTCAGATGTATTGATTTAAGTCTAATTATACTTTTCATGATCTGAGAAAGTCATATTGAGAAGGCTTGTATAATTTGGTGATGTAAAAGAATCAGTGTGAAAGATAAGAAAAGAAGTGAATCCTGCTTAATGTTTTTAACTTGGAGTTGAAATCTTGTTTCATGATTTCTATTGTAACAGAGATGATCCTCGGATTTTTTATTTCATTTATTCATTTTGGAAGTTTGTTCTTCTTTTATTCTTGAAGTTGGTGCTTCAGGTGTAAGGGATTGGTGTTCCTTGAAATTGGTGTTTCTAAAATAGGGTGTTGGTGCTTCCCAAAGTTGTAGCTCTAAAAGATTTGCCCAAGAGGCTAATAAAGATTCAGATTAAAAGTGGTTTTTACCCTAAGGGGTTTTCCACTATAAATATTGTGTACCTTGTTATTCTTTTATATCTTGTTCATTTTTATAACTTTATGTTATAATTGTAAAAGTTAAAATTGTAAAGTTGAAAAGAACAAGTTTTAAGTAACCACTGATTCAACCCCCCCCCCCCCCCCCCCCCCCCCCCCCCCCCTCTTAGTGGTGTTTTTATTCCAACAAGTGGTATCAGAGAAAGGTTCCCTACATCAATTTTAACAAATTTTGGTAGATTTTGGTTGAGTGGAATACTTATCTACAATGGCTCATGATAGTTCTTCAAAGGTTCCTATTTTTTATGGATCAGATTATGCTTTTTGGGAAGTAATGATGTAAACATACTTGTTATCAATTAATGTTGATGTTTGGGCTTCACTTGAAAATGGTTATAAAGTTCATAATACTTTACCTACAGATGATAATGAAAAGAAGAAGTATGAAATTGATATGAAAGCTAAATTTGCAATACTTAACAATTTGTCTAAAGATGTGTTTGTTAAGGTTATGCATTGCAGATCTTCTAAAGAAGTATGGGCCAAGTTGAAAAACACTTATCATGGTAATGATAGAGTTAAAGAAGCCAAGATACAATATTTCAAATCAAGATTTGAAGACCTAAAGATGGGTGATGATGAAAAGGTAGAAGACTATCTTCTTAAGATAGATGAAACAGTTTATGGCATAAGAGGACTTGGTGAAAAAATTGATGATATTGATGTTGTAAAAAAAGTTTTAAGATCTCTTCCTCATAAGTTTGATTCTAAAATATGTTCCATAGAAGAAACTAGGGATATTAGCAAATATACAATGGAAGATATTCATGGAGCACTTGTAGCTTATGAAATAAAAATGTTTGGCAAGCAAGAATCTACAAGAAAAGAAGCAACATTCAAAGCAGAAAATAAGGCAAAGAAAGTCTCATTAGAATCAGAAGACCTTGATGTTCTTGAAGCACATTTCTCAAGGAAATTAAAGAAAGGAGGAGGTAAATACAAAGGTAAAATTCCTTTCAAATGCTTTAATTGTGGTAAAATAGGACACTTTGCATCTAAATGTCCTTATAATAGTCATGATGAAGTAGATGATGAGAAAGAGAAATCAAGTAAAAAGAAATTCTATAACAAAAAGAAGTTCTTTAAGAAGAAGAAGAGTTTGATTGCTGATGTATCAAATAGTGAATCTAGTAGTTTTGAATGTGATGAAAATGAATTTCCATTCATGGCTATAGAAACTATTTGTCAAGAATCAGATAGTGATGATGATGTTGAACTTGTTGAAGTTGATTTAGAATGTGAATTTCTTTATGCACTTAAAAAGATCAAGGAATTAAAAAGGAATTTAAGTGTTCAAGAAAATCAATTCATAAAAGAAAAAGATAACTTTGAAAAAGAAGTTAAGGAATTAAATCAACAAGTTATAGATTTAAAATTACAAGTGGAGGAACAAAAGAGAATTATCTTTATCACTAAGGAAGAGTTAAGTTCTAAAGATCAGGAATGTACAAGGTTAATGAATGAAGTAGTATCATATAAAAGGAAGTTAGAAAAATATGAGAATAGTACTTTGGATGACATGTTAAGAAAACAAAGAAGATCTAATGATCTAACTGGAATTGGTTTTGAACTTGGAAAATGCTCTAGTGACAAGAAAGATAAAACTTTATTTGAGATATTCAAATCTGAAAGCAAAGACATAGATCAACATGTTATCACTTCAAATTCAGATAAAAATGCATATTTTAATTATATTTCTAATGATAAAAGGCAGGTTACATCAAGCTCTTCATTCATGGGTAAAAGATCTTCAAACAGGTTCACTTCTTTCTTTGATGGGTATTGCTTCATGGGTCATCAATATGGACATAGAATAAGTAATTGCAAATATATGTCAAGAAGGTTTTCAAACTTTCATTTTGGTTACTCATTTCCTAAAGTGAATGGTTTAAGATGTTACAAATGCAATCTTTTTGGTCATGTTATGAAGAATTGCAAAACTAAGACATTTCAAAATGATCAATCTTATACTAATCTACAAGTTGATAAAGAATTTGATACTAAAGTGACAAAGATATGGAGGCCTACGATTAATAAGTCTATGTTCATTCAAATGGCTTTACATTCTGAAGAAAAAGACTTGTGGATAATTGATAGTGGTTGTTCTAGACATATGACAGGTGATAAAACAAATTTTGACAAATTGGTTAACTACAAAGGTGGCAGTGTGAGTTTTGGTGATGATTCTTCAAGGAAAATTAAAGGTTTGGGTTCTTTGATGCTTAGTAACAAAATGTCTATTCATGATGTGTATTATGTTGAAGGTTTAAACTACAATCTTCTAAGTGTTAGTCAAATTTGTGATAATGGATATGAAGTTGTGTTTGATGATCATGGTTGTCAAATCAAATTTAAATCAGGACAGTTGGTTGCATCAGGTAAAAGATCTAAAGGGAATGTATACAACTTAAAAGATATCACAAATACTAACAATCATGAAGATGTTTGTCTAATGGGATAGGTGAATGTAGTTGAGCAGCATAAAGATAATACTATTTTTCAAGAAAATGATAATGACTTGAACAAATTAGTTAATAAAATTGAAGAAAGTGAAGAAGAGATAAAAGATCAAACAGGAACACTAGAACCAATAGAAACAAAGTCTATGGATTCAAGATTCAAGAAATATCATCCTCAAGAAAAAAATATAAGAGACAAAAAGGAAGATCAGTTAGCTAACATATTAAAAAAATCTCTCTCAAAAGATGTGTTTCAAATATTAAGAACAAGATTGGGGGTTCTATCCCTCTCTTCTCTTGCATAAGCAAAACTATGTGTGATAGGTTTTAGGGGGAGCATTTATGATAATTTCTAAAAATGAAACTTTGGTATACCTCATTTGTCATTGATGTCAAAGGGGGAGAAAAAACACGAGGAAAACATATTATGATTGATGGAATCTATACAGGTACATGATTTGTTCTACAGGTGATATAGGTACATGCAAAGGTTAATATGTTTTTACAAGTATTGACATCAATGCCAAAGGGGGATTATGTTGAACCTTTGGTAATTTGGTCTTTGGTTTTGTCATTGATGTCAATAAGACATGTCAGATCTCTCAGCTAGTTATGGTGGTATACAAGATGGAAACTTAATGATGTTATGAAAATTGATTAAAGTGATCAAAGGTGGTTAACATCATGTTATTAATGTTTCAATACATTTATTATATCATTATTGAGGTGGTTGATAAAGTATTTAGTATATAACACTTAATGTTGATTACGAGTGTTAATCAATTATAATTTTATAACTACCTAGTTTCGGTCTAAATGAATTTGAACATATTAAATATTAAACACGACCCCAACTATTATACCTTTTCAAAAATCTAGCAGGAGAAACTGAAATGGGTTTAGGTTAGTTTTGAAAGATCACATTTCAAGAGAGAGAAAAACAATTTCGACCAAGACTGTTGCAGGCAATTATAACCGTTTTTGGCCGGTTTTGGTCTAATTACAATTTGGGTTATGTAACAGTCCTAAAAATTTTGACTTCTTTGGTTTATAAGTAGAGGATAAATTCATCTAAAATTTCCAACAGGTGATTTGATCAAAAGTTTCAGGAGTGGTGCATAATGTGAAGTATATCAGGCAAATTGCAGGAAGTTTTTATAGCAGTAAAGAGGAGGGTAATGTTTTATGTTTCTATTTTTCTATTTGTGATTTGATTTTCATTACAGAAGAATATCAAAGGTTGAGAAGGGTTTATACACCAATATATTAATGGTTTACATTAGTATTTAATCAGATGTTTTTATGAAACATGAATATGCATTTGGATCTTTAATGTTTTGAAGGAAAAATATTATTTATCTTTCAAGAAGTATAGCATTTTGAAGACAATTGATTAAAATCATCCTATTACATTCAGATGTATTGATTTAAGTCTGATTATATGTTTCATGATCTGAGAAATTCATATTGAGAAGGCTTGTATAATTTGGTATAATTTGGTGATGTAAAAGAATCAGTGTGAAAGATAAGAAAATAAGTGAATCCTGCTTAATGTTTTCAACTTGGAGTTGAAATCTTGTTTCATGATTTGTATTGTAATAGAGATGATCCTTTGATTTTGTATTTCATTTATTCATTTTGGAAGTTGGTGCTTCTTTTATTCTTGAAGTTGGTGCTTCAGGTGTAAGGGATTGGTGTTCCTTGAAATTGGTGTTTCTAAAATAGGGTGTTGGTGCTTCCCAAAGTTGTAGCTCTAAAAGATGTGCCCAAGAGGCTAATAAAGATTCATATTCAAAGTAATTTTTACCCTAAGGGGTTTTCCGCTATAAATATTGTGTACCTTTTTATTCTTTTATATCTTGTTCATTTTTATAACTTTATGTTATAATTGTAAAAGTTAAAATTGTAAAGTTGAAAAGAACAAGTATAGAGTAACCACTGATTCCCCTCCCCCCCCCCCCCCCCCTCTTAGTGGTGTTTGTATTCCAACAAAAAATTCTTTAAGTTTTACATAAGGATATAAGTAATAAGTGTAAATTTAGGAGTCCTTTGATAAAATCCACCACAGGGTGATAGCATTTTCAAAGGATAAAGATCATCAAAGTTTAATATATTTGTCTATGTATCTCAATTTTGCAGTGAAGATGTCACCCAATGGATAAGGCACTGGCTAGCAGTGAAGCTAGTTTATAGAACTCAATGCTTGATAAGGCTCTACTATACCCCAAACATTTGATAAAAATTTATCAAAAATCTGTGAAGTATTGTGACCTACCTGTTTTGCCTCATCTTATGGTAATGGAGAATCAATGAATGAGTGGTTCTCATTTAGTATTTTCTTACCATCCATCTATTATATTTAAATCTAGTCAATGATTAGTGAAATAAGTTTTGTTTTACTACATTAGGAGCACCCTCCTTGCTTTTGTAGAGCCAGAAGTGTAGAGGGTAGTCTTGTCCCTATAGTTGGTCCAGTCATCTTAGAGCTTTATATTTGGATCTAACCCATCCTTAAAAATTATAGATGTATTGATTGCTTTTGAAAGCATAAAGTCCGGTTTGAGGAACCAACAAGAGGCTTCAACTTCAGCCTTCTCCAATTCCCTTTCTAGATCATCTCTTTCCTTCCTTTTCTTATCCATCTCTATATTTTCACTTGAAACATGTTGTGGGGCTTTCAGTCTTGCCACAGGCTCATTTATTTGAATACCAACCATCTTTTGCTTTCCCTTTTCACTAACAACAACAGTAGGTCTTGTAGTTTCACTTTCATTTTTATCTTTAGGCTAAGAAGCATAACTTTGGACTTTCCTAATCATAGGGCCCTCTTGTTCAAACTCATGGTCTTGCAGCAGACGTTCTTTTTCACTTCTCAAAGTATCAAGATCACCAAAAATTTCATGATGCAAGATTTAGGAGTAGAAGCAAACATTTTGTTTCTCTTCTTTAGCTCATTAATCTTTCTAAGTAGAGACTCTCTTTCTATTAATGCATTCATTGTCTCAAAATCTCTTTCTTTCTGTAATCTTTTGTATATTGCATCTTGCTCTACTAATTATAATCTCAATGCACCCAAATCATTTGGGTTTATCATAAAATCTTTAGAGCTTGTTGATACATCCATATTAGTGATACTTTGATATGGGAAATGGACTTGCCTAGGCTCCATGGGTTGCCTTCTAAGCATATCTCCATCTGGATGTAAATTTGGCCCAAAGCCCCTTTTTCCTGCCCTTACATTTTGATTTGGAGGTAATGTGGCTTTGTCCTGAAATAATATTTCTGGGGTATCATAAAAGTTATCTCCAGAGAGACCACTATCAAATTTAGAGATTTTATACATTGATTCATCCTCATTAGGAGATGTATGTTGTGCCCTACTTATGGTATTGTTTTGTTCTCTTACATGGGCACTAGTAGATTCCCCATCTCTTCTGATCCATATTTTCTTTCCTGATCTAGGAAACTGTTCTAGAGTAACCTTTGGATGCTTCTTGACAAAAACCCTAGTATTTCTTCTTTTGTCTATGGTTTATAATTTTTAAACACTAGCTCTAACCCTTTGAGTAGCCACCCACTTTTAATGGGAAATCTTAAGAAACAAACCTTGAGAAACTTATATTGTTATATCTCCAGCAGAGTCACCATTTTGTTGGTTCCTTTTCTTTCTACTTGCAAATTTACAATATGATTGACAAACAAATGTCTCTGACTCTTGTAACCCACTCCAAATCCTACACTTTGAGCCTTAATGCTCAGGAAGGTGTACCTTGGATTCACTTCTTAAAGGAATCAAACAATATTAAGCATTAATGTCCTTGACACATTGATCTAAAGATTTTATCATTTATAGATTGATTGATGATGAAGAATTGCTTCTTGAGAAAAAACTAGTGTCTTATCTTAGGGCAAATAGTCAAATACAATATACCTCCATAGAAAACTTAACTCAAACACACCTAAATCTAGAATAAGTGCTTTGCTGATTATTCCTCTCAATCTCACATTCAGACATCAGATTCTCACAAGAACTATGAATTCTCTAAATCTATCCTTAAGAATTTAATCCTTCCTTGAAGGAACTCAAGAAAAAATTTCACAATTTACTTTGTAAACCATATATTAACCTGCTTTGCAACATTAACATATAAGAATCGAAGAGTAAAAAAAATAAATTCACAAATCTAAGATGGAATTCAAGTGTATTCTCATTAAAATTTTCAATATCAATACATTGAAAAATGAAAAAATGCTAGAACCAAACCCTAGATCCAAGCTCTCTCTATTTAGTTACCAATTTCACCATCCTTTGAAAAATACATAAGACTACTATATATAGTCACTAGCTATCTTAGAATCCTCAAGAAAGGATGCAAAAAGCTTTAGATAGCTAGGACAAGGATAGGGTTCTCAACAACCATACCAACTAGATAATCAAGAAATTTACTGCAGAAATGACATACCAAGCAATCCGGAGCAATCAGGTCCAAATTGATCTTCATTTATGGCCAAAATCCTGACTAGTACACTAGAGACTGGAAATTTCATCATTTTAGCTCCCTGTTTACTTCATTTGCATAATAAATTGAGTGACTGTTTCACCTATCTTCCACGACATGGACATCCTCCATAGACAAGCATCATTTCTGGACCATATTGTGATAGTGTACAAGATCAAATTGAGTAGATTGGTTGCCCATGCATTTAATAACTAGTCCTTTACTCATAGAAAACCCTTAAATATTTTAAATCTCAGACAACAATGATCAATAAATTAAGTTTAAAACATGGCAGTCGATCTTTATCCCTTTCATGGTACATTGAATGACTTTCATTAAATGACAATAGTCACTTAAACCTTTAAAAGAAATATTCGGCCACATCATCATTTTCCTCTGCCAATCAAAAAAGAACACATCAGCTACACCTGGAAATGGACCCACTTTGACCTCTAGAAGCTTCCTTAACTGTTGTTATACACTGAGTTTGCATCTCTGTCTCAAGCTCTCATAGTCTTGATAACTCAGTATAACTTGGGAATCATCTCAAAGTTGTGGGACCTTTGCTAACCGAGATGAAACCTCTAGGTTCTAGGCTGGTTCCTCTTGGATTATCACCTTAGCTTGCTCTTAACAGGAAATTAAATCTTTGAAGGGAAAGGGTTAGAAGGAAATGCTTGGAAAGGGAAAAAACTTGAAAGCAAACTACCTACTAGGTGATGCACCGAAATTAGGGTTTGGATTTCAGTATAGAGGGATGAAACTAATGAAGGACTTAGGTCTAATAGGTCACAACTTACTGAGTAGGCTTGCATAAGTGTTTCATAGAAGGGTCTGCAAACAAAAGAGGGTATTCAGGGAAAGAGAAAGATTCTTTCACAACAACAAGACTCTTAGGATTAGACAACAATCTATGACCTGCAAACAAACATTCACTCCTATAACTTGGTGTAGGATTGAGACAAGACTGTTAGGGGCTGAAGTATGCCCACAAAACATCTAAATTAGATCAAACACAATAACACAGACAATTATAGAAAGTAAGAGGAACTAGGGGCCCTAAGATATCATTGAAAAACATGCATACACTTTGATCCAATAAGAGATAATCCACACAAGAAAGCATAAGGACAACAAGAATGTCACAAAATGCTTTGCAATATCTGAACCATCAATGAAAATTACAATTGTAGAAAGCCAAAGGGCAAGAAAATTGCCACAAATTGCTCTCTGAGAAAGAAACTTTCTTTTTACAATTGTTGGATTCTGAGCCTGAAAAGCTCCAAAAAAACCATATATACAACACTCACTGGACGCAGGCAGGAGTCCAAAAATTAACCAGGGTTACAAGATTTACAATTTAATAATAAACTCTAGGTTGAACAAGTCTGATCATAAATGTGTTCTGTAAATATCTCAATAGATCAGACATATCCTTCATTGCGTGCCCATCCCTATACTGATCCTGCTCGTAGACAAAAGCCTTGATCTGACAACCCCCTGCAAGCCCACTCAGCCATAAAGGCTCCAAATCCGATCTCAGTTCCTCGAAAGGACCCCAAAATGGTAGTCTAGATCTCTAAAAATTCTCCCAATTGCAACCGCCTCCAAAATCATCAATCCTCAGCTACCCGCACTTGCAACATCCCCCTGTAGAAGAAAGCCCTACCAAAACTAGCCGCATTGCTTTGAAATAGCACTGATCGCATGAGCGCATGAGCCTTCATGCGATCATGCGACTAGCCTTTGAAAATTTGCCTCTGCTACCACATAGACACTTGGACCCGTAAGACATCACACCTGTCAGACTCGTGGACCAACAGGAACCAAACACATGGGCCAAACCCACGACAGCACCACCTGGAAGCATCAGAGAATCCAACGGTGGTCGCATGATCGCATGGGATCGGAAGATCCCGTGCGAACATGTGACCACTATAGATTTTGAATCTACGGGGCCACATGTTATACCTCCAGCCCACTGCAGACTTCGCACGTCATCACACGAGGACCCATCGAAGGCCCTGTCATCACCCAGCCAGCCACTGAGAAGTGGACACATCACCAAACTATAGGCTAATATTGGCACGGTTAATGGCTAGTCGCATGTTCGCATAGCCTAAAAAGGGGCTATGCGATCATGCAACAAACCGCTAGCATTCTTCAACAGGACCGTCAACAGTTAGTCACATGGTCGCATAAGGGGAAAAGGACTTATGCGATCATGCGACAACCTGCATAATAGCTTGCCGAAAACTAACTGGGCCCCACTGTCAGAGTTGCGCACATGGAAAATGCTGACACTAGAGAAGAATAACTGCGAAGAAGCGAAGGTCAAAAACATCCTAGACTTTCAGACCAAAATTTGAAAACACGGAGGGTTTTCAACATTTAGCATGAAGATTGAAAACAACCAAGGCTTTTGTAGACCAGAAGGCAGAAAACATAGAGGGCTTTTGACACTGAACACTTTTTGGAAAACAGGATGTGGCCAAAATTGAATGATGGAAAATTTTGGGTAACAACTATAATTCATTCAACAAACTCGCGACCGAAGGAGTTCTCCTGATCTTGGAACACTTTTCTTAACTACAGTCTGGTTTAGAGATCACATGAACAAAGCATTCACGTGATTGCTTAATATTTTCTAGACTTATTGTTTGCTTAGGAGATCATGCGACCACTGCCCGATCTACTTATCATCAATGGCTCATAATCATTCTTAGAATGCTCTTTATCCTTAACCCAGCCTCTATCCAGCGATTAAGTGACTGAGGCAATCTCTAGATTGCATGATTTTTAACTTAACCCATGTTGTATCTGGAGGATGCACAACTGATGACTATCTTTGAATCGCTGAATATTTTGCTAACCCTTGGTTGAATCATGAGATTAAAAACTGGTTGTTGATCATGTTTCATCCAATGGTCCACAATGATTCGCTAAAAACCATAAACCTCTTGTCTTAACTAATCTTATCCAGCGATTCAGCGAACAAAGAAATCTCCAAGTCACTAAATCCTTTGCTAACCCCAAGTTATATCTGGAGAACACACGAATGTCATTGATTCATTTCATCATCCACAGTTCACATTTAATCTCAAAACCCTCCTGCCTTGATCGAATCATCTGGAGAATGAGCGACTGAAGGAAAACATAATCGCCCGCTAAATCGCTAAATTTTAAGACACTAACTGCCAGGACTCAGAGAATACGCGAACACTATAGTCACTGAATTGCCAAATGAAATGACTAACTACCTTGGAACTTGGAGATTAGGATAACGCCTTAGTCTCCAGATCATTGAGTAGAAGCATAACTACCCAAGCTAGGAAATAAAGCATGTGCAGAATAAGGATTTAAGTTCGTGGAAAAGGTAACAGGGAAAAAGAACAAAGCTAGGGTTTTTGACTTAGACAAAATTTATGAAACCCTAGATAAGTATAAACCCTATATCTTAGACCTTCAAATTGTAATATCTCTCTAGTTTTTTCAATTGAGTACATGCAATCTGAACTGAAACTTGATGACACCCTATACTATCCATGGTTCAACACGCAAGTCGTAAAACATCTTGTATCTTCTTCCTTGACCAAAACAAGTTTGCAGTAAGGCAAGGCAACTTTCTTAGGGTTTTAGCAGGATAAGACCATTTTCTTAGGATTTTAGCTATGACAGGAAAATAGGCTAACAAACCCCATATGAATTTTTTGTTTTTTGTTTTTGTCATCAATTAAATGTAGAAAACGTCACCTCATCCTATTTCATTCAGGTGCGGCTAAGCTCCAGACAAAATGCACCATTGACTAAATTTTGAAAAGGGGAAAACACAACAGATTTGAAAATTGTGAATTTTTTTGCTCTTTCCTTCATGATCTACACATTTTGAGGTCGAAATCCACAAAAAATTGCAAAAAAATCATTGTATTTTGCAAATCTGAAAAGAAAAAGTTTGACTTTTTTTTTTTTGTCTTTGGTGCATTTTGTTTGGAGCTTAACCGATGCCATTTCATTTATTGCTAGAAGTGATTGCATAGAACAATTGTTAGCACTAATTGTACTTAGCTATTTCATTCATTGCTTGAATTGATTACAAATTTACAAAATGGGGTGCAACTCTTACCTTTCTATTCTTCTTCTCTTCCTTGTGCTAGATATTTCATTTCTGATATCTGATTACGGGTTGTCAAAATGAAATAATGGTTAAAGTTTCATCAATGACAATACATATTCTGCTAATCCAAACCATGTTATGTCGTATCTCAGTTTAACATTTCTTCATTTGGTCAAACGCCCAACAAGCTCTAGGGGCTTCTACAGTGTTTTGGGAACTTATCAGTAGAAAAATGCTCAGAGTGCATAGAACAAGCTAATAGTTTAGTGATGGAGCTCTGTGCCAATGACATAGGCGGCCTCATATTGATGGATGACTTCTTTCTATGTTATGACAACTCTAATTTCATTTCAACATTAGATACCAATGTATATGTTTACCTCTAGAACATCCAAAACATCTCAGGCAATATGGGTGATTTCAAGGCCACAGCCTCTGGTCTTCTCTCCAACCTGTCAAATCTAGCTTACAGTCCTAGAAATAAGTGATTCATCATGGGATTGACCAACTACTCCACAAACTAAACTATCTACAGGCTCGTTCAATATTGGAGAGATTTACCCATCAATGACTGCAAAAAATGCTTGTTTAAAGAAAGGATTACTGTGGAGGATTGTTGTTTTGTGAAGAGAGAAAGTCAGGCTCTGTTAGGAAGTTGTGTGGTTAGATTTGAGTCATACTCATTTTTTGGCACTCCAAAGGCATCCTCACCACAAGCTTCGCTGCCCACTCCAAGAACCTCCTCACCTCCCACAAAAGGCCTTACTCCAACATCTGCGGAACCCCCAAAAGAAAGACAAACTCCAACAACTACGAAATCTCCCATAGTAGGGCAAACCCAATCAGAGAGTAAGCACAACAACTTAATTTAATACTTGTTGGATTATATCTTTCATATGTTTATATTGAAAAGAGTCTACACTGCAGAGAAGGGCTCATTAGTACCCATTATTTTGGGAGTTATGGGAGGCTTGATTCTGTTGTTAGTTATTTGTCTCCTTGCAATGAGGAAAAGAGTGAAATCTATCATTTTTGCAATCTCATTTACCCACAACGAAGGTGCTTCTTCTAATTTTTTCATCTCGTATTTAATTTTCATCTTTGTCAGTTTTAGTTTAACAATAAATTTCTAAGGGGGTTTGCGAGCTCTAAATCTGCTTTGATCTCTCAGGGAACGACAAGAGACAGAAAGGAAATAGAAGTTAAAGAGCTGTCGGCAAGATTCATGCAAGGTAAAAAAGAGTTTATGAATGAAGTGAAGCTGATGACCAATGTCCAGCACCAGAATCTTGTGAAGTTATTGGGATGTTGTGCCAAGGGAGATGAAAGGTTTCCTATTTATGAATATCTTTACAATAATGATTTTCAATTGGAGACACCAAACTTAAAACAGACTGATGTGTGATAAGTGATTTGTGATGCAGACATGGAGACTATATTTAGGAGGAAATATGATAATTATGGTTGAGTCAACAGTAAGGGAGATTTTCTCAGAGGAAATGTGATAACTATGGTACGATGCATTCATATAGCACTTTTGTGTGTACAAGCTGATGCCACAGTTCATCTGGTTATGTCCAATGTGGTTCTCATGATATCGAGCAATTCAGTGACATTGCCAAATCCAACAAAGCCAACATTTTTGAGTGGCTCAAATTAAGTAAACGGGTACGAGTAGAAAGGCTTGTAAAGGGCACATCGACATTTACCGTAGTGGCTTCCAGCGATGAAATTAGCTTTTTTGTGTACAATTTTTTAGAAAAAAAACTAATTGTTCATTTTTTTTGTATGACTAATTAAATTCATGGCTGCATAGCCGCTACCGACATTTACAGAGTCACAAACATCTCGCACAACCTCTTCATCTTCCTGGGGCATCCCATCTGTAAATGAAACCTCCATTATTGATCTGGGACCAAGATAAGGTAAGTATTGACAATTGGATTATGAAAATTGTTATCTTTAGTGAAGAGGATTTGTACTTGAGTATTCAAATATAAGTTATATAAGTTCTTTCAAACTTTTGAGTAGAAGTTCATTTTTTTTGCAAGCAGCTTATAATGTAATTTTTTTATTTATAATTAAAGTTGAGGGTTATATCTCAATTTTTTTTTACTTTTTTTTGAATTATTTATTAAAGTTTGAAAACATTTATGATAATTATGCATTTAATGATATTTAATTGGTGGCTATATGATATTACATGTTTTGATAAGTAGGAGATATTTTCTACAGAAGATTAAGTTGTGATATTGCTATCAGGATTCAACTATGTCATTTTTTTAGTCAACCTCGTTGGCCCATGTTTCATAAGTAGTGGTTCACAAGAAACATCTCTCATGAGAATGAATGAAACACTTATCACTCATTGCATTTAGGTAATGCTCACAAAGGTGAAGCATCTGGACTTCCCAGGAGGTCACCTATGCCAAAGTTACTCTAGCTCAAGTGCACTTAACCATTGAGCTTCCTCCAAGGTTAAGCCCACTATTTTTACAACTAGCTTGGGATGGGTGACCTCCCAATAAGTCCCAATGGTTCACCTCTGTGATCATCATCTAGATGTAATGAGAGCTAAAGTTTCATTTATTTTCATGAGAGATGGGTTCTTATGAACCATTACTTAAGAAACATGGGTCAATGAGTTTAACTCAAAAACTACACATTTGAATCCTAATAGCAATATGAAAATCACATGTTTTATTTCTTTTTAGACTAATGGATATATTCCATATAATTATTGATGGTCATGATAAACACTAACAACTTTAAAATCACAACTATCAGTACCATATTACTTCAAATATTAGACATTGAATCAACAAATGCTATTACAATTTAAGTTGTAGAGGACATCCAAAGGTGCTTTTTTAATTTGAAAGAATGTGTTGGGTCTTAAGGTTGTTTCATAGTTAATACTTATGAAAGTATTTATGAAGGTTGGTCATTTAGATATGACCTCAGTGCTTTTCAAGGAGAATATGACCTCTTGTCTAAAAAAGAGGTTAAGTGAAAAATATAAAATCATAATTGTAAGATTTTTCTATGGAGATAGCCACTCTAGATCTAGGGGCCTAACGAAAAGCTTAATAACAAGAGACAATCAATATGACAAGAAGAAACATTCTATTATCATCGAGAATGTAATAGACTATAATAGATCAAATTACTTGAATTTAACATTATGTAGGAGACCTCTTAGTTAAATAGGCCAATGTGAGACATAGGAAGGAATAAGCTTTTGACAAGTGTATTAATCTTATGATATGATACATAAAATGAAAACTTATCACCCACCTAATGTGGAAAAGTGATAGTATGTCACATCCACTAAAGGTGGATCACCCTCCAAAGGTGGAAAAGTGAAAGTCTCACATTTCCACTAAAGGTGGATCACCATTCAAAGATGGAAAAGAAATAAAGTGATAAGTCCTCAAAAGGTGGAAGTCTCACTTAAGGTGGAAAAGTGATAATGTGAGTTCAACATCAAATTGGGGAATATTCATATGTGGTATTGGATGCTCCAACTGGTTGTCTTAGAATTTTTATGAATTGGCCAAATTTAAAATCTATAGAATCAAAGGTTAGTTCTTGATGAACAAGAATCAATCTTTGATTGATATCTCCCACACTTTCGACTTTGTGGGATCAATGTGGGTCTCCCTTTACAATACCTAGAGATCTACTGTATTTTATTTTGAGACAATGTTTTATACCTAATAATTTCCAATGAAAATATATGATAGAAAGATTAATCAAACCTGAATTTGGATACACCTTGGTTGTTCATCATCCATTTAGCAATTGGGAAAATATTTTGAATTGAAACCTAGTCCTAGAAATATATAATTAAAAGAGATTTTGGACACTTCAATAGATTAGTGCCTAAATCTTGGGATATAGAATCAAGATTAAAATCTTACATATATTTACGTAATGCAATTTTTGTCTACTAATCCTAACACTTCCCTATTGTGCCATGTTCTTGATAACAAAAGTTTGAAATAAGGGGCCACTAGTCAAGCAACCTAGGTTCCCTATCTCTAATATCATTGCAAATACTCAAATTCACTTGGACATTTGTATTCTTGCAACTATTATTTCTAAGCCAACCTCTTTTCAAATCATTTGTTTAGTATGTGGAGCTAGTGTCCATAATAAAGTTTGTGTAACCAACTTTTAGTACAATCATTCATTCTATACTGGCATTGAAAATACCCATATGGAATTTCTTCCCATCATCTACTGATAATAATATCATTGGTAAAACCATGTAAAACTCTTCTTTCTATTCTTCCAAATCTTTCAATTACATCTGATCATTCCAAATGTCAAGAATAGACCAATGTTGTAAGGTATGAAAAGAATCTTGATCATAGCTCTAACTAGGTATTCTCTATTTTAAAGAATTGAAACATGTCAATAACCATCCTAAACATCTTTTTGTAGGCATTACCTGGATGGGGGACATTTCCACTATATTATGTAACTAGACAAAGAGTTGAGAAAGTGTGTTACTTTGGTTTCCATATTTCATAAATAGGAATTTTGTCTTTAGATTACAACAAGGCTTGCAACAAATCCTGATAATTGTAATAGACACTTTCCAGATATTTCTTTATCATTGAAAGACTATATTGATGAACATTTCTCAATGTTTCCAAAACCTTGATTTTACCAAGGCTTCCTCTAGCACATAAACTCTTCTAGAATATTTTTATATAGCATTGCCTTATCATCAGTAGATATAGTAGTGTCTACATTAGAGGGTGACTTACTAACACAATATTAGATGAATTAGTAGGAGTAACTCCCTAACATACTGATTTTCTTCAACCTCACATTTTCTATCTACAAATCATTATATCCCTTTTTAATCTCCACTTCATTTTAATTTAAGTTCTCATTTATTCAAGAAAATATTTCTAGTTGCCTAACTACACATTGCATCACAAATAGTGAGGGAAAATGCCTGTAGAGAAAAAATTATTCTTCAAAGTCTTGATGATGGTTGTATCCCTCATCTCTTGAGTTAATTCCAAGAATTTAATCTTCCTAGTCTTTGTGGTAGATCCCCACATAACCAACACTTAAGTCCTGGGATGATATCCCGAACCTACTAGTCCCCATTCCACATCAAATCTAAAGTAAAGATTGTCTTTTTGGCTTGTTAATTAACCAATAAATAATACATTATTGTTGGTGTAATTAAATATTCCTAAGTACACTTTACTTAGTCTTAATTAGGATAATGCATTGCATAGTAGTTAGTGATTGAGACATCTAGGAGTGTGCACCTCATTAAGCACATGGTGTAGGAGAATTTCCGCTTTTGGTGTGAGATCCACCTTTAGTACCCTTATCACATTATCATCCTAATCTATTGCACATATTTTATTGCATAATGGAGGATGATCCACATTTGGTGGACATGTGATTACACCTAGCATAGGTGATAGCTTATCTGCTCCTTATCTTTCTCTCTTATCGCCTTTCCTATGTAAGGAGGCCTATTATGTAATCATTCATCAATCAAGGTGAATTCATTGGATCAATTCAATATCATCATTGCATTCATATCATCTCTCTTGTGTTTTTCTTTAACCTCTAGATCCTTGGTTCAATCTTTGTTATTTGCAAATTCTTACATGGTATCAGAGCCATTGGAGCATTTTGATTAGCCAATTTGAAGAGATCTTGATGCAAGCTTTGAAAATCCAAATCTCATATATGAGAACCAACATGTTATAGATGTGTCTTGGAGTAGATCTGACGTCACCATTGCGTCCAGAAGATTGTTTTGATTAAGATTGACTATAAACTCACCCATATTCGGCAAAAGTCCAAATCGAGGCAAAAAATTTTTTGCAAATCAAACCGTACAGCCCGATCTACACCTCTATGGTATGATTTTTCAATAAAATTTTTTTTTTTAATTCTGCTATTCTCAGAATTTTTTTTCTTGCAAAATTTATGTAGGCTTGATATGTGCCCTATGCACATATTTTCTATACACCGCTATCATCGGGTAGCGTCAGCAACAAGACAGGGCATCATCAAATCGAGTCGAAACCTGAGCTCTACATCAAAGCAGAGCCCGGGCCCTAGCCTTTCTCTCTCTTTATTTTAAGTAAGGCGCGTTTGCATATAAATAGAGGACAAAAGACCCTCCTGCAAACAATGTGGGATTAAATCTGACACTGCCGCCCTTCCTCAGCCCCAACAACGCTCAGATCCACCACCCAACTAGAACAGCTCCACCCAACCACCTCCACTTGAGCCAACACCACCGAGCCGAGCCATTCAAATGGTGTGACCCCACGCGGAGCCTAGTCACCTGCCACCCCCGCACGAGCCCTACCTACCACCTTAGCTCGTCAACCATGGATCAGACAAAGACATGTGGCATTGCTGCCATGCACCTATCTAGTCAGCTGCCAAGGACATGTCATCCGTATGAATACTGATGTCATCGTACAGTCTGCCATCTCGGTGCCACGTCAGCTGGAGGGGTGCGATTTTTGCTGATGTCATCATTTTTCTGATCCTAAAATTGACAACCATACAGCCGTGAAAACAAGAAAAATTGAGCATTTTTTTACGACCATCAAACTGTCAAATTTAACACAGTGTTCTGCTAACATCATCGGATTTGGAAATTTATCAGCCTTCACATTGGAGTTTTCGATTTGGCAGTCCAACTTCAGAGCGCCATATCTTGCTCATTTTTTATCCTTTTTTTAAGAAATTTTTTTTGAAATTAGGTAAAATTTCCTGAGGAATCCAGTGGTTATATTTTTTTTACAATTTGGAGGCTAGATTTATCAAAAATTTCCAATTTTGATGACTGTTCCTGTCTGTTCCTGATTTCTGCAACTTCCAAGGCTTTGTTTGTGCACATACGATAACATTTTGAGGTGAAATTTTTTTTTTGAAAGTACATGATTTTTCATCTACTTTCCATATCTGCAATAATTTTTCAGTGATTTGGGGTAGATATATCACTTTCATAAATAGGTCATTTTGGGGCTATAATTGCACTTGGTTAATCCTTGGATTTTAGATTTCTTATTTGCGTCAGTCATTTAAAAGAGTTATCAGTAGTTATCAGTCATTATTTGGTTGCAATATGGATAATTCAAAGGTCAAAATCCTCACTCCATATAACTACCATGAATGGAAAGTATCTTTAAGTGATCATTTGTTGAGTATTGGATTGCTTAGAATGACTCTTGGGCAGGATCAAGAACCTCAAACAGGTGTTACAAAAAGGTGAAAATGGTTTGATCGAAGGGATAAAGCACTTGGCTCTCTTAGATCATCCATCTCTCACGATTTGCACTTTCATATTGCATCTTGCACACATCCTCATGATGCTTGGGTCATATTGGAAGGACTCTTTGGTAGACCTGATAGAATGAGAAAATTTATATTAGAGAATGAGCTCATAGGTCTAAATCCTAGTGATTTTGACAATATTCAAGGACTTTCTCTCTAAGTTCAATTCTATTAGATTGGAGCTTTCTATATGTGGCATTGTTAAAGGGGATGAACAATTGATCTTTTCTATTCTTTCCAAGCTTGATCCTGATTATTCTATCTTTGTTTCTACGTTCTATGCTACTATGGATGCTCTTGGTAGTGCATACAACTCACAAGAGAACAAGAAAAGTTGGCACACATGGGTCAATTGAAGCCTTCCACACATCAAGCATTGATTGCAAGTGAGTCCACATCAAAGGCTTCTAATGGAAAAGGAAAGAAACAACATAAGAATCCTAAGCTTCATGACAAAAGTAATGAATCTCCTTCACCAAATACTACTGAATCCAAGTCCTCTTCAAGAGAGGAATCATCTAGAAGAAAGAGGGATAAATGTGCATATTATAAAAAGCTAGGACATGATGAGCATAAGTGTTTTCAAAAGAATATTGATGAGCTAACTCACATTGTTCAGAAGCACAACATTAAGTTTCCCTCATTAGTGTCTACTCCTTCTTCTACACATTTGGCAGCTTCTACATCTCCATCATCATCCAAAGATAAAGGTAAAGGACAAGCACTCTTAGCTTCCACACATCCTGAGAAAGGTAAATGGCTTCTTGATTCAGGTGCATCACATCACATGACATCTTCTATAGATATATTTTCTTCTATTGAGCCTTGTAATTCTCCTAATATTTTGATGGGTAACAACACATTCATGAGAGTTTGTGGGAAAGGTTCTATTCCTATGGGAGAGGGGATAGTTAATGATGTTCTTTGTGTACCATCCTTAACCACTAATCTTCTTTCTATTTACCAAATTACACATGGGGCACAAGGTAAAATTATTGAGTTCACTCTTGATTTTGTCTACATTAGGGACATAGAGACTAGAGATGTCATAGCTATGGGAGTTGTTGATCATACATCACACTTGTATTCTTTTTCACATTTTGTTGTTGTTGATGATGATGATATTGATGATGTGCACATCCCTTTGCCAAGGGATAACTATGAGGAGAATTTTGGGTACTTGAATCATTTTGTTGTTGAGACAAGTGTTGATCTTCCTAGTCCTCCACCTCCTACTTCTTTAGACATGGACTCTACTATTTAGCAAGATGATCATAGTGTTTCAGATCTTGCAGAATGTGATGACTACTTGGATGCCTCTTCAGCATAGGTTGATTCTCATGATGCAGATTTGGAAGACATACATGAGGGGGTTTCTCTTTCCTTTGATGGAAACATCATAGCTGGGGATACTTCTTCATCTTCTTTGGAGATTGGTACTCTTGATTCTTCTCCTTCTTCACTTGATTTGTCACATGAGGTGATAGATTCTTTGAGTTTGGAGAGACCTATTCAGTCTTCAGAGATTCATACATGGAGACCTTCATCTTCTTCCCCCTTCCATTTCCACAAGGATTGGCTTCTTCATCATTTGATGTATCTATTTCTTCCTAAGGGGAGACATATTTCTTGTAAGCATTGGCTTATCTATTGTTTGCAGGTACTCTTCATCAACATGGGAGCTTCTATATGATGGGGGGGATATCATGTCTCCAACTATCCTTCTTATGGGGAGATAATTCTTTTTATATACATGATGTATGTAGTTCTTAGGGGGTCTTGAGTACTCCATCCATCCATGCATCTTGTTTTATTCTCTCTTTTTGGGGGAAGGTTTTTCCCATGAGGTTTTCCCTATTTCTCCACTTTATGAGAGTTATGCATTTCATGTATTGCATTTTTTACATGGCCTAGTTGTCAGGACCCATCTTGCATTGTGAGTTTAAGTGCATTCCCCTAAGTTGCACTTAAGGGGGGGTGTTGGTGTAATTAAATATTCCTAATTACACTTTACTTAATCTTACTTAGGATAATGCATTTCATAGTAGTTAGTGATTGAGACACCTAAGAGTGTGCACCTCATTAAGCACATGGTGTAGGAGAATTTCTACTTTTGGTGTGAGATCCACTTTTAGTGCTCTTATCACATTATCATCCCAATCCATTGTACATACTTTATTTCATAATGGAGGATGATCCACATTTGGTGGACATGTGATTACACCTAATATAGGTGATAGTTTATCTGCTCCTTATCTTTCTCTCTTATCGCCTTTCTTATATAAGGAGGCTTATTATGTAATTATTCATCAATCAAGGTGAATTCATTGGATCAATTCAATATCATCATTGCATTCATATCATCTCTCTTGTGTTTTTCTTTAACCTCTAAATCCTTGGTTCAATCTTTGCTATTTGCAAATTCTTACAATTATACAAGTCCCAACTTGGGAGTAACATACCACTCTCATGTACTGCCTTCCTTGCCTCATCAAGGTTTACTTTTATTTCATCAGAATTAACCTCCTTAAAAGTGTCTATGACAACTTCATCATGTTTTCATGCTTTAACACCCATTTTATTTATATGCACTTTCTCCATATATTCCCATCCTTTTGTTTTAGCCAAAAACCCTTAAACACTAGGGTCTTTAGAAAATCATCATCCTCCCAAAATTGGGTTGTTGCCACAACCCTCTCATCATCAACTTGTTCAATAAGAATATCTTTATGCACATTAGCTCTATCCTTAGGTACATGATTAACATTTGCTTCCCTAGATAATGATTTTAATGACTGATCCACCTCCTCCTCATCACCAAGCTGGCCAATGATTTATGTGACATGTTTTGTATCTTCTCTTTCTCCTTTGGTCATCAAATTATCCACAAGAGGTGGCTAGCTATTATCATCATGTTGAGATACCTAGTTGTTATTAAAGACTAAATTAGAAATATCCTCTCAAATTAGATTAAAAGTTACCCGTCGAAATGACATATCATCCTTACATATTTTAAAACTATTTCATTTTATATCTTCAAAATTATGAATTACAACTATTAATTATTAATTATAATTATAAATTTCAATACTAGAAATTAAATTAAAAACTCCACTTTAAAAAGTCATATAAAATGAAAGAACATAGGATAGAAAAGTTATAAACAAACTTTTAATCCACTAAATTTTATGTGTACTAAATAAAAATGTACGTGATTGATATGACAGCACTTTCATTCGATGGACCCGGATGTTCAAGTTTCAACAAAACTTATCCAATGAAGTAGTAGAAGAAGTTTAAGAATAGCTGGAAGAAGTTGTAGGGATTATCTAGGTTCCATGTTACTCATAGAGGTTTCATTCCGTGAAGAAATTGCAGGGATGAAACTAACATTGGGACTCTGATTGCTCATGCTTACGAACGCAGGTCTCGTTGGATCTGGTAACGGTACAAAATTGGTGGTTATCATTGTAACAACATTAGACATTATTGGACGGACGTCTGGATCAGCCTGTGTACACAGAAGTCCAATGTGGGTGCATCTTATCACTTGCTCTTCTGGACAATTTCCCACAAGCGCAATATCCACAATCTTCAGTACATGCCCTCCTTTGAATAGTCTCCATGCCTGTATCAAGCGTTACCATTCACAAAGATTCACTCTTTCATCTCAATAAACTGTTAATTGGGAAAATCCAATTCTTACCCATTCTAATAGGGTGAGGCTCCGCTTCTCTTTCGAAAGATTCATGTCTGTGTTTTATCTTCCGCTTACGATCTCCAGCAGTACAACTCCAAAACTATAAACGTCGACTTTTACAGACAGTTGCCCTCCCATAGCATATTCTGGAGCCATGTAACCACTGCAGGCATTAAAAAAGTTTTATATTCACTGTTTATTTTCATTATGATGTGCTTTTAGTAAGTAAAAACCGAGCTCAGGATCATCTCTCTTTTCCAGCCATGACAAACAAACAAAAAGAAAAAGTATCAATAATTGAATTATTCTTACTAGGTTCCTGCAACTTTTGATTGAATTACGGTTTCATTGTCAGAGAAGAGTCTCGCTAGCCCAAAGTCAGCAATCTTAGGATTCAATTGCTCATCAAGCAATATGTTGCTTGCCTTGATGTCTCTGTGAATTATTCCAAGCTGTGAATCCTCATGAAGGTAAAGAAGACCGCGAGCAATTCCAATTATGATATTAAATCGCTTTTGCCAATCCAGTATTCTGCGCTTTAATGGGTCTGTGTTTCCATTTCAAAATGAAAAATTAATACGAAGCGTTTGTCTCCAATAATTTTAACACAATTTGTTCTGGCAGGAAGAAATAATTCATGGTTGACTCACCAAAGAGAAAAGTGTCGAGGCTTTTGTTTGGCAAATACTCGTAGACGAGCAGCCTTTCGGTTCTTTCGACACAGCATCCAAACAAATTCACTAGATTTCTGTGGTGAATATTGGCCACAAGTTCCACTTCATTCATAAATTCTCTTTTCCCCTGTGCAGACCTTGCAGACAGCTTTTTCACTGCTATCTGCTTGCCGTATCTGGTCGTACCCTGAGAATTTAAACAAGCCCACATCGGTTTAATGAAATATTTTTTGTTATTTTATCAGATCTCACAAAATATAATTTAGTGTTAGGATACAGTACACTCATACCTTATAAACGGGGCCAAAGCCTCCCTCTCCAAGCTTGTTACTGTCACTAAATCCTCTGTTGCTTCTATCTAAGTTTCTAAGCTGAATGAAATTTGCTCTTTCTTAAAAAGCCTCCTCTCTACGACATCTTCGTATCAGAGACAAACAAGTAAAGTCATACGTTCATCTATTATGCTAAACAGATATTCTAGAGATAAAATCTCAAAACAATAGTAAATAAATTTCAAAAAACACTTTTATATTTTGAAGCAATTTTAATAATCATACAAAATTGACCTATTACTTAAACGACTGAATTAAAAATTTATTGTAATAAATTACTACCCAAATTATTAGTTAGTTCAGAATACCTATTACATACCAAAATATAATTACTAGTAGTAATATCAAAGTAGTGGAGTGGGTCACTCGAGCAAACAGGAGAGGTTACATGCCAAACATAAAAAAGTTACGCAAGGAAAGGGAAATTCAAGGACAGGTGGACAGCCTGAGTGTCGGACGAGCGAGAAGGTCGACACTCCTAGGAATAGTAGCTCCGAAGACTTCATTCATATCCAGATCGCCTTCCACGCTCCACTCAAAGCAATGAATGAGCTGAGCAAATACAAGCTTCATGCTTACATCAGCCATGGCTGCTCCTGGGCATCCTCTCCTTCCTTTTCCAAACGGAATCATATCAAAAAAGTCTTTGTCTCTCACAAGATCAACGTTTCTACCGATAAATCTCTCTGGCTTGAATTCCAGAGGCTCTTCCCACACCGACCGGTCTCTTCCAACAGCCCAAGCATTGATAATAAGCTTGCTTCCCTCAGGAATGAAGTATCCGCCAACTGTGCAATCTTGTATGGATTCGTGTGGTACCAGCAAAGGTACGGGTGCGTGCAACCTCAGCGCCTCCTTCACCACACACTGCACGTACTCCATGCTTGCTAAATCTTTCTCACATACAGTCCCCTCTCTGCCTACCACTGATTCGATTTCCTTTTGCATTTTCTTGGCCACACAGGGGTTTCTAAGAATCTCGCTCATTGCCCATTCTGATGCCGTAACCGTCGTTTCAATTCCAGCCAAGAACACATCCTGTCAAATTTTTACAATTTTTTAAACAAAAGTATCAGTTAAATAGAAAAAGACTTGCAAGGGCTTTTGAATTATGAACAGAAGTAAATACGTACGAGAACAATTGCTTTAATGTTTTCTTCTGTGATTGGAACTCCATCGAGGCTTTCCATTTCCAAGAGGAGGTCAATCATGTCCTTGGTATCAGACTGCAACTGCCCCTTTTGCTTCTGGTGCTCCTCTATTATTTTACACACCACTTGAGCGAATGACTTGTGAACCTTTTTCAGCCGCCGCTTAATGCCTTGCAAGTCCATCCAGTCTAAGAAAGGAATGAAGTCCCCGATATTGAGAGCGCCTGCTGTAACCGTCACCTCTGTAGTCATCTTCTTTATCTCTTCGCCATGACCACCCTCATGGGTGTCACCGTCAAAAGATATTTTGGTACCTGGCGGATTCGCCACGTGACTGCCTGGGTAAACGATGAAAACAAGCGGGTGAGATTAACCGGTTTCCTGCCCTGCTCAGACATCTCCCACACTGAACGAACCATGCGAAGCATTTCATCCTTTTGCTATTCAGTAATTCTACCACGCACATATCTACAGAGTTCTATAGAATTTGTATGTAATTCCTAGAGAGTTCTATAGAATTCATAGGTAAAACCATCATGACTAGGGGTCTTGTCGTTAGCCATAGAGAAAATAGTCTTCAAAGGCCCCTTTTAGTGAGAAGATAGTCATAGAAGACATGTTGGTAAATTGTGAAAAATGATAAGAAACAATAATCAAGAATGTTGTTATAGAAGAAACTATTGTTCAAGAGAATCTTTTTAATCTTTTAAATATTTGTAATAGTGATAAACAATATCTTGGAGGGTATCAAGTAGTTTGGTCAAAATATTCTACTCTTTAATTTTTTATGATTTAAGAAATATGGCAAGAACATGTACCTAGTTATGTGTTAAGACTGTTGTATTACTTTGAATTTTCTTTGTCATGTTTTGGGCCCTTTTCCATTGTGGCAAAAAGGAGGAGAGAAAAGGACAATATGTGTTATATTCACTCAGGGGGAATTTTGGAATTTTTGGTGTTTCAGAGGTATCAAGTAGTTTGGTTAATATATAGTAGTCTTTAATTATTTATGATTTAAGATATATGCTAAGAATGTACCTGGTATGGAGAAATTCTTAGTAACTTTATCACAAACTCTAAGGCAATGAATATGGTATTTAGCTTGAGCTCCTCTAGAAGCATGGATGTTAACTCCTTGCTTCTTATGGTAAATTTTTGCAACTCTTAGATGTAACGTAGGATTGAAGGGTCGAGCCTTGAAGGAGGTAGTTGATTATTGCATCTCTAAGATTTAGCCTCATATGAGTGCTAGAGAATTTAGTTAGTTGTCAATCATAAATGTGGAGGAAATGAGTAGTGTGTTGAAGACTAACATTCCACCAATCAATTCAACCTACTTTTTGCATACAAAATTACTTCAAATTCTAAACACGTTGACTTTTTCTAATGTAGGCTAATGAATTAGTTAGAAAGTGTTTAGAAAGAACAATGCCTTTTTATCCTTGATCATATTAAACCATTCAACGTAAATCCATGTGAGAAAGTGATGTAAATGAAATTCAACAAAGGGTGCACTATTAGGGGAAACTAGAAAATGAAAAGATATTGTGTTGACAACATGAATCTACCAAGCTATTTGTAAGCTATATCATATCGCCACACTTTTCACACCAATATTTCTTTAAATTCCTTATTACTTCACCTTTCTCATTCCTCTTATTCCTAAAAAATCCACGTAGTACCGATTATATTTTTGTCCACTGGTCCGGGTACTAATGTACAGGTCTTATTCTTCTTAATATGTTCCAATTCTTCTTCCATAGTCTTCAACCAATCATCATCTTTTAATGCATCTTTTATAGTTTGATGCTCAAGTTCAGATAATAAACATGTACTTTCTATTTGGTTTCTTCTTGTCAAAACACTAGCATTTCTATAACCAATAATTTGATCAGGTGAATGATTCATTTTAACATACCTTGGCAATACCGGTTTTAATCTTGGAGTACCTTCATCTGCTTGTATCAGATCTTATTCATTGACCTGTCTTTCCATTGGTTCATCTGCAGTTTCCTATTCCATCAGTTGTACATATACAAACCCATGATAATCATCTAGTTCTTTCTTGCTAGATTCATCATTCTGTTCAGAGAATTCATCTACTCTCACATTAGCACTTTCCACCATCTTGTTTGTTCTCTTGTTTAAGAACTTATAAGCTTTTCTCTTTGTGGAATATCCTAAGAATATTCCCTCATCACTTCTTGGATCAAACTTTCCTAAATGTTCATATCTTTTTATGTAACATCTACTTCCAAAAAATATAAAATAACTCACAGTAGTAGATTGACCATGCCACAACTCATAAGGAGTTTTGTTTGTACCTTTCTTCAATTGAATTCTATTGAATGTGCAAACAATAGTACTTACCACTTCTCTCCAAAATGTTTGTGCAACAAATTTTTGAATCATTAATGTCCTAGCACAATCAATGATAGATCTATTTCTCTCTAAAAAGTAACCTTTTTAAGGATTGTTTATGGTTAGACCAATATTAGTTCTTTTATTTTTTATTAAAGAAAATATATCTTAAACTTCTTCTGAAAGTGACACTAAACATGAGACTTAATATGAAATGGAGTTGTAACTTTCGTGAAAGAAATTGGAGGAATCTAAGTGCCCAAATCTAGAAGTAAAAAACTAAAGCTATTGCTCAATGTCTTGCTTGAAAGATTCTTCATTTTAAGCTTCAAGTTGGTCATAGAATGAAATGTTTGAAGATTATATCTGTTAGGTGTCTCTTTTATCAGCATAATAAAAGTCTGAAACATATTTTTTGGAGTTGTTTTTTGTCTAAAAAATTGGATGGCCATAAACACTCAATTTCCTGCAATATTTAATTATGCCTTGAATTGGAAAAAAGCTTTTTCAAATCATGAAATATATAATGATATTATTGCTGATACTATGATATTTCTTTAGGCAGCAACTAAGCTCCCTACAAAGCGCACCAAAGACAAAAAAAAGATATGTCAAACTTTTTTTTTTCTAGATTCACGAAAAACACAATGATTTTTTTACAATTTTTGTGTAGTTCTCGACCACAAAATATGTAGATCATGAAGAATAGGTGGTAAAATTTGACGAAACTCTAATATTTTTCCTATTTTTTTTAAATTTGATCAACAGTACATTTTGTAGGAAGCTTAGCCACATCCAATTTCTTTTTCCTTACCATCATTGCACCTCATAAAAAAATACTATTTCAACTATAAAAAATACAATTAAGACTACTTTGGAATAATTTGGAGTACATATTCAATGGAGGAACAAAGTTTGATGTATGACGTCGCTCTTATCTTGATTCACACGTTGGACCACTCAATCTTAAAAGACCTAACGAGAGGAAACCAAAATTTTATTGGCTTAAAAGCTCATCCTACATGAGATATGAGATTCGATTGGATTCGTCAACTTTACCGAAACAGCTTAATTAGCCGATAGGCTTCCCTTATGGGGAAGCCTGTGTACGGCTAAGCCGGATAATTCTCACGCTGCTTGGCTTTGTCTCACATAGGCTGCCGAGAGAAATCATGGTGACCTCCTTTTGGGTCCACGTCAGCTGGGTTTTGAGAAGGGATGCATGTGCAGAGTCACGACCTCTGGATGCTTGAGATGGAAGCTATTGCAGTGGGCGTACGGTGTGTGTGATGATAGATTGTTTAGGCCTGGGCTACTATTATACGGGCCTCTAGGCTGCGGATACGTTCGGAGTAATTGTGGTGGGCTTTAAAGTTGCACAGGTTGGTCGTTCGAGTCTCTTCGACGGCGGTTTGGGTGAAGGCAGGGTTGGGGCTTTTATTGTTTTGGTTTGCTGCAAGCAAATCTCCAGAAACTGACTCTCCACTCTGTTCCAGTCTTCAAATAATGATTCAAATCTCTATAAAATCCATCAATCATTGTCAGCCGCTGCCATTGAAGCCTATGACATAACTTAACTGAATAATAACAAGTCCCCTCAAACGCTCCACATTCACATTCATTCTCTCCTGCACTCTATTTTAGAGTTTTAAGAGTGGTCAGGAAAGAGCATACTTTGAAGTCTAGAATGGTCGCTAAAATGAGGGGAGAGCGAAATGATGAGAAGGAGGAGGTTGCTTGTGGAGGTTCTGCGAGTGATACTTGAGTGGAGACTTGCAAGTGCCATTTTAATGAAAATTATGGATGTCTTTCTGGGTGTCGTAACTCCTCTGCCATTTCGGCTGCACTCTGTTTGTCATCATTCTTTGGGTGGAGTGTCCCTCACCTCAACCTCCATCGCACCTGCACAAATTAATTTTGTAGTGACATTTCACCTTCCCGCATTTATGGCCGCCCTTTTAGGAGTGTTTAATTGAAGAGAAACCATGCTGCTTCCCACAAATCACTTGCACAAAAGAATTCATTGGCATCCTCGGCTCCCCAGAATAGCTAGGCTTATTCGTTTCTCTCAAGCACTAGGGTGAGCAGCAATAAACCCTCCTTTTATTCATTTTTCTCCCATGTTTTAGTAACATTTCTTTATTGATTTCATCTGGTGTGCAATCACTCCAAGAAAAAGAACTGCAGATCCTTGCCAATTCGCATAGTACATAGAATTGCAGATCCACATGAATTCTTTGATTGTATCTGCATCATTTTTTCTTACATAATTTTTTGGGTGGATGGTTTTGAAAATGAATGGCAATTTTAAATCTACTTTGTATGAAGATACATCTGTATTATTTCTGAGTGCGTATGATGCTCAATGCATATGACTGAGTAAGGTGCATTTGTTTAAATAACCTAATGCTTAATGTATACATGGTGCATTTTTTCAGATTACATTTCTTCTTGTAAAGCATCGACAATTGCAGATCCACATGAATTCTTTGATTGTATCTGCATCATTTTTGCTTACATAATTTTTTGGGTAGATGGTTTTGAAAATGAATGGCAATTTTAAATCTACTTTGTATGAAGATACATCTGTATTATTTTTGAGTGCTTATGATGCTCAATGCATATAACTGAGTAAGGTGCATTTGTTTAAATGACCTGGTGCTTAATGTATACATGGTGCATTTTTTCAGATTACATTGCTTCTTGTAAAGAATCGAGAGATGATTGATGTGTCCACCTAGTGGTTGTTATATGTTATCCTTACCGAAGGTCTCTAGAAGATGAGACTGAGATGACATGGCAAATGTCATCTCTTTTGAGGTCACAGAAGATTCTCCACTAGTGGTGCCTGAATTAGATCTTTTATAATGACCACCCAGTTTTTTCAAAAACCCATTTCTCTTCTTATGCTTGACGCTGCTCAAATTTTGCCCCTTTTTTTTTATGGTCTTCCCATTGCAGATATGGCAATCAATTGATTGAAAATCTCATATGATGCCAGCCGTTCAATTCCAGCTGTTAGATTCTCATATGTAACACCTCATTATATGATGCCAAAAATCGAGGCCCCTCTGAAGTAAATTCTAAACATAAGGCATCTACTACCACAGAGAGATAGGCAGATATTTTCCACACTATTCCAAGAAAAACCTTGGCATTCTCTTTTTAGTGTTTATGTGAACATGTCATTGCAATTAAATAGTTTTTCAATTGGATTTCCAGTTGTTGATTGTGTCAACGGTATATTTGAATTAAAATTTAAGTCAATGATATTGATGTTAGTCTCAATGCTGACATGCGTGAAATTCACGGTGAGAATTCTTCCATGTCATCAAGTATGGAGAATGTGGATACTAATCAAGGGGTCCTATTGGAGGCTAAGTTTCTATTTTTCAAGGAGATATCTCATAAAGGGAAAAAGAAGTTGCACATATTAGAGCAGATGAAAATGAGGTAGGATAAGAAATTGCCCATCAATTGCTCCTTGTCAAACAGTTATATTAAGATTTTTATGAAAAATAATTTTGGTGTGAAAATAATTTTTTTAACTTATTTTTATTATTGCACTAAGTATAGAAGACAAAGGTATTGTGTTAATGAGATCATCAGCTTCTTTAAATTTCAAAGCTTAAACTTTCAAGTCAAATTTGACTATAAAATTTTTATGAGATCAGCAGCTTTAACATATTCTTAAAAAATTGTAAACAGCTCAAACTCTATTTTTAGGAAGCCCCTTCCATGAAACCCCACCCTAAAATAGATCCAAATGTACCCCATGTTGCATTTACCAAACTCTTGCCCTGAGCATATATCCTCATCTGATACCAGCTCCACAAAACCTTGCATTACAAGATTTACTTCTTGTTCATTTTTGCCCAATGATTTATGTTCACACCCCATGTCCTAAGTGTTAATGATTTCAGCATTTTTCTTAGTTTCCTTAGTGCTGCCCAGGATATTTATCATTCCAGTAAAAGCATTAGTTCAATGCTTTCAATCATCCCAATCCAGAATGTTTGACAATCCTAAATGTAATTTGTACAATTCTTCTAATAGCTTTGCTGATTTCTTTTGGTACTTCTTGTTATAAGATATTTAAGGTAAAGGTCACTCTACATAAAACAAGTTCATATCTATCAAATCTAATGGAATGGGAAATTTGAACACAGGCAGGATTTAACTAAATAATCAAACAATGGCCCTGAGAAAATTCTAGATGTTGATTACATTCAATCTTTTATTGACGAGTAACTAAATTGAATGGTCCCAAAGTCATGTTGCGTAGACTTTCTTAGAACTTGTGCAAAACATGTTAACAGTGCACAGATATCAGCATAGGTTTTGTTAGTTTTGTTTGACTTAACAGAATTGCTTCTGACAGAAATTCTAAATGCAACATAATTATTCATGAAATGCTAGTAATCAAAATAGGAGTGGCTTTAGCACACGGAGCATTTACTAGACACATAAGTCATTGAAAGACGCAGATAATGGTTACAAGTTTGAATTATTGGCTTCAACCTTTGCATGAGTAAGAGCAGGTCATGTGGCTGGAGTTTATAATGGCGATGTTATTAGGAAGTCGCAAATAGGATCCTGGCTAGTGCCGATTCCTCCACACCGAGAAAATGGTTTAGCTTTATTCTTTGTGGACCTGTAGCAACTGAAATTTAATTAAACCTAACATGATTCTTTATTAACCAGCAAAGACTCTGTTAAGCCTTCCTATGGTGAAACGAGTACTGGATTTTTATTTTTCCTTTAGAAAGTTTGAATTAATATATATTATTTTTCCTTTGTTGACTTCTTAATCATTATAGATAATTTTTTTACAAATGGTGGTTGTTCTTTTTTTCATTTTGTTGTAATTTTATTTTAATTTCTTAAATTAATACAATGCATTTCTATTACAGCCTTTACCAACTTTATTTAATTCTCTCAATTTATTGTCACATTTACTGAAACTGTTGGTTAATGTAATTAGCTATTTCTTTAGTATTATTATCTTAAAGCACTTTGAATTGAACATCGTATTTTTTTTAACAGATATTTTAATTACCTTTTTCAATTGTTGTTAATTCGTATTTCTTATGACATGCTAACTGAATTAATTTTCTTATTTTGAACAATTGAATTAGAAACAAGTCAATTTTTTTGGGTATAATAATCAAAATTTATTTTAAAAAGTGAAAGAATCATGCTTGCATTTATATAAATATCAATATCATTATTGTTTGAAAATTTCCTTTCTATCATGAAAGAAAAAAATACTCAATTATTCTTTTTTTCCTAGGTCATGGCAAATCTACATCAACCTAATGAGATTATTGAAATTTCAAGTAGCTCCTTGGAAATCAGTGTTCCAAACCCCTCCACCAGCTCCAATGTGTCTGTTAATTGGAATGGGCTTCCAGAAATAGAAATTCAAAACTTAACAAGTAGCCTTTCAGTTTCTTCCCAGCTCAGTGTTGAACAGTTAAAAGTAACTAGTGCTCATGCATGTGACGTAAAAGACTTTGAACTAATGGCTGTGGAAGATGTGCTACATGAACTACATGCACACTATGTCAAGTTTTCTGGTTTCTACACTTTCCTTAGGGAAATCTATTTTGATGAGTACTATGGAGAAGGGAACGCTCCTGCTATTCGGCGTGCATTCCAGGCCTACCTCAACCGTACATAGACCATAACACATTTATGTAGCTTCCTCTCTACGTTACCTTTGTTTGCACTTGTGCATCAACTCTTCCATAGAGAGGAATTTTGGAGCCTTTTGGCTCTTGTAATTAGAAACAACCTTGTACACTTTCCTCGCATGTTCCAACTTTTGGTGATCTTTGTGATCTTTGTATACATTTGATTGTACCTACTATAAAATTGCATGGTCTCTATTTCCAATACTTTTGCATGCTGTTAACTATGAATTGACAATGCATTTGAATGTTCAGTACACACTTTAAATTCTTGTTTCCTCAATATCTATTCTACTACATTCTTAACCATGTGTTTTGGTCAATTTTAAATAACAATCTATATTACCAACATCTCTAATTAACACACTTCTCCATTTGATATCTCAGTTTCCCCAGTTACTATGTGCAATACAAATTTTAATTTAAGTTATCACTAGAGTTGGGATGGTTTAAATAATCTAGCCACACTTTCAAATGCATTTATAGACTTGTATGTGCCTTTTCAAATTGAATTCTCACTTTTAAGCACTCAAAAGATGAGTAGGTTGGTAAAGAGTTGTCTCTTTACCAACATTTGTTGATACTAAATGGAAAAGTAATGGACCCAAATTGAATTACAAATAGCTTTTTAGCGTTCTCTTCTCTAACACTTTTTAAATTTCTTTATCATCTCTAGGAATATACCTGCTTCAATCTCTCAAGTTCTACAGAGGAATCCTCTCTACTTTTGGGGTGAAGGTGTGCTTTCTAATCTTTCCATTTCTTTTATCACTACAACTTACCTTTTCCGATCTATTCTTTGTCATTATGGATGTCCACATAATTGATTAGTTTGCAAGTTATGTATTGTACATTTTGAATGGAAAATAAATTATGTTCATAACTACTATTCCTACACACTTCTACATATGTCGTTACATTCGAACGGGCCACATAAGCAACTCCCATGTTTGCCTAGCATAGTGTGTTATTTGTTTATTTTCTTCAACTATGATTGCCTTTAAATTTTACCTTGCTTGGTACTACCTCTAAATGACATACCTCATGACACTTATTTAAATTTATAGGTTTGTTACCTCTCCTTTAAACTATGTATCACTCTTTGACGAAAAATGCAATAAAGATTATCAACACTGACAAATTAGATGTACATCCGCGACTTCAAGTTTTCTCCGTTGCACCATTTGGGCAAGGAAATGCATCGACTGCTAGATACAAATTAGAGCTCTCCGACGGCCTCCACTTACAGAAAGCTACCTTGCCAAGCAAGTATACCGACCTTGTAATGATTGGGACAATAAAAAGGGGCTCTATTGTTCACCTCACATGTTTTACTATTCCAATGATTTGTCAGTCAAGGTGAGCCTATGACGACCACATCTTTCTTCCAAAACACCATTTCCATTTTCTTCTGCACTTACAACTCAATTCTTCATTTATAGATCTATTGAATTCTATAGGTGGATTTTATTACATTTTCTTGTGCACTTACACCTCAATACTAATATTATAATTCAATTGAGTTCTTTAGGTGGATTGTAATCTCCAACTTAGAGGTTCTAAGCAGCAACCATGATATCATTGGTGAACCCACCCTCTTCTTCAAAGAATTAGAAAAACTTCAACGAAAACATGTGGGGACTACATATGACACATGCATAGAAGTAGGAGATATTGCTCCAGCCGCACAACTAAGTCCTTCAAAAATGATGTTTGGCTTGCATGTGTCACTGCAAAACAAACACCCCCCCCCACCACAATTACTCCTATCAGAAGTTTGAATCCATTTCAAACGCAGTGGCTAATCCAAGGTCATGTGACTATGAAGAAAGAAATGCACCACTTCAACAACAAGAATGGAAATGGGCACATGTTCAGTTTTGATATGATTGACAGTGAGAGAACTGAAGTTCGTGTCACTTGCTTCAATGCAATTGCAGACCTCCATTTTCAAAATATTCAGACTGGGAATGTATATACATTATCTCGCGGTACCGTGAAATCTGCAAACAAGTTTTATAATAAGCTTAATAGTGGGATAGAAATCA
The DNA here is from genome assembly GCA_027943335.1 of Chamaecyparis obtusa. Classification (NCBI taxonomy): domain Eukaryota; kingdom Viridiplantae; phylum Streptophyta; class Pinopsida; order Cupressales; family Cupressaceae; genus Chamaecyparis; species Chamaecyparis obtusa. Next base: position 197,976 of record BSBK01008635.1, read on the forward strand.
CTTTGACAGATGATTCAAGGCTCGTGCTTTGCGATGATGACATATTAATTCCAACACTTCAATTCTCTTTCACCCCCATTCAAGATATTCTCAATCAACATACAAATACTACTATTGATCTTATTGGAATTGTCATATGTGTCAAACCTTCCTCTACAATGAAAAGGAAAAGCGATGCAACAGAGGTTCTTCGGAGGGGTCTAAAAATCATAGATATGTCTACCTCCACTATAAATGTTACTTTGTGGGGAAAAGTAGCTCAAAAGGAAGGCATGCAGTTGCAAGAGATGTACCATCTACAATAGGGTACTATGCTTGCAATAAAAAATGGACGAGTTGCAGAATATAATGAAAAGGTGATAAGTACACTAGCCACTTCGCAATTGTTTATCAACCCTGATATTGAAGAGACACAACAACTACAGTCATGGTTTGCACAAAGTGGAAATGATCTTATCATGCCAACAACAAACCTTCTAGATGCACCTCTAATTTTAACCAGAAAGACAATCTCCAGTATCATACAGAGCCCGTCAGATTTACCAAAGCGCATACAATGCATTGCTAAAGCAACCTTGGTTTTCATCAAGACAAAACAAATTTGTTATCCAGCTTGTCCCATGGAGATTGGGGGTAAGCAATGTAAAAAAAGAGTCCAACAGAATGACGAAGGAAGTTGGGTTTGTTCAAAGTGTGCTGCTACTTTTCTAGATTGTAATTATAGATATGTTCTTCAAGTAAAACTTGCAGATCACACAGGTTCTATATGGGCAACTACTTTTGATGAAGCCACGACTAAACTAGTTGGCATGCCCGCAAAAGAATTATATATACTTCAGTTCAACCGCGAAGAAGAGGCATGCGCAGAGAAGGTTATTAGAGTCCTGCAGTACAAACAATTTATCTTCACATTATCAAACATAGTGGAAACATATAACAATGAAGAACGATTGAAAACAACAATTGTAGAAGTTCATAACGTTGACCTCAAAGATGAAATCAACTTTTACTTGCATGAGATACCTATGCTTTTCCTTCCTGAAGGAAATTAGCACCTAAGGAAAGTTTCTTTTACAAATGGTCCTCTGTAATTTTCCCTTTTTCTCTACTTACTTTCCATCCCTGACTATGTGCTATCTCTCTGTGTATAGGGTTCCAAGGCCCCTTCAAAACTTGTTTCATACATTGCCTATACATATTACTCGTATTTATGGTTTCCATATGGAGTCTAAAAAGTGTTATGCACATGCTAAGGATGCTCATGTGAATGAGCTTATTTTGTTTTGGCTATATCTTCCATTCCCCATACTATGGGTTTCTCCTTATGCTATAGCTTTAGTGTCAACATATTTGTGTGCTTTACTTTACATGTTTGTCTTTTCTAACCTCGTGGACACTTACTTTTTTTCCTTGGCAACTTAGATTTATAGTACAACCTACACCATATCAACTACACCATATAATTGCACTAGAAGGCAGTACAAACAAGCTAATTTTACATTTATATTTCATATATGCTTCTAATTTAGATGTGCTTTTCATGCTCTTTTACCTACTCTTAGACTTAACAAATATTTTAGGTTGGCCACATTGTCATCATATGTTTGTCTTATTTGTATTCCAGAAAATGAGTTCAAATGTACAAGATTCTGAAGGACTTATAGAGCAGACCAGCCCCACAAAACTACGCTCTCATGAAAGAAGCCGCATGTATTATGCTTGACATAGAGAAGAAATAAGTATACGCCGATCCATTCAACATGCAAACCGCCCGCACCCGCCACCAAGCCAACCACTCCATTCACAATTACAACCTTCTACAGATGCTCAGGGTCAACCTCCATGTATGCCCCCCACTAACAGCCAACTTAATACACAAAACCATCCAAATCAACTTGCAAATCTACTACTGTCTGATTTCCCGCCTGGGCATAATAGCCGCACACACCTGCAATCTCGTAAAAGAAGCCGCAAGTATTATGCTCGTCATAGAGAGGAAATACTTGCATGTCATCTCAATAGCCACATGGAACTTCCCCACCAAACAGTAAACCACCTATTCCCTCCCATCTTGCACAATTCTACAAGCTCCCAAGGTGGACCATCCTCTTTGCCTGTTGAACCACATCTTCCTGAAAAAAACCCTCCACATCCACTTCCACTTCGCAGCATGGAGAACAATCTGTCCTCTGACTTCTTGGCAGCAACTAAGGCATTTCAAACTAGGCTAGATGCTCTTTCAAAGTTGCACACATGTAGTATATGTAGGGAGTGCTACCCTGGTATGCAGGTTCGAAGTGCACCCATAGGTCTCGCTTGTAGGAGATGCACTACTGAGAAAGGAGTGCATTGATTTTCTTTAGGAAATAATATGGACCCACTTGAACAACCAAATGTCTTGAAGGTCCTCACATAGGTTGAAGAAATGCTCATTGCACGAGTCAATCCAATTTTACAAGTTACTCATGCCCATGGTGGACAATACAAATATAGTGGCCATACAATCAGCTTCTCCCAAGGGGTAAAAGCACAAAATTGTGTCACATTTCAGGACAACTTATTAGCATAGCTGAATTTGAGTATTTCTAACTAAATTTTTTTTTTCTAAAACATATGGTCTACCTAGATTCATTCTAGCTAGGTTAGATAAGTTCTTCACCTTTTCCAATTGGAAATATCTATTAAATGCATGTTTTATAACAATTACTAAAGAAATAAAATTATTTCAGAAAAGTGATGTTTCAATAACTCTTACTCTTTTTAATGATTTTTTTTACAAATATAAAAATACCCTTTTTTAGAGCACAGAGTCAAGATTATCATCATATAATTTTTATAATATTTTAATTAGATTTAATATATTATAATTTCAAAATACTGCAAGTAGGTATTTTAACATTCAAGAACAAGATGCTTCAAAAATAGAAAAAAATAGTAAAGCTTATCAAAAAAATTGAAAATTTATATTTAACACTAGAGGAGAGAGTTATCTTCAAGATTGTGTAATTTATTTTATGAATGGTGTATATTTGATAGGAGAAATTTGGCGTGAGATGAAAACTGTCAATTTCAGGTATGTTCGACTTTGAGTAGTCATATTAGAGAAAATACACATTGAAAACTAATTTTTCTTCTTTTCTGCACTAGCTATACATTTTATCTATGACATATTTTGAAATCAAAGGAAAAAAAAATTATTTGCATATACTTTTTGGTTGCGAACAAGACCCTTGTTTTTCAACATTTTTCAGCAAGGAAAAAATGGACTTAAAAAATTTAAAAACTATGTGAATTCTTGTTTTAAAAAAATTTAAAAAATTATAGGCATAAACTTCATCCACTTTTACACATTTCATTAGTTTACATCATCTCCAAATTTTAAACATAAATACCATTTTTATGTCGTTAAAGTTAAAAAAACATCTTTGTTGTTGACCTTTTCCTTTATAAAAGTGTGACACAGCTTTGTACTTTTACCCCAAGATATTAAGACAATTGCAAGCTCCTTGCCTAGGACAATTAAAGAATTGGATGTATTAATAGTTCGCAGACTAACTACGAATGGGAAGGCTTATGAATGCTATGTTAGTAGAGGTCATGTTCTAAATGCACTAGAATACAAAATCACATACGAACCTTACTACAAGGATGTTGAAATCGATGATTCTACATTGTCACTCCTACCTGATTCTACTACCGACATCTCAGAAATGCTTCAAACACTATACTGTGGCACTGATGCCCCAACATCAACAAATATTGAGATTGAAAGCATACACAACAACATGGAAAGTGACACAGAATTTTCTACATCTTTCATGGCTAGACTACCAAAAAAATGTTGCGAATTACAAATCATTAAGGAATCTTTGCACCTAGAAAAGGAAGATGACACCATTCTTGACTGGCCACATATAAATTCAACACCCATTAATGAGTACACTACTGAGGGCTTGTTTGACATGGCATTTCCCATTCTTTTCCCAAATGGAAATGCACAACCCATGCAACCTCGAGCAAGAGAAGTGCAACTTCATGAATATGCCTTGCACCTTATGCACTTCGATGACAACAGCTTTGGCCAGCATCCACGCTTTAGATACTTTCTTCTAAACCTTATGATGCGTCATCGTAGCCAGTCTACTGCAACAGTCTTCATTAAATGAAAGGTCGAAGACAATATACCTACCATTGTTGAGGACCTTCGGTCCCACTTAACTAACCTCCCGAACAATCAATTGGCTGAGCAATTGATGCATTTTAGCTCTACCTTGCAAGGGACCCGTGCATATTGGAACAAGTGTCACGTTGATCTAACAAATATGATAACCCAAATAGGATCTCCAACATTGTTCTTCACACTAAGTGCAGCTAACACAAAGTGGCCTGATCTCTATGCTGTACTCTCGCTGAATGATGCATTTTCCTTCCTATCCAATAAACAACGCACAAAGAATATGGTAAGAAACCCCCACACAACAGCCTTGTACCTACATCAACGATTCACGACCTTCCGTGAAGAGGTCATTGAGAAACTCATGGGGGTGATTAACTACTGGTACCGCTATGAATGGAAAAGTTGAGGATCTACACACATTCATGGTTTCATTTGGATTAAAAATGCCCCAAATATGGATACCCTAGACTGGGCCAATCCTTCTGAAGTGTAGACCGCAAAAGAATTCTTTGACAAATATGTCACTGCATGGAATCCTCGACCTAAATCTGAAATAGGGAACATGCTACACAAAACTCCAACTGATGATCCATGTTTGCTCAACACTAATGAAATACTTTCTACAGATACTTACGTTGATTATGAAGAGTTGGTCAATCATGTGCAAAGACACACCAAATGTACAAAGCGAACTTTCCTGTGCAAGAAAGGAAACTGTGTTGAGTGTAGGTATAAAGCTCCTTGGGCAAAACATGAAGAATCTAGACTATTGTGTGATGAAGTAGGACAAAAAATTTATGAACCTTCGAGAAATGATGACAGGTTGAACATCCATAACCCACAAATGCTCTCCATATGGAGGGCTAATATAGATTGCCAACCTATCACCTCGCAATTTCTTATTCTCAAATACATTGCCAAATATGCATCAAAGGCAGAAAAGAAATCAGAGAGTTGTGTTGATATGCTTTCAAGAATTTGCTCCTCTTCACACCAACAAGATCATGCCATCAAATCATACCAAAAGTTCATGGCTGAGGTCATTGCAGAGAGAGATATAAGTGCACAAGAAACATGTCATATGCTACAAAAACTACCTCTTGTGATTTGCAATCACCAATTCATATCACTTAATGTAGGTCAAAAAGTGCTCCACCACCTCAAACAAACAACCAATGGAAGCAAGATACAATCTACCTACATACAATCCTACTTACAGCGTCCAGATCACTTGGAACTGGTTTCCCTCATAGAATCGGCACGGTCTTACACATATGTTGAAAACCGCAAAGGATGCAAATGGCGACGTCGAAAGGAAAATGCAATTGTCCAAGTCTTTCCAAGGTTTACTACCATTCCAAAAGTTGACTCTGACAATTTTGAGGTCTTCTGCTAGAGTGAGCTACTTCTGTACAAACACTTTCGATCTATAGATAGAGATATAGGTCTGACTAAGGAAGAGATCATTGCTAATTGGAAGCAGATGAATACAAAATAATATAAGGTCTGGCATGTTGATCGTACAACTCTAAATGAAGATGTCTTTGAAGAGGGGAATGAGAGTGAGACCGACATAGGTACGCAAGCCCCTATGCAATTGAATGAATGGGAGCTACTGTCTCAAATGGGCCTTTCTAATAGTGTCACCTTCAATGAGCTTGACATGTTGGGAAAGCGTGATTTTGACAAAAATCACATTTGGGATGAACACAACGTCGCCTCGCAACTACATGATACTGTAATACAATTTGTTCATAGAAACAGGATGTCCCCACAAGATCTACCCCCCCCCCCCCCCCACAAATCTGTACAGCCAAAACTACAGGTTGTCACCTCACCAACAACTCGCACTTTCTCATATTACAACCCACTCCAGAACTACCCCCTCGAGTGAACCTTTGTACATGGTCATACAAGGAACACCAGGAACTGGAAAATCATATCTAATTAGTTGCATAAGAAATGCGCTACAGAATTGCAGACCACAAGGAATAAATCCACTCCTTGTTCTCGCCCCAACAGGAATCGCAGCATTTAACATCCATGCATCAACCATACATGCAACGCTTAAAATACCGATTAGAGAAATGAAACCACTACAAGCCCAAGCATTGACAACATTCCGTGAAGACATGAAAAATATAGAATACATACTCATTGATGAGATGAGTTTCATAGGCCCAAAACTACTGCTGAAAATTGATAGCAGGTTATGTGAAGCAATGTTGCATCAACAACACATTTGCTTTGGTGGTGTCTCAATAATTCTAGTTGGAGACCTCGCCCAACTTCCACCAGTTATGGAGAAACCTATCTTTGCATCGCACATAGTTGCCAAAAATCTTTGGCATAAATTTAACGTGGTTGTGACATTGCAGACAATTTTTAGGCAGGATGGTGATGACCCAAACTAGATACAATTTCAGCAGGCATTACAAAACATCTGTAATACAGAACCAACAAAGAATGATTGGAAGTTGTTAATGACTCGCACAAACGAACACCTAACACTCGCTGAGCATGTAGAGTTTGACCAAGTAATACATTTATTTGCTACAAATGAACTTGTAGCACTGCACAACAAAAAAATGCTAAAACAACTAAATGTTCCTATTGCACTCTGTGTTGCACTCAACACACAACGTAGAAATAGTGACACTGATAACAATGACCAACTTCCCCAAGAAGTCCTTCTGTGTAGGTCTCAACGTGTCATGCTTACAACAAATTTGTGGATTGAAGCTGGCCTTGTCAATGGTTCTCTTGGAATGGTCAACAATATTGTGTATCCCTATGGGTCTAAGCCCCCAGAACTACCCACATATGTTACAGTTATATTTGATAACTACAATGGTCCATCTTGGGATCCTCAAAACCCAATAACTATCCCCATACAACCAGTAACCAGAGGCAACCGCACATAGCTACCACTAGCCATTGCATGGGCTATCACTATACATAAGTCACAAGGGCTCACCCTAGATAAGGCCACAATTGATATAGGTAAATCTAAAAGACAAGGCCTCACCTTTGCAGCTATCTCCAGAGTCAAATCCCTACAAGGCCTTCGCATAGAACCCGCGTTCACTTTGGAGCGATTTTGCAAAATGAAGAAGAATAAGTACAACATTATTAGAAAGAAAGAAGAAACTCATCTCCAAATGGTCTCTGAATAAGCTTCGGTATGTGATGTTAATGTCCCCCCCTCTCATTAAATCATTATGTTTTCTTCTTTTGCATCCCCCATTTACGCCAACCATTTGCATCTTAACTATTATTTTTCCCTCTTGCAGGTTCTGGTACAAACCTCCACAACATACAGAATCATGGTTTTCATTTGTGAAGATACAACATTTCCTGTTATACTCTACTCAATATAGCTGCTTCATTTTTCCAACAAGGTCCTGCCACAGACAAAGGATGCCAATACTTTATATGCAACTGTTGCACGTTCAATTATACTAAATTGTACTTAAATTGCCTTGTTATGTTAAGGGTAAATCATTAGTAGTTACTTCTTTTAGATTCATAGACATTCTACTCTCTAATGCTTTGCATTGTAAAAGTGTGCTTTCAGAGTGTTGACTTCTTTTTTACAGTTTTATACACTGGCCTATATTATGTAATGCTTCAAACATGGTTCCAAATTAAATGCCTATCGGCAGTTCCTTGCACCTCCTTTCGGTGCAAGTGCTAGTATATTATATACATACAAAGTCAGTTGCATGGGGAATATGATTTGGTAATGACAAGTACGTGAGCCCACATCATTTTCTAAAAGCTCTTTATGTGTGACTGCCGCTATGGAGAAGATTCACATTTTCCAAACATGAACTTTGAGATGATGTTTTTCTTAGACTTTCATTAGAAATTTTATTTTTTTAATATTAGCGATGAAACATTTTAGAAACATTTGTACGGACATTTCAACATTGTTCCAACCTTATTGATTTCTGTATATAGTTAAATATTTTTTGTGGTTTATTTGGATGACATATTGATTTTCAGCAGCAGCAAGGAGGAGCATCTTCATCACATTGATCTAGTCCTTAGGAGACTCCATGAGGAAGGATTGAAGGTAAACCTTGATAAGTGTTCATTCTTGTAGGAGGAACTTGTTTTCTTGGGATTTGTGACATGTAAAGGAAGTTTGAAGATGGATACAACCAAGGTAGAGGCTATTCTCAATTGGCCACCACCTACTTTATCTACTGAGGTAAAAAGTTTTCATGGATTGTGTAGTATTTATAGGAAGTTTATTAGAAATTTTAGTCGCATTTGTACTCCTATAATAAACACAATTAAAGGTGGTAGGAAATGTATTTTTGAGTGGACCAAGGAATCCAATGAGTCCTTTAAGATGTTGAAAAGAAAGATCTATGAACAACCAGTCCTTGTGTTACCTGATTTTCATAAGGTCTTTGTGGTTGAGTGTGATGCTAGTAACAAGGCCATTGGAGGGGTCCTTATCCAAGAAGGGAGGCTAGTAGCCTTGTTTAGTGAAAATATAAATGATGCTAAGAATAAGTATTCCACCTATGATCTTGAGCTTTATGCCATCACTACTACATTTGGGATCAAATTCCAACGACCATTTGTCAGATTTGTAACGCTAATTTTTCGGCATTTCAACAGATGGGTCCGTCGCTATTTTTGCATAAAAAATTGTGACAGAAGACGTATCCATTAGTTTATCAACACCATATCATGTCAGAAACTTGCATTTTAGCAACAGCTTCATTATGGCATTTTTTATGATTTATCCATCGGAATTCCAACACAATGACCTATTAACTGTCTAAAAGATATCCTTTCCGACATTATAACTGTTGGAATAGTGACAGTTTCCACTTAATTTTGATATATATACATGTCAGTGATATGGCATTACTGTCTAAGGTTCTGTTGAAAAATTTCTATTTGCGACACTTAAAATGTCAGAAGAGCGACAGTCCTTCATTATTTCTCCGACAAGTTCCCTATCGAACGTATAGCATTACTGTCGGAACTATTGTCGTAAATTAATTTTCTCCAACATTTTATCTGTCGAATGCATAGCACTTCTATCAGAATTAATGATTAAGTGTCAAAAAACCGACGGATATGCACATTAAAGATAAAATAGCTCAAGAGACCATCATAGGTTCTCTCTTTCTTCGGTCTATATTATTGACAGAATGTTTTAACTTTCATTAGCTCATCAAATCTGGGGATTTGAAAGAATTTAATAGAATATTTTCATGACAATGTATATTATTTAAGTTGACGTTGCATGAATTTATCTACTTCACGTACTTGTAGACTATGAGGATGGCGATAAAGCCATGCTTCTTTATCACCATCCTCATAGTCTACAAGTGCGCGAAGTAGATAAATTCATGCAACGTCAACTTAAATAATATACGTTGTCATGAAAATATTCTATTAAATTCTTTAAAATCCCCACATTTGATGAGCTAATGAAAGGTAAAACATTCTGTCAATAATATAGACCGAAGAAAGAGAGAACCTATGATGGTCTCTTGAGTTGTTTTATCTTTAGTCCTAGCTACTATCCTAGCTACCTATCAATCATCGAGAATAATCACCACCTTGCATTTATGTACAATGCACAAATTGATCCCAGTCTCACAAAAACATTTTACACTTGTACATATCATCAATACTGGAGGCCTAAAGTAATTTTATACGATCACTAGCACATTTCATACATGGATGAGAAACAGTATCCAAAGTTTCTAGATAACTATTTTTGAGAAGAGGAATGAGTGTAGGCCAAATAAGGGATAATTCCACAACAGAAAGGAAGACATCTTTTTAGCCTAGGTCTAAATCCTATCCCAATTGTCGAAGGATCCAGGGCTAGTCTAGAAAGATGTCTTCCCATTTTGTCTGCAACATTGTGTCCATCCATGATCTCAAGAATATCATCATCTTTCTACTCTTCATTTGCCAAAATATATCACTTCTTCAAGCTTGCAGAGTAATCTTATTAATAAAAGAACTCTTGCCAACATTAGGGTACCCATAGATCAAAATAGTTGATGTTATTGGTGCTTGTGCTCAAGGATATCGATTCACTATTTTGAAACAGCCAAATCATTTTTATTTCATTTGTAGAGAAAAGGAGTGGGAGAAAATGAGCGGGTGAAAGTTGATCGAGTGCGAGAGAAGGCATTGCATTTTATTTGATCATGAATGCTCTCTGAAATGACCAATCATGTTCTCTATTCAATTATTTTTGGTGTTTTTTTTTCCCATATTCAGTAGATAAAAATCATGGTGGCAGCCACTTAGCCATCTTTTTGATGTTTCAGGTATTTTACAAAGATATAGGTATGTGGATTTATCATTCAGTTGCTTGCAGTTGTTGGTCAAATGCAAATATTTTGTCAAGTTGAAAGGGCAAGATATCAGTTTGGTGTTTTCGGTTTATGTTAAAAGTTGATTTGGTAAAATCTTCAAAAAACACACTACATGTTCTAAAATGTAAAGAATTTGAATGTTAAATGTAAGATATATATCTCATCCATAGAAATCAAAAGAAAGGACATGAAACTTATAAGGATATTTACCAATCCAAAAATATAAGCGAATAGGAAACATGATTGGTACCTTATGAATTGGTTTTTGAGGTGCACAATCTTCATCAATCTCCTGAGAACAAGACCCCTCCTCATGAAAAATGCATTTAACAGATTAAACAAATCTACAAAACTGAACCAATGGCATGTTTAGAACAAAGAAATAGATTGATAATAATATGCTAAAAATTCTATTATGTTTAATACACGCAAAAGGACCAGTCCCAACAATTCTTAAACATACTTTATCTGATATGATAATAAAATACTAATTAAACTGATAAAGGTGTTATATGCATTTAATCTACCAATTACTAATTACACAAAAAAATAAATTACAAAACTAAACCAATGGCATGTTCTTCGTGTGGTACAAGGAAGATTTGGCTATGAAAAAAGAAAGTGAAACGGACTCATCATTTTTATTTCGATTGGATAGAGGAATGCAAGCTGAGCACAAGAGAAGGTATGTGATTTCTTCATCTTTCAAGCATCTGGCATCATATTCGACTACAAATTTCAAATGCATTGCATTTTATTTGATCATGAATGCTCTCTGAATTGACCGCATTCTACTGGTATCGTGCCCTAGCCCGTGCTTTATCTCCATTATTTGATATTATTGGTGCTTGTGCTCAAGGATATCGATTCACTATTTTCAAATGTTTGGATCATTTAGACAGTTACATTTCTTGACTGTTCCTCTAGTACACAGTCAAAAAATGTAACTGTCTAATGATTATATGTAATGTTGAATGGATTAAATGCTTTATTCCTGGTAGAAGTGAATGGAAGGAATAGTGTGTATTAAATACAATCCAGTCACTTATTGAATGCTTTGGAGACTACTGGTTTGACTGTCCATGCGCTACCAGTGACTGAGATTCATTAAAGGATACAAAACCCTTCATTTTGGGGTTATTGTGTGTGGACTCAAATGTAGGTTTGATTTGGTTAATGTTTAGAAGAGATCAATAAAGTATTTAAAGACAATCTTACATGTTTGGAGAGGTTTGAGAGGCACTTATCATGACTATACCCTCACAAACATCGGCATAGACTGGTTTTACTAAGTTTCCTGTCTCTATTTTGAGGTTTCCTTTCTCTGTCGCAGGGGTATAGTTAGAGGATTCATTGACAAAATGATCCTTCGAATGGTTACTATGAATATGAATGATTTGATATAGCATATTGCTCATTTTACTTGAATTTTGGAATATCTTGTGCAAGGGTGAAAGTAGTTTTGATCATTTTGGTCGTGACTGTTCCTTTGCACAGTCAGGAAATGTAACTGTCTAATGATTATATGTAATGTTGAATGGATTAAATTCTTTATTCTTCATAGAAGTGAATGGAAGGAATAGTGTTGGTGTTAGGTTTCATTTATTATTGAATTCAATGGTTTCCAAGATGTGTTGAGGAGTTTGCTCCTTGTTTAATGTTAACTCTTCCTACACAATCCACTCATACAACAATGAAGTTACAAAACTGAATTGATGGCATGTTTACAACAAAGAAATAGAATGATAATAATATGCTGAAAATTCTATTCTATTTAATGCATGCCAAAGGACTGCATTCTAAATTGTTGTCACTGAAATGACCGCATTCTACTGGTGTCATGCCCTAGCCCATGCTTTAACTCCATTATTTGATGTTATTGGTGCTTGTGCTCAAGGATATCCATTTTTTTGAAATGTTGACTGTGGTTATGAAATGGACAGCCCATGAGCTTCTAGCTAGGTGCCATTTGTATTAATAGCTTAGGGCATCAAATGTATTGTATCATTGATATTTGAAACTTTGTTAAAAGGAAATAGGACAAAAAACAATTTTTATTTAGTTTCTCTATTTTGATCCCTAAGTGGCTTACAACCCTAGAGAAGTATATGCAGATTTACGGATGCAGTTGCAGGATACATAGCAACTGATAATTCACAATAAATCCATGCATCTGATTTGAATAGCAATTAATACAAATAACTAGGGTCCTCCAATGGCCCAATCATCCAGACCTCAACTGTCCCCTCAACTAGTCCCCCTTCAAAACCAGGTTATCATGTAATCACTGAGTGATCCTTCATTCTCTTGGTGAGCTTCTAGGTAGGTGCCATTTGTATATTTGATAGCTTAGGGCATCAAATGTATATTGTATCATTGATAGTTGAGACTTTGTTAAAAGGAAATAGGACAAAGAATGATTTTGCTTTAGTTTCTCTATTTTGATCTCTAAGTGGCTTACAACTGTAGAGAAGTATATGCAAATTTACAGATGTAGTTGTAGGATACATAGCAATGGATAATTCACAAGAAATCCATGCATCCAATTTGAATAGAAATTACTACAAATAAATAGGGTCCTCCAATGGCCCAATCATCGGGACCTTGACTGTCCCCTCAACCAGTGACCCTTCAAAACTGGGTTATCATGCAATCGGTGAGTGATCCTTCATTCTCCTGGTCTACCCTGCAACCAAACATATTGGAAATACACAATACAATGATAACAAGTCTTTCACAATCCCCTCTCCCTCAAGGAACACTATCAACCATCCCTTCCACATAGCATTTCACTATTTTATGAGTGGATTGTGCAAGAACAGTTAACACTAAACAAGGAGCAAACTCCTCAACACATCTTGGAAACCATTGAATTCAATAATAAATGAAACCTAACACCAACACTATTCCTTCCATAGTTGCAGGATACATAGCAGTCGATAATTCACAAGAAATCCATGCATAAAATTTTTATAAGGATATCCTACTAATCAATAGGAATTTTCTTGAGATGACCAATGATTATGCATTTTGATGGCAGTGTGCTAGTTCAAAAGGATAATATAAATCTGAAACAATTTTTTCTGATTTTCTCAAACTATAAATGTGGTTAAAGGGAAAATATTATGGCCCCTACACTATGGTTGTTAGCCTAATTAAGACAGGCCTACCTTTGCATATAATAAGAGGCCAACATGAAACAAACATCCAGAGGTTAGGGGGTTGTTCCCTGTCCATAATTTATTATTTAAGTGCTAAGTGATGATGGGTATATTGTATAATTCATAGCTAGTGTGTCTCTTTCTTTCTCTCCACATTTCACATTTCACATTAGGAGAATGGTAAAACCCTAATATGGCTATCTTTGGAAGTTTCCCTAAAAAGGGAAGCGCATGATATAAACATTTTTTAGGGTTGCGAAGATAGGAGAAGTATTGTTGGAACATTTTTATGCTGCCATGATTTGTCTTCAAGAGTTGGAAAAATCTTCTGAAAGAACTTGCATTGCAAGTGTATTGTAAAACGTAATAGTATTTTATAAAAAAAGAGAAAGAAAGAGACACACTAGGTATGAATTACACGATATACCCATCATCACTTAGCACTTAAATAATAAATTATGGACAAGGAACAACCCCCTAACCTCTGGATGTTTGTTTCATGTTGGCCTCTTATTATATGCAAAGGTAGGCCTATCTTAATTAGGCTAACAACCACAGTGTAGGGGCCATAAATTATGGAACCCAAAATAGTTCACATTTGTATTAAATTAGGTTCAGTATACTACAAGGGAATGGAAACCATGCAATAGTGCCTCATGGGGATGGAAGAAACCCTTCACCAAGAAGATGGTTGTGTCTACAATATTTACTAGAGGCAAAGAACATAATTTGGTTCCAACAATTACTCCTAGAAGATAATGGCACCCACAAAACACTTGAAAAAGATAACACTCACTATATCTTTTATCACTCTTTTAAAGATGGGACAATAAATCTCAAAGATTGATTAATGAATTCTTGAACAAAAAGAACCATTGATAGGTATGATTCATGTGTACAATAGCCAATAGCCAGTTGTTCCAATCATGGTGTCCAATAATTATGTTAGAAAATGCATCTACAAATCCCTTAGACAACCATAATAGATTCAAACCATGAACTATAAGAACCTAACAATGGGACTAACAAAGATACAGCCTAAACAAATCTTGATCATATTCCACCCTATTGTAAGGCCCAAGAAGTAATTCTATCTTAAAGCTACACATTCCTCTAGATGAAGCTCAAAGGTCAGGTAGCTGAAGCATAGCAATACTTGAATGAATATAGGAATAATTTGATGTACAATCATTTTCTAGCTTGGTTTGTGGTTTTTCCACATAATATTTTCCCTTTAACCACATTTATAGTTTGAGAAAATCAGAAAAAATTGTTCAGATTTATATTATCCTTTTGAACTAGCACACTGCCATCAAAATGCATAATCATTGGTCATCTCAAGAAAATTCCTATTGATTAGTAGGATATCCTTATAAAAATTTTATGCATGGATTTCTTGTGAATTATCGACTGCTATGTATGCTGCAACTATGGAAGGAATAGTGTTGGTGTTAGGTTTCATTTATTATTGAATTCAATGGTTTCCAAGATGTGTTGAGGAGTTTGCTCATTGTTTAATGTTAACTATTCCTGCACAATCCACTCATAAAATAGTGAAATGTTGTGTGGAAGGGATGGTTGATAGCGTTCCTTGAGGGAAGGGGGATTGTGAAAGACTTGTTATCATTGTATTGTGTATTTCCAATATGTTTGGATGTAGGGCAGACCAGGAGAATAAAGGATCACTCACTAATTGCATGATAACCCAGTTTTGAAGGGTCACTAGTTGAGGGGATAGTCAAGGTTCGGATGATTGCGCCATTGGAGGACCTTATTTCTTTGTATTAATTGCTATTCAAATTGGATGCATGGATTTCTTATCAATTATCAGCTGCTATGTATCCTGCAATTGCATCCATAAATCTCCATATACTTCTCTAGGGTTGTAAGCCACTTAGGGATCAAAATACAGAGAGTAAATCAAAATCATTCTTTGTCCTATTTCCTTTTAACAAAGTCTCAACTATCAATGATACAATATACATTTGATGCCCTAAGCTATCAAATATACAAATGGAGCCTACCTAGAAGCTCACCAGGAGAATGAAGGATCACTCACTGATTTCATGATAACCTGGTTTTGAAGGGTCACTGGTTGAGGGGACAGTCAAGGTTTGGATGATTGGGCCATTGGAGGACCCTAGTTTTTTGTATTAATTGCTATTCAAATTGGATGCATGGATTTATTGTGAATTATCGGCTGCTATGTATCCTGCAACTGCATTCGTAAATTTACATATACTTCTCTAGGGTTGTAAGCCACTTAGGGATCAAAATAGAGAAACTAAATAAAAATCATTCTTTTTCCTATTTCCTTTTAACAAAGTATCAATGATCAATGATACAATACATTTGATGCCCTAAGCTATCAATACAAATGGCACCTAGCTAGAAGCTCACGGGCTATCCATTTGATAACGACAGTCAACATTTCAAAAAAATGGATATCCTTGAGCACAAGCACCAATAACATCAAATAATGGAGTTAAAGCATGGGCTAGGGCACGACACCAGTAGAATGCGGTCATTTTAGTGACAACAATTTACAATGGTGTCATTAAACATAAATGCCAGTAATATCAACAAACATGAATCCAAACATTTGAATACAGTGAATCAATATCCTTGAGCACAAGCACCAATAATATCAAATAATAGAGATAAAGCACTGGCTACAACACAACACCAGTAGAATGCGGTCATTTAAGAGAGCATTCAAGATCAAATAAAATGAAATGCATTTGAATATGATGCCAGAGGCTCAAAAGATGAAGAAATCACATACTTTCTCTCGCACTCAGCTTTCGCTCCTTTTCTCCCACTCCCTCTATCCAATCAAAATAAAAATGATGAGGCCGTTTCACTTTTTTTTTATATCTATACTCTGAATCTGTCAGAATTCTGATGGTCAATTAAACACCCATCATAATACTGACATCATCCAGGCCTATTACAAAAAAAAACACCAAATTCATAATAAAAAGTTACTTGTCAGAAAATTCTGTCAAAATTTGGCCCCAAATGTAGTAGTGCATGATCCAATCCTTAAGGAAATGGAGGCATTATCTATTGCCTAAAGAATTTATTGTTTTTACTGATAATCATGCACTTAGTTTCCTTAATAGATAGGAAAAACTCAATCATAGACATGTTAAATGGATGGATTTTTTACAAGCTTATACTTTCACTATTAAGCATAAAAAGAGCATTGTGAATAAGGTGGCAAATGATCTAAGTAGGAGAGCCCTTCCCATTCAAACCATGTAGTTAGAAAGTGCAGGTACAGAGGCTATGAAAGACATATATGCAATGGATGAAGATTTCAAAGACATCTATCAAGTTTTCTTGGATATGACTGCAAGATACCACACTCAATTTCCTCATTTTTTTATCCAAGATGATCTCTTATTCAAAGGAGCATTTCTTTGTGTACCAAGGGGTTCTATGAGATAGAACATCATTAAAGAAAAGAACTGTGGTAGTTTGGCATGATATTTTGGAATGGACAAGACTTTGAAATCATTTAGGAGGTTCTATTTTTGGCCCCAGTTGCACACTGATGTGAGAAAATTTGTGGAGACTTTCTTGGTTTTCCAAAGGTCCAAAGGTCACACTTCCAATGTAGGACTCTACACACCCTACCTATTCCATCCAAGCCATGGGACTCCATTAGCATGGATTTTGTGCTTGGGTTACCCAAAACAAAAACTAGTCACGAGAGCATATTTGTAATTGCGGATAGGTTTTCTAAAATGGCTCATTTTGTGCCATGTAAGACCAATCATGATGCTTCTCATGTTAAAGGGTTATTCTTTAGGGAGGTAGTTAGGTTAAATGGACTACCACTTTCTATCATTTCTAATAGAGATCCCAAGTTCTTAGGTCACTTTTGGAGGACCTTATGGATGAAATTGGGTACAAATGTATGTCTTTCCTCAACATATCACCCTCAATCAGATGGGCAAACTGAGGTTCTAAATAGATCTCTTGTAAATCTCTTGAGATGCTTGACTCAAGAACATGGTTCTAGTTGGGATTCAATTTTGGAATAGGCAGAGTTCTCCTACAATGAATTAGTTAACTGAAGTATAGGAAAGACTCCCTTTCAAATTGTGTATGGTGTTCAACCTAGGGGCATATTGGAGTTAAGGGAAATCAGTGAATTGGAGAAGCCTAGTGCATTGGCTAATGACTTTGTGACTCTTATGAAGGACATCCAAGATCAAGTCAGGTACAAACTAAAACACACTAATGCTAAGTACAAAGCTCATGCAGACAAAAGAAGGAAAGATTTATCCTTCCAAGTTGGTGATTTGGTCATGGTTCATTTGAAGAAGGAGAGCATGCCCAAGGGACACTACACCAAATTGATGGCCAAAAAGATTAGACCCTATAAAATTATCAAGCAATATGGTTCAAATGCTTATCATGTTGACCTTCCTGCTCATATCTATTTATCTCCTATTTTTAATGTTGCTGACCTATATGTTTATAAAGTTCTTGTAGATGATGTTGTGATTGCAAATGAATCTGGTTCTAAATAGGAGGAGTTACTCAAGGATCTTCCCAAGTCATCTCCTTTGGAGATTGAATGCATCTTGGAGAGGAGAGTTTCCAAAAAGACCTAGAAGCACACCTACTATGAATATTTAGTTCAGTAGAAGAATAAACCTATTGAATATGCTACATGCCTCACACCTGAGGCTATGGAGAAGACTGGTTTTCCTTTGAAACCTTTGCCAACTCAAGGGACTTCAGTTCTTTTGTCTTGAGGAGCATGGTGCAGGGCACCCAAGGCCTATCTAGGAGGCTCTTCTTGTTTTGGTTCATTTTTGGTTTTAATAAGAGGATTCGATCTTAGGGATCACTCCTCCAAGTTTTGATCCTTCTTTATATGGTCAAGGATCCCAAAGGAATGTCTATAAGCCTTGGGATGCCTTAGTCCATTTGGATCCTAGGTTGCTTAGGGGAAGGTCACTTAGTGTTTTTAAACATGTTTTCTTTGGTTTTTAGGAGTTATAGGGGTCTATGACCTAGATCAACCTTGTTGATCTCAGTGGAAGTCATTTGATAGCATTTTTGTGCATTTTTGCAAAGTTGCAACAAAAGTTGCAAAAGTTGCACCTTTGTTGCTCAAACAAATTTTTAAAGTTTCTCGAGAAATTGAAAAGTTCGTTCCAACTATCACAACTATATGGAGATCAATTCCAGACACCATTATTGAAGGTATTTAACCTTTGTAAGACCTCTGAATGAGGTTAGAATCGAATGGCATATTTTTGGTGTAGTTTAACAAATAAAACCAACCAATATCTAGTGATAACTGACTATGTACGAATGAGTACGGAAGTTTGAATGAAAGAAATGTGTATGCTTTGAATTCTTATTGTATCTAGTTACTAAAACCATTGATTAGATCTATATTACAATTGTGTTTTCAAAGTTATCTACTGGTTTGTGTAGACAGTCAGGGTTTGAAGGTTTTTCCAAGCCTATTTCAAATCCTTGGAGCTAACTTGCAATTCCTCTAGTGGAAAACCCTAAATCTTTGGAGAATGCAAGTTAGGTGTACTATTTGTATGATTCCTAAAGAATTTCACTGGGACTAGTCAGGAAAGAGGTTTGGCACTGAGCCCTAGACTGAACATCTCTATGTGTTCAGTCATGAAACTTGAACAAAAGGTGTGCAATCGGAGGTGCTCAATGGAATGAGTAATTGAAGAAGTTTTTTGGAGTAATTATAGTGTGAATGAGATTCATAGAAGCATATAATTTTCCTATGTACCCATTCTCAATCATCCTTAGAATAAACCAAGGCTAATCTAGCCAATTAGGCCTATGTACCTAAAGGTGATTAAGTACTGCCAGAGTAGGGTCATTGCAAGTTGTTTTGGGGATAGTTTTAACACTCAAAAGGGTACTCAAAACTGGTCTTAGATTCTTGAGATCCATTAAGACTTGAGGATTGTGCACCCAGAAGCAGAGTAGAAAACCTAAAAGGGTTTGTAGGTGAAGTTGTGATCATGAGTGCATTGTGAGAGTTGTAGAAACAATTTTTTAGTTGAATATCCATATTTGGTCATTAAGTAGAGTGTTCCAATAATTATATTGGTCAAGCAACTTGACTGGTGAAGAGTTCCATTATTTGGACTCAATTTGGGAAGGAGTCCCTAAAGCCTTGGGAAGGTAGAGTTTGGAAGTGATCCATAAAGTGGAAGGAAGTTTTGAAGGGGACTCAGGATTGATTGACTCATTGATAGCCATCCATATTCAAAGGTTGGGAAGGTTGGAAGAACCTTGAACCTAGTTTAAGAAGTTAGTGTGAATTAGGCCCTTGGGCTCTCTCTCTCTCTCTTTCTCATTTTGTATAGGGCATGTGCTATAGCATGCTCGTGCTATGTAAGATTATGCATAACAATTTTTGGTTTTGCATAGGGTGTACGCACTATGGAAGACTAAAATAAATGGTCTTATATGTTAAAGATCTTGTGCAAGAGGCCCACTTTTTCTGTATACTGTCTGAGTTCTGCATTTTATTTGAGAAATATTCACTTTTCATGGTTTTGAAAGTGACAAAGAATCATATTCTATCAATTTGCACCATCTTTTTCTTTAAAAATTAACATTGAATTGTGAAATTTAATCATTATTCACTGAAATTTATCGATTGAGGTAATTTTATTTTATTTTTACATGTCAAATGTGAATAAAGAGTGTTTTGGTTTATAATTGTTATGATATAGACTTGTTTAATACATAATTTGATATAATTTTAATAAATTTATATTATAATTTGTCATATTGTATGAGATTTATATTATAATTTTACTTATTGTAATATATTTATATTATATTTTTAAAATTGTAATCAATTCATATGTAGAAATCATCATCATGCTGAGGAAATGAGTGAAGACTTTAACACCAAAAGAGCATGAAAGAGACAAAGAGAAGAAAAGGGAAAGAATGAGACAACTTTGTGAAAAAAAAAATTGGATACCATAGAAGAAGATTTTTCTTTGGATAAGGAACATGAAACATCAATACAAAGTAAGAGAGAATTGGAATTGGAAACAAAAAGACAATGAATGAGAAACTTGCATGCAACAAGACAATTGAATTATGAAGATGCGGGCACATTATCTATAAGTTGTTAAGTTGAAGAGACATCATCATCCAATGTTGGAGGCAAACCATTGTCTACTTACGAAGGTGTGGACACACCCTTGTATCATGTTGAAGGCACACCATTGTGTACATCCCAAGTGTTGAAATATAGTAAGAGATGTTAAGTAAACTAATCATATCAGCTAAGAGATGTTAAGTAAACTAATCATATTAGTTAGTAATTAATGGACATCATGAAGAGTCATGATCCTCCAAGTTGCTAACCCTTTGTATAATATATATGCTTGATTGGAATGAGGAATCAATCAATCACAAAGGCCATTGCATTCCTCAGTCCATCAACAAGAGCATATTATTTACTTACCTGTTCATCCTATATTCCTAACATGGTATCAGAGTCAAGTTATAAGAGTAAATATATTCAAGAAAATTATTGCAGAGAGAAGACAACACATCAAATCAAGAGGATATTAGTTGCGGTAGAAGAGGAATCTGTTAGTTTCAATTAAGGGGAAATTGGATAGAAAATAACAAAGAGGATAGACCAGCCAAGAGAAAAGGAAGATAGTAAAATTATCAATTGGGCCCATTGATAGATGGGCATAATAAATGGAAGGAGATGAATTGAATATCAAATGGCTAGCTAATATGGCTATCGTCTCCATTAATTCAGGAAGTTGATGCAAAAAGACACACAAGCAACCAGTTGACACCAAGGATGTGTTTTCTATGTAAAGGAGATCCATTCTAGCTGCCTATTCTCCATATGAATAGAATTTGAATGCATGGTGTTGGACGTGGGAGCCTTCCCAAGAGCTTGAGACTCCATATTGTGGTTGTGGGAACCATAAATATTGTGAAGAGGCATGAAGATGGGATTTTGAATTGTATTTGCGTATTTGCATATTTTAGAGATATGAAGATGGAGTCTGAGCATTGGAAATACACTTTTAGTTTGTTGAGGAGTTAGGTAGTTGCGAGATGTATTTGTATGTTGTCATTGGAAAGTTGGGCCTGGGTGTGTGAGTTAAGGGTTAGATATTGCCAAACATTTCAGAATCGATACAAACCTTGGTAGGGTGTATCTTCCCTATCTCCTTATAGTTGAAGATCAAACTAGTCGTATCCTTGATCATGGATTTTCTAAGTGTCCAAGACAGTGTATGATGGAATATATTTGTTAAAGAATAAAAACTCTTCGGTGAGTTCTATGTAGTATGTAAGAAGTCATAACCATTACTCAAGATATTTATAGCTATCAGACTTTCAGTTTACAGTATTTTATGTTACTTCATCATGAAATGATTACTCTCCACTGTGTATCTCAGACCTATATAATATCAAATTAAGGTAAGATTTAACATTTCAATTCTGTCATTTTGTTAATCTTCTATTCTAATTATTCGATAGTCCTATTGGGATTGGTTATTTTTAGTGCATGAATACCAAACCAATTTATATGTTGAAGTCATTCATCAAACAACAAACAGTGAAAGAAAAAAAAACTTTTGAATAAATCAGAATCTTCTCTTAACATTTCAGTCTAGTTCCTTTCAAGGGTTGCATGCAAACTGTTTGACTAAATGCCCATCGAAAAGAATGCATATTTTCTTGAAAATTTACTAGGGACATTACAAATAGAAAAGAACTAATAAGTCCTTGTTCTTTTAAAGAATACCCCTAAACCATGCTACCCCTAAGTCTATCTCAAGTACTACTAATGAAGAAAATCATAATCAAGTCCCACCATCTAGTCAAACAAATTAGAAATGAAGAGATTGATAAAAACTAAACTGTGAGATTATCTGAAATTCAAAATTCAGTCTGCCAAGAAATAAAACTTCATGGATGAAACTGAAACTTAAAATAAAATTAAAATAGTCAGTATTTGATCTTTGTCACAAAAATTGAGGGTGACATGAGTGTGATATTATTAAGGGGACACGTACATCAGAAACACTATAAAAATAAAAATAAAAACAAGTTGTGGCCACCAAAGGAGGTTTTTGTTTTTACCATGTACATTTATATTAAGATGCTAAATGGTTAAAGAAGGATGGAGACATGTTACATGTTACATGCAACAATGTAGAAAATAAACTTAAAGTCTATCACCTAAACTGAGGACCTGATGTGCTATTTAAGAAGATAAATTATCAGATATAATTAAAAATTTAAAACATGTAGTTGTTGAAGAGGAAAATTCAGATCCTTGAAAAATAAACTCCTATTTGAGAGGTACAAATCATTTTAATCTTTGATATGCCATTGGATATCTTGAGAGTAAAAGAATGTCTATTCATGAAAATTAACATAAGGCTCGGAATGAAACCAATATGTTATGAAGAAGGACAATGGGTATGAGTATCGTATTAATGGGCTCATCTTATGAAAGGAAATACTTGAAAATATTTGAAAAGATAAGTATCTCATGTTTTATTAATCCATATGAATTTGCAGTTTGTAATTCATTAAATAATAAATTTTGTATGCTTCTATCATTTTTATGTTTGGGATAGTTTAGCTTTATAAACTATTTGTAACCTATCTCTAACATCTTCAGAAAGGTCTAGAAGTTGGTGAAATTCAGCCTCTAAGGAAACAAATGATTCAGTCAACTTGGACAAACTCAATCATATTGATTGAGAGGGAGTTCACTATTGAAGGTAAAACAATTCTGAGATTATAGTACTGGGAACTCGTGGATAGAATTGCCAATGAGTTGCACATGGATAGAATCCCTATTAAAGGAATTCTATACATCATGAGACTACAACTCATTGAGATAAACATCATACTAGAGGTCTTTATTATCTTCCCTCAAGTCCAAGAGGGAGTGTTAATGTTGTGGCCTTGGAAAAGATCAAAATACATCTTATGCTAGCCGATGTAACCTTATGACTATTCAAATTATTTGTATTAGTTCTCTCAGGAATGAAGGTATGAAGTGACATCCTCCAGTAACACTGAGTTGAGTATATAAATAGGGTATGCCTTTGTGACAGAGGGAGAAGCTATAGGATCTGCATAAATGGACATTCGAGGATCTTGATTCAGAGGGAGTAGACCATGTTTTGTTGGTTCTCTATTAATCAAGAAATTATAGCAAAAAATTATGACTATTACCATGTGAGAAGGCTATATGTCAGAGGGAGAAGCTAGAAGATCAAATTAAATTTGGCACCCCAGGATCTTGGTCATTCAAATTCAGAGGGAGTGTACCATGTCAAGATGGTGTATACTTTGTAAGCTCAGAATTCACCAAGACTATCAGATAGTGCGAAGAAACGACCGATATTCTTACCAAACTCCTTGCTAGAAAGAAGATTGTGTACTTTTAGATAACCTTGGTATGTTGAGGATTAAAGCTTTAGTTGAAAAGAATGTTTCAACTTCAATGATCCATCATTTTTGTATCTTAAATAATTCTTGTATTTGATAGACAAAGTCTAAGGTGGAAGTCTTGGTTTCCACTCTCTAGGATGAGCCATGGTGGATCTACCCTCTGAGAAGAGTCAAGGTGAATTTATGGGTCCATTCATTTTGTGTTCATAGAAGATGACAATCTTCTGTGTAAATAATTAGGGTTACTATTTCAAGGTGATGATCTTGACAATAGTTAACCAAGCTTCAATATTGACACCCGAACAGGGTTGTCCTGGACTATGCCGGATATCTTGATGCTTATGTTATTACTAGACTGTGTAATAACTACTATATCATGATTGACACCCTAACAAAGTTGTCTTGGATTGTGCCAGATATCATGATATTGACAATAGTTAACCAGGTGTCAAGAATGGCTTTATCATAGTAAATGATCTGGATTGCGCTAGATATCTTGAACACTATGTTATTACTTGTTGTGTAATAACCATATCATGGCTAGAAAACATTAAGTTGTTGGTTTCAAATTGTCATGATGTATTCCAGACTGTATTATGTTCATGACTAGATAACATTAAGTTCAAATTGTCATGATGTGTTCTAGACTGTATTATGTTCATGGCTAGACAACATTAGGTTGTTGGTTTCAAATTGTCATGATGTGTTCTAGATTGTATCAAATATTATGTTCATGGCTAGACAACATTGAGTTGTTGGTTTTAAATTTTCATGATTGAGAGTTTGACTTAAATATTCTTTTACTAAGAGGGAGTGTTGAAATATAGTAAGAGATGTTAAGTAAACTAATCATATCAGTTAAGAGATGCTAAGTAAACTAATCATATTAGTTAGTAATTAATGGACATCATGAAGAGTCATGATCCTCCAAGCTACTAACCCTTTGTATAATATATATGCTTGATTGGAATGAGGAATCAATCAATCACAAAGGCCATTGCATTCTTCAGTCCATCAACAAGAGCAGACTATTCACTTAAGTATTCATCTTATATTCCTAACACCAAGGTGTACGTACCCCCTTGTATTATGTTGAAGGTACACCATTATCTATATCCCAAGGTGTAGGCACAACATCATCTCATGTTGAAGGCACTCAAGATGGTATGCAATTCACACATAATGTTTTTGATGCTCCTAGAATTATTTAGAGAAAGCCAAAATATTTGATTGATATTGATACTAACATTTTTCAATCAATGCCTAGCAAAATTCCCAAAAGTACTTGTCAAAGAAATGCTAATTGTATTTGGAGATCATTTTTGAGAATTTAAACATGACAGGAAGATGTCAACTATTTGTTGAAATGATGAGAAATCTGAAATTTAGGCCCATCATGAAGATTCTTGGGATAAAAACAATGGATGAGTCAAGTGAAAAATCTATTGTAAAGAATCTAATGACTACATATGAGAGTGTGGGTTCTACATCACGTACAAAATATAGTAATGTCACACGATGTGTACTTACATCAACAATAGTAAGCACTCAAATGAAGAAATCTTGACTCATTAGAAAGACAAGAAAAACATTAAAAATAAGTATAAAGTCTATAATGAGAGCCCTCGGAAGGCATCAAATAGTGGAAGATCCAAATAGCAATGAGCTATGGGAATTTTCTGGTAGACTACCATGAAAATATAAAGCAATTGTTGAAGCTTTGAAATCCTTGATTGAAGAATTTTGGAAGAATAACACACGGGTATCTCCTAATCAAAGAGATGTTGTAAGAAGGAGGATTGGTAGTTGAATTCATTTTCCACATTGAAAACATTTTTTGGATTCAACTCAAACACAATTCTTTGCAAAATTTATGCATATGTATCCTCAAGTTAAAATTAGTTAGAGATAGTTTGAAATGTGTAAACCTTTTTATGTGAAGATAAATCACACACACACAACTTGTTGTTGTAGGGTACATATTGAATTTTCTAACCATTTTGAATTTTATAGGAATATATGTGTAGATTTGTACTCTAAGAATGTTTTGCAGGATTGTAACATAAATGTCCCACCTAGATCTTCAAGGGAATTAATATCTACCATTTTATGTGAAAGAATAGATGGTCAACAATTTTACAAGCTCTCATGCTTGAATGGTACATGCATAGATTGTGGAGGTTTGTGACATTTGACAATTTGTCAACATATGGAGAGTATGCATGCAATCAATAATGAAATAGTGGAATTTGGAAAATATAAGACCATGACATACAATCTAAAAGATGGAAAAGAGGCTAAAATATTTGATTTAGTAATTGAAAAAATTCCAGTGTATCAGTTCATGGACATTTTTCATAAAAAAATTATTTATGAGTATGTAAGGCATACACATAGAGCATGATGGTTGGATATGAAATTCAAGTTGTGCAAGGACACATTCCCACTTGATACCATTATTTTAGTTGTGGACTTTGCGGAGAACTACACACTACAACCACAAAATGAGGTGCAAGCAAAGTATTATAGGTCTCAACAGGTTGCTATATTTTTTCATATAGCATTCATGCATTCATCAGACAATATAGAGAAAAACAAGAAGATATTGAGGGGGTATCATTTTTATATTAGTGATGATCGCTCACATTCTACAGAGTTTGTACATAGCTGCTTTCAACTATTTTATGGTCATTTGGCTAACAAGGGCATAAAATATCATCGACATATCATATGGTTAGATAATTATACATCACAATTTAAGAATTCTCAGATGTTTTATTGGTTGTGCATGATACATAGGATTACTAGAATTAAATATATGTGGAATTTCACAGAGTCCGATCATGGAAAGAGAGAGCATGATAGTGCAGGTGCATGTATTAAAAGAGCCTTAGCACGTGAAGAATTAAAGTACAAAGAGCAAGAAACATTTTCAGATGCAAGATGTATTATCTAGTGCTGTAATGCTACAATGGGTCTAGGTAATGAAGGTGAGTCTATGGTTCGTAGATTTTTTGGTTGATGGATGAAACTAATATTGCACTATATGAGGATTATTGTACACTAACAGGATCGAGTGAGCTACACTCTTTTAGAAGTTGTAATGCAGGTTCATGGAGTATCCACAAACAACATATGGCGTACTTTTTTCATCATGTGTAGACAAAGATTGGGATGGGTGTGAGTCAAAGGAATGGGTTGATGAATGGTATACACGTATTTTGAGCCCACTTCCCTCCTATCATTCCCATGAATCACTACAACTGACAAAAATGGAATCATCCATTGACTTTGATCTCTTATCTGATCTAGTACAACCAAGTAAATTTTCCACATACAAATAATCTCAAATTTAGTACTTTATCATAAATATTCAGTAAACTAATGTCCTCATTATGTTTATATCATTACAGGCCATGTTTTTGTTGTTATTGCACCTAAAGACAATGAAGAAGGGACAAATTATTATTTGTGTCATTGTGTTGAGGAAAAAAATAAATTGGATCACTCGGTTATCAATGGTGTAGAATTAGAATACCCTATAGGAGAAGTGGTTGTAATTGGTACATGGCTTAGGCTAAATGCTATGAAGAACCCTAGGTTATGGTTGTTCGAGGATTGGGAGACACATAGAAAGATTCTTCATTATTCAAACCTCATCATTGCATCAAATATCCACTTGATTAGATATGGGGGAAGACCGCATAATAAAACTCTTTGGAAGGTTCGTGAGTCAGACCATGAGGAAATACTTGAGACAATCAAGGGTAGGGAAGATCCAATTGGTTCATTGGACTAAATGGAGATACAAACTATTGTAATGCCAAATTTATTTGAATACATGTGCATATAACATGTATATTTATATAACACTGTAAATTGGGTTGACTGTAAATTTCTCGTGCATTACTCCATATGTATAATGAAAAGTTTGTAATACTTAATGACAACCTTTCTCTTCTATTTTTTGGGATAATACCAGAGGTTTTCTCTGCTCAACTCTTTCCTCTCAATGCTCCTAATGAACTGACTTGTAAAAATATTTCTCATTATTAATAAATAAAAAATTATGATTTTATGCCAATGACTTGTAGGCACATAATACTTGGAAGGCCATGGAAGAGCCTTAAGGAACCAGCTCAATTCAAGGATGCACTATCTAGGCTTCTCCCAATGCACCTAGAGCCTCTAAGTTATCACATCTCCAAGAAAGACATCCAACCTTGTTCCAACACCTTAGAATGCCTTAACATGGTCAATGTACCATGTTTCACCAACCCACCAAGTCTAGTTAAGTGTTCTCCAACATTATCCACTCCAACAGCCCTTTAGGCTAGTAGCCTTCACCAGTCACAAATCAACCTTTTTCTCTCAAACTTCCCAAGAAACTCAGAAAATATTGATTGTTTTAGATACCCTTTTGGGTTCTCTAAATCCTCCCCAAGTCTTAGGGTAAACTCTTTTGGACCATATACAAGATCCAATAACTTAACAACCCCAAACTAGGTGTAATTCACCCTCATTTACAAAAAAAATTATAAATGTACTTACTCCCTTGACCCCAAATCAAGAAACAGTCTTCTATAAGGTTTAAAAACAAAATATTCTCAATTTTTTGAGGTCTCAACCCCTACCCATTCTTCTAGCCGCCAAACCCTTACTTCTAGGGATATTTATGTAGGGCATGCAGAAAACCCAGTCTCTGTCAAGAACACTAGTTAATTACTCAAGAATACCCTTCAATCAGCAAACTACCACCTCTCTGTGGCTTCCAAATACATCATCTCCATATCCCTTCATAAACACACTATGATACAAGGAAAATAATACATATTTAAACCTCTCCCACCTATCACAGTAGCCACATTGGTGGCAGAGTCACTTCATTGTGAAGTCTTCAAATCCATTTAACATCTTTTTAGCATCTTTTGCACTTTTGAGTGCATTTACATGTTTTGATGGCATTAATAGCCATATAAAATTCTTAGATATCCCTATAGATCCTTGACCTTGACATTTGAACTTGGATCCATTAAGTGATCCTAAGGTTACATAGTTAACCCTCATGCTATTAAATGGCTTACATAGCATCTTTGTTGATCATAATATTAAATGATCCCAAAATCATTGCAAACATGATGAAAATAATATAAAATGACCAATCATGGTCTAATACATTATTAAATGACCTCAAATGGTCTTGTCCCATCACCCAAGGATCCACAATGACCCTGGTGAACTTCCCTTCTCCCAATGCACCTAGAGCCTCCAATATGTCAAATATTCTAACAAGTCTTCCACCCTAGTTCTAACTTCTTAGAACATGTTAAAATGGTATGTATGCCATGTTCCACCAGCCCTCCAAGTCTAGTCAAGTGATCTTTAACCCAATCCACTCCATTATCCTTCTAGGTTAGTAGCCCTCACCAATAACAAATCAGCCTTTTTCTACTGATCCTCCCAAAAAACTAAAGGAACTCTTGATTTCTTTAGATACCCTTTTGGGTTCTATAAATCCTACCCAAACCCCAAGATAGACTCCTTTGGACCATCTAGTAGATCCAATACCGTAGCAGTCACTAACTTCACCTAATTACATCACCATTACAAAGAAACTCATAGATATATTGACTCCCCAACCTACCAACCAAGAAACAATCTTTCATAAGGTTTAAAAATAAAAAAAATTCAATTTTTTAAGGTCTCAACACCTTTCTACCCACCAAACCCTTGTTTCTAGGGTCACACAACTAGGGCCTACACAAATGGAACCTTACAACTCCTTCCAGATCAAACCAGTTGATCAAAAACATAAGTATGGATCCCAAAATCCATAATCCACCATTAAAACATCCACTCTTAAGGATTTACACTCACCAAAATGACTAGTGCAAAAATAGGGCTCTCCTCACACAACAAACTCCTTCATTTAGTGATCTCTCCAACATTATCCATCATATTCCTACACCAAAGGTTATATTACAAGGATATAATACACATTCAAACCTCTCCCACCAATGATCATAGGGGGTGGGAGAGTCAATCCTCATAAGGAGACCTCAATCCCATTCATTGACTGTGACCCCAAATCCAATCACTATCAAGAACACCATTAATTTCCTCTGTCTTAACTACAATAAAAACACTAAAATGAATGCGTGGAAAGATAAATAACAACCAAGGAAAAGCCCTTAAATCTTTGAATGGTTAGGTAAATGCTAGTGGAAACCTTGTTTGTCACATAGAGTCACTCAAACACCACCGATGACTCTGGGCTGAGGCGTCCCTCAAGGTCCCTTCAACATGAAATTAGCGATCTTTATAGGGTCATATCTCAGACCTCGTGTGATGTAGCATCAAGATGTTAGGTGCTACATGACTGTGTTTCCAGGGCCTATAATAACCTATCTCAATTTTTTAAAGATTCAAGTTCGTTAATATTTGACAACAAACTCTTGGTCGATGTCAAAACTCGAAGTGTTCCTTAGTTGAAATGGGAAACAT
The DNA here is from genome assembly GCA_027943335.1 of Chamaecyparis obtusa. Taxonomy (NCBI): domain Eukaryota; kingdom Viridiplantae; phylum Streptophyta; class Pinopsida; order Cupressales; family Cupressaceae; genus Chamaecyparis; species Chamaecyparis obtusa. Next base: position 228,656 of record BSBK01008635.1, read on the forward strand.
TATGTATATTTCAAACCATTAGTCATAGCATGGAAATTTTTGTTCCAACAACTCTGAATGGTCGGGTAAATGCTAGTGGCAACCTATTTTGGCACATAGAGCCACTCAAATTTCGCCAATGACTTCGAGTCGAAGTGTCCCTCAAGGTCCCTTTAGCATGGAATGGATGATCTTTATGGGGTCATATCTCAGAGCTCATACGAGGTAGCATCAAATTGTTAGGTGCTACAGGACTGTGTTGCCAGGGCCTACAATAATATGTCTTAGTTTTTAGAGATTCAAGTTCCTTTATATTTGGTAACATATTCTCAGTCGATGTCAAAACTCGAAGTGTTCCTTAGTTGAAATGGGAAACATTGTGTATCTTTCAAACCATCAGTCATAGCATCAAACCGTCTATTCCAAAAGCTCTGAATGGTCGAGTAAATGCTAAATTTGAAACCTTGTTTAGCACATAGAGTCGCTCAAATGCCGCCAATGACTATGGACCGAAGTGTCCCTCAAGGTCCCTTCAGCATGGAGTCATCGATCTTTACGGGGTCATATCTCAGAGTTTGTGTGAGGTAGTATCAAGCCATCAGGTGCTATAGGACTATGTTGCTAGGGCCTACAATAGCTTGTCATGGTTTTCAAAGATTCAATTTTGTTTATATTTGGAAACACATTCTCGGTCGATGTCAAAACTTGAAGTGTTCCTTAGTTGAAATGGGAAACATTGTACATCTTTCAAACTATCGATAATAGCATTGAACCATCTATTCCAATAGCTCCGAATGAATGGGTAAATGCTATTGGAAACCTCATTTGGCACACAGAGTCGCTCAAATGCCACCGATGACTCTGGGCCAAAGTGTCCCTCAAGGTCCCTTCAGCATGAAATTGATGATCTTTACAGGATCATATCTTGGAGCTCGTGCAAGGTAGCATCAAACTATTAGGTGCTACATGACCATGTTGCCAGGGCCTACAACACTATGTCTCATTTTTCACAGATTCAAGTTCATTTATATTTGGCAACACATTCTCGGTTGATGTCAAAACTTGAAGTGTTCCTCAGTTGAAATGGGTAACATTGCGTATCTTTCAAATCATTAATCATAGCATCAAACTGTCTATTCCAACAACTCTGAATGGTTGTGTAAATGCTAGTGGAGACCTCATTTGGCACACCAAGTCACTCAAACACCATCAACAACTTTTGACCGAAGTGTCCGTCAAGGTCCCTTCAGCATGAAATTGATGATCTTTATAGGGTCATATCTAGGAGCTCGTGTGAGGTAGCATCAAGCTATTAGGTGTTACAGGACCATGTTTAAAGGGCCTAGAATAACCTATCTTAGTTTTTAGAGATTCAAGTTCATTTATATTTGGCAACACATTCTCGGTTGATGTCAAAACTTGAAGTGTTCCTTAGTTGAAATGGACAACATTGCATATCTTTCAAACCGTCGGTCGTAGCATCGAGTCATCTATCCTAATAGCTCCAAATGGCCAAGTAAACTCTAGTGGTAACCTCCTTTGGCATAAAGAGTCTCTCAAACACTGTTGATGACTCTGGGCCGAAGTGTCCCTCAAGGTCCCTTCAACATGAAATCAGGGATCTTTACAGAGTCATATCACGGAGCTTATGTGAGGTAGCATCAAGCTGTCAGGTGCTATAGGATCGTGTTGTTGTGGCCTACAATAACCTATCTCAGTTTTTAGAGATTCAAGTTCATTTATATTTGGCAACACATTCTTGGTTAATGTCAAAACTTGAAGTGTTCCTCAATTGAAATGGGCAACATTGTGTATCTTTCAAATTGTCGGTCATAGCATCAAACCATCTCTTTGAATAGCTCTGCATGGTTGGGTAAATGCTAGTGGAAACCTTTTTTTGCACATAGAGTTGCTCAAATGTTGCCGATGACTCTAGGCTGAAGTGTCCCTCAAGTTCCCTTCAGCATGAAATCAACAATCTTTACGAGGTCATATCTCATACCTCGTGAAAGGTAGCATCAAACCGTCAGGTGCTACAGGACCCTATTGCCGAGGCCTACAATAAATTTTCTTGATTTTTATTAGAATCAAGTTCATTTATATTTGGGAACACATTCTTGGTCAATGTCAAAACTCACAGTGTTCCTCAGTTGAAATGAGAAACATTGCGTATCTTTCAAACTGTTGATCATAGCATCAAACCGTATGTTCCAACAACTCTGAATGGTCAAGTAAATGCTAGTGGAAACCTCTTTTGGCACATGGATTCACTCAAACACCACCGATGACTCCATGTCGAAGTGTCCCTCAAGGTCCCTTTAGCATGAAATTGACAATCTTTATAGAGTCATGTCACAAAGCTCGTGTGAGGTAGCATCGAGTTGTTAGGTGCTACAAGACCGTGTTGTTGAGGCCTACAATAACCTGTCTCAGTTTTTATGGATTCAAGTTTGTTTAGATTTGGTAACACATTCTTGGTCGATGTCAAAACTTGAAGTGTTCCTCAATTAAAATGAGCAACATTGTGTATCTCTCAAACCGTCAGTCGTAGCATCGAACCGTCTATTCCAATCACTTTGAATGGTCAGGTAAACGCTAGTGGAAACCTTGTTTGGCACATAGAGTTACTCAAATGCCACCGAGGACTCCATGTCGAAGTGTCCCTCAAGGTCCCTTTAGCATGAAATTAACAATATTTATAGGGTCATATCTCGGACCTCCTGCAAGGTAGCATCAAACTGTTAGGTGCTACATGACCATGTTGTTAAGGCCTACAATAACCTATCTCAATTTTCATAGATTCAATTTTTCTTATATTTGGCAACACATTCTCGGTCAATGTCAAAACTCATAGTGTTCCCCAATTGAAATGAGCAACATTGCATATATTTCAAACTGTCAGTCATAGCATCAAACCGTCTATTCCAACAGCTCCGAATGGATGGGTAAATGCTACTAACAACCTTGTTTGGTACACAGAGTCGTTTGAACATCATCAACCACTCCAGGCCGAAGTGTCCCTCAAGGTGCGAGGAGGAGGATGAGTGCAAAAATGTATTTAGATGCAAAAGGTCTTGTGGTCCATTTTGAAATTTGATGTAATACAATGTAATATGCCTAAATGTATAAAGGCATGTAATAGGAGATGAATGGCATTATAAGGTCAAAGTGCACGTACAGGGGTCATTAGGGGTCATTATGTTGATCCTAGCTTAGTAGTGTCATCTAAACACCTATAAGGTCTATAATGAATTTAATTTGGCCACTAGAACCTTTAAATGTTGTAAATGCACTAAGAAGTGCCAAACTATGTGATTTGCCCATGTTGGAAAAACTGGCCTAGTAAGGCTTGTATGAGGGTTTTTAGTGTATTAGGGTGTTTAAATGTAAGTTAAACCTTTAAAAGGTTCAAAGAAATTTTATGCATGCATAAGAGATGGAATTTTGTCAAAGTTGACAACTTGTTGTCAACTAGACAACCAACTAAACAAGTAACTAATCGGTAATAGTCACTGTGACTGATTGTTACGGTTGTGCAGGGTAAAACTGGCCTTGAAAGTCTTATTTGATGGGGAGTATGCAAGTATTGGAGGCATGTGGAGATGGATTTGTATTGAGGAAGCATTGTAAGAATTTTTCATTCAATAAAATAAACTTTCCTTTGCATATTGTTCACTATCCTGTGGGTACAGTCAGGGAACAGAAAGTTCTAATGATCATTTGTAATGTGTTTTTGGATTGGTTTTGATGTAAGGATACTCCTTTCATTATGTCTACTTATTTATGCCATCATTTCTATGTTTTTGTTGGTATTAAAGTCTAGGAATAGACTAGTGTTCTTGGAATCGGGACTGGTTTAGGGTACAGTCATATTTTGGGTCTGAAGCCTTGAAAATGTTGTGACTCTCCCACCCCTATGGTCACTGTGATTGGTGGGAGAGTAAAACAATGTAATATTATCCTTGTATCATACTAATCATATGCAAGGATTTGGAAAGGTGTGTTTGGAGAACCACAAATAGTAGCAATTTGTTGATTGAGGGAGGCTAGTCTTACACCAGTCATAATGAAAGGTGCTTGCCTTGAGAATGAAAGTGTGTAGTGGTGGATTATTTATGTATGGGACCATATTGAGGTATTAGAACAGTTGGTTTAGACTGGAGATGATTTTGAAGGTCTCTTTGAATATACCCTAGGTGTATGACACTAGAAACAAGAGTTTAGTGGCTAAGAGCATAGGTGAGTGGTGAAACCTTTAAAACTTGAATGAGTGGGGTTATGACTTACTTTGTAAAAGGGGGTGAATTAGGCCTAGTTTGGGTTTGTTAGGTTATTGGATCTTGGATATGGTCCAAAGAAGTCTATCTTGAGTCTTGGGAAGGATTTAAAGGACCTAAAAGTGTATCTTAATCAATCACTCTTTTCTTGAGTTGTTTGGGGAATGTTGGAGAAAAAGGCAATTTAGTGACTAGTGAAGGCTACAACCCTTAGGGCTAATGGTGAGAATTGGGTGAAGGATTAGTTGTCCAGGTTTGGTGGGTTGGTGAAACATGTTGTATAGACCATGATAAGATGTTGTATGGGGTTAGAATGAAGATGGAAGGCCTACGTGAAGATTTGGTGCATGGCAGGCTCTAGGTGCATTTGGGGCAGCCTAGAAGGTGAGTCCTTGAGGGGACATTTGAGGTGAGAATTTGTCTCACCATTTGATATAATAAAATTAGGGTATGGGAAAGAGACTAATATACACCACCTTTGCATCAATAGGACTTTATTTAAGTTCTTGGAGGTATTCTATTTAAGATGGTACAGACTAGAGGCAAGAGTTGTACGGACTGGAGACAAGAGTTGTACGGACTAGAGGCAAGAGTTGTTAAATGGGTGAATTAGGCCTCTCTATAAAAATGAAATCAACAATTTAAAGTAGTTTGTCTCAAAACAAGTTGGGTCGCATTTGGGATATGTTTTAAAACTTCCATAAGGGTATCCGGACCATTGATTATTTTTTGAAGTCTTTTGGGAAGATGTGGAGAAAAATGCCATTTTATGACTGGTGAAGGTTACTAGGAGCAGTCCTAGAATGATAATTTGATAGTTTGGAGCTAACCAATGCAAGTGCATTGGGTGAAGCCTAGACAGTGGATCCTTATGAAGGATGTTTGATGTGAGAAGATTGTCTCGCTTGTTACCGATTGTTCTTGTATTTCTATAAGGGTATGGGCTCATAGTGTATTACACACCACATGTGCATCACATTCATGTTCTAATAAAGAATGAATCATACAATAACAATATACATCGATAAACATACAAGCATAACTATAAGGCATGGGAAATTTACAAAGCATAAGACATCCACATAAACATAAATTAGTATGCATCAATACACCAAACACATGAGTTGCATACCTAAAACATAAAAAATAAATATTCATAGGGAATGAAGCCAAATATATATGTCCAATAATGTCATACATTGAATATATTCAATACAGTTAAACTAGCTTCCTCAAAGCCAAATGGATGTACAACGTATCACTTATATAATATACAAAAAATATGTCCACTAATGCCATATAGGCATACAATCTATATCCCTAATCTAGTCCATTTTCACTAGGGGAAGAAAACAAATCCCAAGCTATCTTCGATCGTCGTGTCAATGGGGAGGCAGTGGAAGTTGTAGTCTTCTGAGTGCGCTCACTAGTCCTCTTGTCTAGAGTCTTCTGCAAATGAGCTAATTAAAAAACATTTGAGCATCAATAACTAATATACATCAAAATTGAATTATACAATGACATAAAATAGAATATTCACTTGCCTCTAGCAAATATTCACTATGTACATCCACCGAAGGTGCATATTGATGATCTGGAGTAATAAGTCCCTACAAAAATGATGGGGAGGCTAGGATAGACTAGCTAGTCTATGCTTTGCTCCTTGCCCAAGGACTCAAGTGTGCTCCTGACACTTGTGGTTGATCTATAGGAACCTTTTACATTCAAGGAACCCTTGACCTACCTAACCTTCACACCAAGTTCAATAAACTCACTCATCAACACTCCATGCTTTGCATTCTAGCTACTAGCCCTTATCTAGGCTTAATAAGGTCAATTAGACTTCTAAGTCCTTCCTATGCTCCAAAAGTGCAAATGATGGGTTCCAAGGTATTTTTGGGACTAAAGACACCTTTTCAAATCATTACCAAAGTTTTGGGATCACCCGATTTAGGGGTTCCTTTGCATTCTAGGGCTACAAGGAAGTGCCAATTAGGCCTCCTTTCGGATTTGTAGGGCCTGTTACTCCTTCCCTGTACAAAAATAAAATTCCTTTCCTTAAGGAATTCTTCTAAATTTGCCTCATTCTCAAATACTTTTGAGGTCTTAGGTGCCCATTTGACCATATAGTACTATTCCCTATTTATGAGGGTTTCAAGGGTTTCAAGACTTTTCCCTCCTCCTAGCTTCACCAATGCAACTCCATGATCTTTCAAACCTTCTCCTTCACAATATTGAGTCTTCATACATCAATCTTGACTTCCTCCAAAGGATTCCACTTGGAACTTATTGCACTATCTTGCGGAGCTCATTTTCTGCTGCACATCCCTAGTTGGACTGCTCATAGCTCGCCTAGGGCTTCCATAAATAGTTGTTTGCCTTGCTTTTCAAGGGCCCTGCAGTCATAGTAATAGAACATAGGGTCTATAGCTTTAGATTCCAAAGCTCCATGGAGTTTCCATGGTAGGAACAAAAGTTACAGGCCCATCTACACAAGTCTCTCCAAACTGGCAGAGAACTGATAACAATAAGAAATGAACAAAAGATGCTAATAAAATTTAAAAGAACCAAGACTATTTCACACAAAAGAAAGCCTAAACACACATAAACATTAAAATCCTTCAAAGATTCAACAAAACTCCACTTTATTCATGAGAAATCAGTCATAACAATGACTGTTTCCCCCAAATCCTACATTCAGTCTACTGTTTCGTACAATAGCCATACCAAAATGACATCCAACCTCAGGATTAGGGTTAGTCAGGCCTTATATATCATTTCTTTCAAGTGTGTGCATTGATTTTAGGGCTTATAGCCACTTAGCATAATCAATCTTTACAAAAAAGGAAAGTTGCTAGCAACTTTTAGTTGCTTGATTAGCTTTTGCTTACTCATTCGAAAGACCATAACTAAATCACACTTGTGCTCATTAAATAACCAAACCCTAACTTAAGATTACTAACTTCAAATCTAAGCACTCCAAGTTGATAACATTCCTTGGATCAGTGTGCTGCACAAACAAACTAGAAAGACTAGAGACTTCTAGGACTTGGACATTGCCTAGACTCAACAAAAAAAAATGAGCCAAACTCCTTGTTGACCCTTATTTAATTACATGCTTCAAACCAAGGTAAGACACACCAAAATATTAAGGTGAGGGCCCTCATAGAGGTGCTCCTACACCATACTCCCCCTCAGCACAAACTAAGGCACCTTAGGGTCTAGGAGACCTAGATCAACACCAAACCTTTTGAACTATCCTTCCTCTATCCAGGTGGCTTTAGATTCAGGTTTCCCTTTCCACTTGATTAGATGCTCCATGTAGACTTGATGTCTGGTGGTCTTCTTCACCCTAGATTCTAGGATCTTCTCTGCTTGGGCCGGTTCCTTCTTAGGCATGGCATTGGTATCCACATCTTGTAGGACCTTTGGTGGAGTTGTACCTTGCTGACTGAGATCACCCTTGAATCTAATCAGGTTTGCAACATTGAACACTGGTGAGATGGCTAAATATGAAGGTAAGTCCACCTTGTAGGCATTCTCTCCATATTTGGCTAAAATCTTGCATGGACCTACTCTCCTCATCTGTAGCTTAGTAGGCATGCCCTTCTACATCTATGCTTTGTTAAGATGGACCATGACATAGTCCCCAATCTGAAACTATACTTCTTTCCTCTTTTCATCCACTTTAGCCTTGAGTCTTTGGGTAGACTCCAAGATAGTTTTCTTCACTTGCTCTTGAACCTCCTTGATGGTTTGAGTAAAATCTTCAGCTTGTCCACTCTTCAACTCCATGGAACCTAAGTCTCTCAACTCACACACTCCTCTAGGGTGTCTTCCATACACTATCTCAAAAGGACTTCTTCCTATGGTCTTGTTTACACTATCATTATATGCATATTCAGCCTGAGATATCACAAGATCCCAAGTCTGCCCATACTCCTTTGTCAAACACCTTAGCAAGTTGCCAAACACCTTGTTGATGACCTTAGTTTGACCATTAGTTTGTGGATGGTATGTTGAACTGAAAGAGAGATTAGTTCCCAGCCTTTCCCATAAGGTTTACCAAAAATGACCCATGAACTTTCTATCCCTATCTGACACAATGCTCAAAGGAAGTCCATGAATTCTAACAATCTCTTTAAAGAAGAGATGTGCTACATAACTTGCATCATGAGTAGTTCTACATGGAATGAAATGACTCATCTTAGAGAACCTATCAACAACAACATAGATGCTATCCATACTTGATTTGGTTTTAGGGAGTCCAACCACAAAGTCCATACTTACACACTCCCAAGGCCTATTTGGAACTAGTAGAGGTTGATAGAGTCCTGCATTGCTTGAGCCTCCTTTAGCTCTTTGACATACTCCACATTGCTCAACATACCTCCTGACATCCCTTGCAAGCTTAGGCCAAAAGTAGTATCTCTTTACTAACTCCAATGTCTTGTTTATGCCAAAATGACCACTTAGGCTGCCATTATGCTTCTCTTGGATCAGATTTTCCCTCATGGATCCTCTAGGTACACAAAGCTGATTACCTTTAAACAAGAGTCCATACTGAAGGGTGTAATCTGCAAACTCACCATGAAAATGGTTCTCAAACTCTAGGCACACCTTGTAGGCTTGTGAGAAGTCGTCATCCTCCTCATATAAATCTTTAAAACCTACTATTCCAATGCTTTGCAACTGTACCTCTTGGATAGTCAATAACTTCCTACTCAAGGCATCTGCTACCTTGTTGAGTTGCCCTTTCTTATGCTTGATTGTGAAGGTAAAGGAGTAGAGATATTCCATCCACTTCAAGTGCTTGTTACTAAGCTTCTCCTGAGTGTTTAGGTAGCTTAAAGCCTGATTATCAGTAAAGACAACAAATTCTTTTGGCAAAAGGTAATGCCTCCACTTCTTGAGAGATTGTACTAATGCATACAACTCCAAGTCATAAGCTGAATACTTCTTCTTTGCCTCATTGAGTTTCTCACTAAAGAATGCCATAGACCTTCCTTCTTGACTCAATACACCACCTACTACTACACCACTTGCATCACATTCAATGGTGAGCAACTTATCAAAAGTTGGCAAGAGTAAGATAGGTTTTGTGGCTACCTCTTGTTTCAAGGTTTGAAATGCTTTCTCAGCTACCTCAGTCCACTTGAACTTAGTTTTCAATCCTCCTTTGATGGTGTCTAATACTGGTGCACATATCCCACTAAAGTTCCTCACAAACTTCCTATAAAATTGTGCCAAGCCATGAAAACTTCTAACTTCAGTCCCTGTTTTAGGAGCAGACCAATTCAAGATTGCCTCTACCTTGCTTGGGTCCATTTTCAGAGTACCCTTGGATACTACAAAGCCCAAATAAACCAGCTCTTTCTACATGAACTCACACTTTTCTAGATTGATGGCTAGCTGCTCTTCATGTAGCTTCTTCATAACCAACCTTAAGTGCTCAAGGTGTTCTGCTTTTGTCTTGCTATAGATGAGTATATCATCTAGATACACCACCACAAATCTGCCTATGAAGTCCTTCAAGACCTCATTCATTAACCTCATGAAGGTGCTTGGGGCATTGGTAAGCCCAAATGGAATTACAAGCCACTCATACAATCCATTTGTGGTTTTAAAAGTGGTCTTCCACTCATCACCCTCCTTAACTTTGATTTGGTGATAACCACTCTTCAAATCCAACTTTGTAAAATACATAGCACCTCCTAAGCAATCCATCAGATCTTCTATTCTTGGAATTGGGAACCTGTACCTGATAGTGATCCTATTAATAGCCCTTGAATCTATGCAAAGTCTCCATTTTCCACCTTTCTTAGATGCTAAGACCACTGGTACTGCACATGGACTAATACTCTTCTTGATCAACCCTTGATCCAATAACTCTTGTACTTGCCTTGCCACTTCCTTGTTCTAATCTGGGGTAAGCTTATATGCTGCTTTATTAGGCAAGGATGCACCAGGTATAAAGTTAATTTGATGAATTATGGCTCTTCTTGGAGGTAAAGTGGCAGGGGTTCCATCACTTACTATATCTCTAAATTCTTCCAGCATTTCTTGCACTTCCAATGGTAAATCTGCCTTCAACTTCTTGTTTTCCTCTTTTGGCTTCCCCATTATAGCACACCCTATGGTCTCCTCATCATGTAGTGCATGTAGAAACTCCTTACCACTACTAAGAAACACACTAGGTGTCTTAGAAGTTCCCTCTTCATTCTTTGTTATGGACTGAATTTTGAAAGTCCTTGCATCTTTCTTAAAAGAAATGGAGTTCTCCTCTCCATCATAGATCATCTTCCTGTCAAATTGCCAGGGTCTTCCCAATAGAAGATGGAATGCATCCATGGGTAAGACATCACAAAGAATTATGTCTTTATAGCCTCCAATGGAAAACTCCACCCATGTCTACTCAGTAACTAGCACACTTTGTTCTTGGTTCAACCAAGTTACCTTGTAGGGGTTTGCATGTGGAATCTTTGTGAGTTTCAGCTTCTTTGCTACTTCCTCTGCTATAATGTTATCAGTAGACACTGAATCTACTATAACCTTGCATACTTTTCCTTGTATCTTGCACCTAACTCTAAAAAGATCCCTTCTTTGCTTGGGTTCACCTTGATTAGGCTGCCTGATAAGTACCCTTCTAAACATAAGATTCTCCCCCATTTCTGATTCCAATTTGCTGACCTCATTAGTGTATGAGCTGTTGTTGTCCTCTTGGGTATAGGCTACCCTCTTCTCATTCTGTGAGGCTGATGGTTTCTCAGGACACCTATAGGTAGGGTGTCCAAGCTATCCACACTAATAACACTTCATAGTGGCAAAGTAGGAGCTACTCCTTCCTATTCCTCTTCCTCTGCTTCCTTGAGAACCTCTTCCTCTACCATAAGATCCTCTTGTACTAATTTTTGAACTTTGTTCCAAAAGTCTTCTCTCACCTTGGTTTCTTGATTCACCACCTCTTCTAGAACCTCCTCTTTGACCCCCTCTAGAGTCTCTACCTCTTCCTCTATTCTTGGAATTAGGTTCTTGCTTTCTCCTCTTTTTTTCTTCAAGATTTTGTTCCATATGCTGACATTCAAGTATGGTGGTAGGAGTGAACAAACTCATCTCTTCTGCTATGCTCCATTTCAAGCCACTGAGGTACCTTGCCACTTTAATGCTCTCATCCTCTTGGACTCTGGATCTCAAGCTCAATTTGTGGAACTCTTTAGTATAAGTAGCTACATCCATCTCCTTCTATCTAAGTGTCAACCTTTTCTTATGCTATTTTATTTCATAATCAGCTGGTAGGTATGCTTCCCTAACTTTTTTGACCATAGATTTCCAATTAGAGATTGGATTCTTTCCCTCTTTCTCCCTTTCACCTTGCAAGTAGTTCCACCAGGTTAATGCTTGTTCTCTCAACCTAGATTTGGTCACCTTGACCTTTTGTGCTTCTGAGATCTCTTCACATTCAAAGTTATTCTCCATGCCTTCAATCCACTACATCACAAGCTTAGTATCCATCCTGACAGCCGGTACTGGGACACCTTCAAGTGCCTTGCCTGTGATAGCCTTCAAGGCTTTAAGAAACTTCTCATCTTTTTTTGGAGGATCAGGTGTAGGTACATCATCATCAAGAGTCTTGTCTTTTCCCTTAGCATCTTGCTCCTCCATTTTCACGTTCACCTTATCTACTTTTGCTTGGACATCATCCAAGAGTTGTTCCATTTGATACAACCTTTCCTGCAAGAGTCTGTTAGCTTCCTCCTAATCTTCTACCTTCTTAGTAATCTCTGCATTGGTCACCATTTTCTACTTTTGAGATGATCCAATTAATTCTTATGGTGGTTGAAACATCCACCCTTCACTTCCCAAGCCTTAAGAGGCTCTGATACCAATCTGATGGAGAGGCTAGGATAGACTAGCTAGTCTATGCTCTGCTCCTTGCCCAAGGACTCAAGTGTGCTCTTGACACTTGTGGTTGATTTATAGGAACCTTTTACATTCAAGGAACCCCTGACCTACCTAACCTTCCCACCAAGTTCAATAAGCTCACTCATCAACACTCCATGCTTTGCATTCTAGCTACTAGCCCTTATCTAGGCTTAATAAGGTCAATTAGACTTATAAGTCATTCCTATGCTCTAACAATGAAAATGATGGGTTCCAAGGTCTTTTTGGGACTAAAGACACCTTTTCAAATCATTACCAAAGTTTTGGGATCACCCGATTTAGGGGTTCCTTTGCATTCTAGGGCTATAAGGATAGCCAATTAGGCCTCCTTCTGGATTTGTAGGACCTGTTACTCCTTCCCTGTACAAAACTAAAATTCCTAGCCTTAAGGAATTCTTCTACATTTTCCTCATTCTCAAATATTTTTGAGGTCTTAGGTGCCCATTTGACCGTATAGTACTATTCCCTATTTATGAGGGTTTCAAGGGTTTCAAGACTTTTCCCTGCTCCTAGCTTCACCAATGCAACTCCATGATCTTTTAGACCTTCTCCTTCACAAGATTTAATCTTCATACATCAATCTTGACTTCCTCCAAAGGATTCCACTTGGAACTTCTTGCACTATCCTGGGGAGCTCATCTTTTGCTGCACATCCCTAGCCGGACTGCTCATAGCTCGCCTAGGGATTCCATAAATAGTTGTTTGCCTTGCTTTTCAAGGGCCCTGTAGTCAAATTAATACAACATACGGTCTTTAGCTTTAGATTCCAAATCTCCATGGAGTTTCCATAGTAGGAACAAAAGTTACAGGCCCATCTACACAAGTCTCTCCAAACTGGCAGAGAACTGATAACAATAAGAAATGAACAAAAGATGCTAGTAAAATTTAAAAGAACCTAGACTATTTCACACAAAAGAAAGCCTAAACACACATAAAAATTAAAATCATTCAAAGATTCAACAAAAATCCACTTTATTCATGAGAAATCAGTCATAACAGTGACTGTTTCCCCCAAATCTTGCATTCAGTCTGCTATTTCATACAATAGTCATACCTAAATGACATCCAACCTCAAGATTAGGGTTAGTTAGGCCTTATATATCATTTCTTTCAAGTGTGTGCATTGGTTTTAGGGCTTATAGCCACTTAGCATAATCAATCTTTACAAAAAGGGAAAGTTGCTTAGCAACTTTTAAGCAACTTTTAGTTGCTTGAGTAGCTTTTGCTTACTCATTCAAAAGACCATTCCTAAAGCACACTTGTGCTCATTAAATAGCCAAACACTAACTTAAGATTACTAACCTAAAATCCAAGCACTCCAAGTTGATAACATTCCTTGGATCAGTGTGATGCACAAACAAACTAGAAAGACTAGAGACTTCTAGGACTTAGACATTGCCTAGACTCAATAAAAACAAATGAGCCAAACTCCTTGTTGACCCTTATTTAATTACATGCTTCAAACCAAGGTAAGACACACCAAAATATGAAGGTGAGGGCCCTCATAGAGGTCCTCCTACACCAAAAAATGATCAAAATAATAATTAAAATACATACATGAATATCATTATAAAATTCAATACAAATTATTAAAATAACAATTAAAATTAAGTGATCTCTTTCATACCTCAATCAGTGCTTAAGAACTAGCTACTTCTGTAGCTAATCCACAATCCAAAGTATCATGAATAGAAGGGGTCTCTGATGTCAATAACTGAAAAATGAAACAACAAAAGTATTATGTATTTATCAAGATTACATATATTTTTTACAACCCTAGTAATGAATAAATGATACCTCTTTGAAGGTTCCACCATGTCCTTCGGTGTGTGGTGTCGATGTCGAAGCTCCAACATTCAACTAGTGCACATGTACATGGAAAATTATAAGATAACCATTTATATAAGAACGTACTTCTAGCATGTTAATTATAATGCATTATTACATATCTACCTATGGACTCAATGATGATGTCACAAAGCTAGGTGAAATGTGATCATTGCAATGACCACTTTGCCTCTATATTTTGATCATACTTTGTCTATTAATTTAGTTATTCATTCTTTTATTAATTAAATATAATCAAGTAAATCAAATTAAAATGCAAATAAAGATACCTCAAGGAAAGTGGCATGATGCCCTTCATCATGTGTTCTGAATGTTGATGGTGCACTAGTGAACTAATGGACATGCACAATAAGTTATGATACAATTATTCATATAATTACATAATAATCAAATATATTAATTAAAATGTTTTATTCGATACATACTTGTGGACTTGACAACGATGTGTAGAAGGGGATAGGATGATCATTGCCACTGCCACCATCACCGACACTCTTGCCTTGAATTTTGATCATAATCAATAAATACTAAATTAATTAGTTATTCTTTTATAAATGAAATATGATCAAAGAAATTTAATGAACATGGAAATATTTACCTGTGTGTCAATGCCAAATATCATATTTAGAAAATCATCAATGATCATTCCAAGATCCTCTTCCTCTCTCTCAGTAGTACCAAATGTGCACAAGGATCCACATGACCAACAAATATGCCCCTTGGAAGATTGACCATGGTCACCCTCAACTAAAGGAGTGGCACACTGAATGAGAGTCTTTGTCACAACACTAATTGTGCCTAGTGTGTCTACATCTACATGTTCCTTCACAATGGAAGGAATACTAACATGATCCACCTGTGGCTTGCCAATAGGAACCCTAGGTGTGTTAGGGTCATGATGCACCTCCGCTTTATCAAATGATGATCCCCCTCCTCTCCCTTGAGAATATAGAAAGTCAAACTAATTTGGAACCTCCTTGAATACAAACTCATAATAGAGTTTCCTGAAGAAATATATAGGAACCTCATGATTGTTACAGTGAGGGAAATCAAAGACCATCCACCATCTCTCTGAAAAGTTATTTTTAAATTCTTCATTTAAGCACTAATGAATTGGGAACCTCCTTTTTTTAGTTCTAAGAGTATCTGTGTTCCCTTGTTTTTTAAAGAGTTTGCAAATGTCATCTTTTGTGATTTTTTTCTTTTTTATGTCCACATAAGATAATTTATTTGCATAATATTATTTTTGTTCTTCTCTTTTATCATGCCATAAATTAATTTTCCCACCAACCTAGCCTACGTGAGTCAAGATTGCTTCCAATGATTTTGCAAGTCTTTCCCTTCAGGGATTTGTACCAATAGAATCTTTTAACCTCCTAACTAAAGATTCTAATTCTTTTGTCCCTCTTTCAATTTGGTTGATCAAATTTTCTTGTGTTCCAGGAGGAGGTTTCTCGATTGGTGGAGGCAGTTGAGGTTCATTTTCTTGGTTATTTTCTTCATTTGTTTCTTCATTCATTTCTTCACAAGGAGATGGAGGGTGTGGTTGAGGTTTTTTTTAGGGAGATCATTTCTTCCTAGAAATTAAAAAAATAGATTTTAAAATATTAATTACACATAAAATCTAAGAAAATAAATTTTAACAAAACAAATTTTCATAAAACAAATTGCTTCAAAACTAAAATTTCAATACAAATAAGAGTCATGGGCTGTAAAAACACTTACCTCTTCTTCTGGATCGATCTTGATGACGTAGTGAAGCCATTCTATATGAAAATTGATGGATGAATGAAATGAAATGGATTGAACAAGAAAAGGGATTCTCTATACGCACTTGGGAAGCCCTCTTTAGCTACAAACGTGGGTTTTTGGAAAGAAAAATGGGCTTTCCCAAATACAACAAACACTTTATAGTGTTTTTACAAAGCGTGTGCACCCTATAGGGTGCATGCACTTTAGTGCATACGCACTATGGTCGATGGGGGACCAAAAAGAAAAGTGGCACCTTTTTGGTCCCCCATCTTTGTGCATATACCCTATAGGCTTTCTGCACTAATTTCCAAGGTATTTCCTATCCAATCCTGCATTATTAGTGTATCGTCTTAAAATGGAAGCACTTCCATGTTAAGAATGTTTA
This sequence comes from Chamaecyparis obtusa, assembly GCA_027943335.1. Classification (NCBI taxonomy): domain Eukaryota; kingdom Viridiplantae; phylum Streptophyta; class Pinopsida; order Cupressales; family Cupressaceae; genus Chamaecyparis; species Chamaecyparis obtusa. Next base: position 244,838 of record BSBK01008635.1, read on the forward strand.
GCCCTCCAAGTAAGTGGTCTAGAGTCATGTCAAGCCCCTTGATTAGGTCTTTGCAAGGATCTAGTTGTTCCCCCTTGTTCTACTTCTCTCCCCTATTTCCAACCTCTTTCTCACACTCTTTTCTAAGAAGCTGAAGACTTTGACTTTCTAGATCAAGGATGACCTGATGGGTCAAGGAAGACCTCGACCCTGACCTAGGTCATGGTCGACCTCAAATCTAACCTAGTTCAAGGTTGACCTCGAATCTGATCTAGGGTAGAGCCAACCTCATCCCTGACCCCAAGTCTAAATTTTAGATTCTGGAAGTTTCAGGATGTCAAGCTTCGAAAAGTTTCATTTTCCCACTTCAGGGTCGGCTGTTTTGGATTTCAGAATGATAAATCCTTAAATTGCATTTAATCTAGGTCCATTTCTAGGGGTTAAGGTTAATTGGGATTTAATTCTCCAATGTTGACCTCTCTAGAAGTTTGTGCCCTAGATCACTATAAAAGGAAGCCTTCCTCTCTCATTTTCTCAATCAATGATTCATGAGTATCCATTATCAAGAAGCAATTTTGTGATCAAGACATTTAGCCCTCAAGAAATCAAGAAAGAAAGAAGGAGAAGGAAAGTAAGCAAGCATTCATTTATCTTCAAGCATTCAAGCAATCATCCATTCAAGCATTCGTTAAGGAGATCCATTGTTAGCCATTGAAGGATTCAATCTCTTTGGAGCCCCCTTGAAGATTTGTCCATCCATATTCATCCAAGCCTCTTCCTATGCTAAGATCCATTCAAGATTGGTGTTGAATATCTAATGCCATTGATTTGAGATATCCTACACACAATTCTACATTCATTTGGAGCAGCTCTACTTGTGGATTCAAGGATTCAAATCCTCCACAAGGATTTCAACATAAGCAAGGTGAATAGTTCCATTTACTTTGTTTATACATATTGCAATTTCAATTACATTTCAATGTTGATTCCAAACTAGGGTTTGACTAAGGAAAACCTCCCATCCAAACAAAAAGAAACCATTTTTCTTGCAGGTACAGGTACAAGACAGTGAATTGAAGTTCAGATCTAGATACCCTTTTTGGCAAACTTCTGAGATCTGCAAACAGAATCTCCATTAGAGCTATTTTAGGTCAGGGAGGACCTTTAGTGAGGGGTAAGATTGTGCCATGGGGTAAGATTGTGCCTCGCTATCTAGGTCAAAGTCAACTTGACCTCAGAAGGACAAATTTTTTTGGGGTTTTCTCTGTCTCGACATTTCCAGTTCGAAGTAGGTTGTAGAATTCCCCGAAACTGTGCATGGACATCAAAAATCAGCATTTTCCAAATTTTCCCTATTTTGAGGTTAGTATTTTCCTTCTATTCATTCAATATTTCAAGTACATACTTTCTATAGTAGGTTATAAGATTTCCTCGTTTCTTCATATTCTCCATTGTTTGATTCATTTGTGCATTGATCATTTCTTTGTGATTAATCCATTTGGATCTTTCATTTTGGGAATTTGGATTAAGGATAGGTCCTATATTCCCCCTCTTACATCATATATTTACTATCATTTACCCCTTTTTATCCACTTCCATCCATACTCACATTCAATATCATTCATTTTGGTGAACTTGACACACTTACCCTCTTTTCTTTTGTGGAATTAGATGCCCTATTGTATTTTGTGGTGTCAGATTTCCCTTTATATTATCTTATTGGTGTTAGATTTGTCTTTTATGTTAAATCTTGCATGCTAATTAGATCTATATTTCAAAAATACAAAAAATTTACAAAATCTCTTTCAAAATACAAAAATATTCATAATTTATGTTTTCTTAGTTTAGTTCATTTGCATTGCATTGGTTTATGAGCTTTACTACTTCTTTTCCTACTTATAATATTCTGGTTAGACAAAGTCGTAGACTTATGGGTGCCTTTGATCTTGAGTCTTCCTCTCCTTTCCTTAGGATCCCGGATGATAATTTGATTCTTCATGATTCCAATCCTATTATGGAGCAAAACTCTTCTCACTCATCTCATTATGAGGATGATTCTTTAAGAGTTCCTCGTGAACAAGTCCAAATAATTTCAACTAAACTTGATAAAATGGGTAATTGGCTTATTCAAGAAAACCATAATCAAGATTCTATTCAAGCTATAGAGGCTCTTACGAAATTTCTTCATGCTAGTGATCAAGGTGTTAACCTCTTGCATGGTATTACTCACCTTGTGCATTCAACTGTTAAACCTTTAGGTCAAGAAGCTCAAGATTTAGGGTTGACTCCTCCTGTCACTAGTGTAGAACCTTCTTTTGTTCCTTTACCTAGTATTCCTACCTATACTCCTTCTTTGGTGACTATGACAGTTCCCTCTATTCCTATGAGTGTTCCTCCTATGTCCCTTCCTACATCATAACCTTCTTATCATAATGTTCATTTTCTTATTCCAATCCTCTTCCAACTATAGTTCCAATTTTTCCTCCAGTTGTGTCTTCCATTCCTGCAACTTCATACATCTTACCTAGTGTTTCTAATGTTGATATTCCTCCTATTTCCTCTAATGATTCATCAATCATTAGTTTGGCTCAAACTATGTCATCCTTACAACAACAACTTGCATCCTTGACTCAAAACAAGTTTAGCATTCCTACACGTGACATGGGAAGTCCTTTGTCCTTAGATATTATTCGTACTCCTATTCCTCAGCAAGTTGATATGCCTCATCTTGAGAATTGCATCAGAAAAGGAGACCTTGTTCATTATGTTAAGACATTTTAAATCCTTTGTAGTGATTATGCTCATGACCATAGGATTTTAGCCAAGTTGTTTTCTAGGACTTTTCGTGACAAGGCCTTATAGTGGTATTGTTCCTTGCCTCCTTATTCTATTGACTCATTTCCAAAACTTTCTAATTATTTTATTCAACAATTTCAAAACAACATTGGCCTACAAGTGTCTTTGACTGATTTGCTGCATTATAAACAAAGTGCTAAGGAAAAATTGACTAAATTTATTGGTAGATTTAAGCATTTAAATGCTCATATTTCCTATCATGTTCCTGATATTGATATTCAATGTATGTTTATTTCAAATTTGCAAAAGGATATTAGAGATAAGATTATGATTACTAAATTTACCTCTTTTCAACAACTTTGTGCAAGGCTTCATCATTATCAATTAAAAGTGAGTCAATTTGAGAGCAACACTCCAATGGCTCCTATTGCTGTTGATAAAAGTGATGCTACTCCTAATCCAAACAAATTTAAAAAATTCAACAATTATGTCAAGATAAAGAAATAAGCAAATGCAGTTGCCAATCAAGTTGATAGTGCATCTCACAATACAACTTTTGCATCCACTGCTTTTCGATTAAATCGTACGTTTACTCCTCTTTCTGAATCTTTACATTCTATTATGAATAGGTTTGTAACTACTAATATGATTACTTTACCTCCTATTCGACCTCTTTTACCTGCTACGATTACATCTAAATCCTTTGATCCTAAGCTTTTTGTCAATATCATCATCAAAATGGTCACGATATTGAGAAATGTTATTCTTTAAAACATAAGGTTCAAGACTTAATTGAATCCAATGCCTTATCTATTGATAATCTTGATGGTAGTGGGAACAAATATATTTCTCCTCCTAATCAAAACCTTCAAATATATATGAATCCATTACAAACGCGTGATACGGATACCATTGCTCATCCATCTTCTATGGATATTGTGTATGATTCAAAGATGGATTATCTTAATCACATTGTTAATCAAGTGGAGCATGTTGTTCAATATGTATCTCCACCTTAGCCTCAACCTCAGCTTCAATCTCTAGTTCCATCTCAACCTCAACCAAAACCTAAGCCTAAATTGAAAAATCAACCTAAATCTCAACAACAACCTAAGAATAAAAGACATCAAGAAATTTTGATTACCTTTGATGATTTTGAGACTATTAAAGCTCCTGATGGTCCCATTTATATTTATGCTAGGATTTTTTAGATACCTACTCATGGTTTTCTTGTTTATCCTACATCCTTAGTCAATGTTATTACTGAAGAAAATATTTTTATGAAAAACTTGCAACGTGATTCTTATGATACATCTGATGTGTGGATTCAAACTTGTAATGGTTTTCTCGAGCTGATAATCTTTTCCACTCATATCAAGCCTTATCGAAAGATTCTCAAGTTAAGCATGCCTCTAACATATCTTAGTCATGTTCTTTTTCCTACACCTTCCATACCTCCTTTATCTATGGCTTCTACATCTATTAATCAAGCTCCTACTGTTACTTTTCAGTCTATTGATAATCCTATTAATCCTCCTAAAGAACCTATGAAGGATCCAGTAGTTCTTCCTCCTAGTTCTCAACATATTTCAAGTAAAGTGAAACATAATTGATTTACTAATGAACATCGTAAGAAGCATTGTGCTCAAGCTAAAGCTCATAATTTTGTTCTTCAAAATTCTTTACTTTCTTCTGATAAGCCTATGCATGATGTGATAGAATAATTTGTTGCTAATAATGATGTTAAGATGCATGAATATGATGATTCCATTTGTATCTTAGATCCTATTTTGATTAATCTAGATGAAGAAGATACTCTTGATGATACTGATGATGTTAATGATGAATATGAAACTATTGACATTGACATTGAAATTGATTTACCTAATATGTTTTCATCATAATTAACAATTACACCTATTATTGAACATTGTGATTCTCAAGAGGATCCTTGTTTGGAACTGGCTATCATTCCTACTATGTTGGATATAGTCACTCTTGTGAGTTACCCACCTTCCCTAAATTATATAGAATGAGATGGGGAGAGTAGGTGGCAAACTTGATCAACTTGTCCTTTATGGTAGCTTTGTTGTGTGTTTTCCTATTGTATTGTGCTTCTCCTATGATGTGTTTGCTAAATGTTATTAGATTCTTTTATACAACCCTTATTACTTTGTTGGTTCAAGGTGATAAAGGAATTGAACCTGTTGTACAATTCCTCTATATGTATCTTTATTCTACTATATGTTATTTCATGTTATGTTGTGCATGTACTATTGTTCATAAATGTTTCCTTGTGTAATATGCTTGGATTTGAGACTTGGTAGCATTGATTCTTTTTGGTCTCCATGTCATGGTCTGAAAAGATTCTTCTTTGTATATCTTATGTGATCTTTCCTCCTTTGTGATTTTCATTCTACTTTCTTTGGGGAATGATGTCAATTCATTTGCAATAAAATCATATATATTATCTTATGATCATACTGACCCCACAATAGGTAGATCCCTTTTGTTCTCTCTATATGTTTATATGGTATTTCCCTTGATTTGTCTTTGTTTGGGGGCATCTTGTAGTGGAAACATAATTAGTGGAGTTGTTTATGTTTCTATTAAAGTCATTTCTCATGTTAAAGTGTTAGCAATGACTTTAATGTGGGAGCATACGCTTTTCTCACCTATTTCACACACGCACTTTTTGATATACATATATTATTGTCCAAGATACATTTTCTCCCTTTTTAGATGAGTGACTAATCTTTAAAGCGTGGATTTATATTTTAGGAGCTCTTGATGCCTCTAGTTTCAAATTTTTGATCCCTTAAGGTCGAAGGTGTCCTTAAGACTAGATCTCTTTTTCTTTTGGTTTTACTCTTATGGAATAGAATATTCTTGAGGGTGAATCCTTGATGGGTTGAATAGTGAGTAAGCATATTCACTAGGAGGTTCAATTCCATCTTCCCAGTTGTGCGATTTTTTTGTGTGGTTCATAATGGGACATAAGTTCTCATTGGGCGAGGTAATCACACTCTTTCTCTCTTTCTCTCTTTTTTAGAGATGTCTCTCTTATTGTGATCTTAGAGTTGAAAAAGACTTGAGTCCCTGGGGGCTTGAGGATCCTTTTGTCCCTTTGATTTTAATAAGATTATCTTTTCATTATGATCTCCTTTACCAAGAGTTTGCATCGAGTCCATACTCTTTCTAAAGTTGGGGCTTAATGTATCATCTTAAAATGGAAGCACTTCCATGTTAAGAATGTTTAGCCCTTTGATTAAGTGGTCTAGGGTCATGTCAAGTGCCTTGATTAGGTCTTTGCATGGATTTGGCTATTCCTCCTTGTTCTGCTTCTCTCCCCTTGTTTCCAGCCTCTTTTTGACACTTTTCTCTAAGAAATTGAAGACTTTGACTTTCTAGGTCAAGGATGACCTCGACCCTAACCTAGGTCACAATCAACCTTGAATTTGACCTAGGGTAGATCTGACCTCATCCTTGACCCTAGGTTCAAATTTTAGATTACAGGAGTTTTGGGATGTCGAGCTTTAGAAAGTTTCATTTCCCCACTTCTAGGTCGGCTGTTTTGGATTTCGGAATGGTAAATCCTTAAATTGCATTTAATCTAGGTCCATTTCTAGGGGTTAAGGTTAATTGGGATTTAATTCTCCAATGTTGGCCTCTCTAGAAGTTTCTTCCCTAGATCACTATAAAAGGAAGCCTTCCTCTCTCATTTTCTCAATCAATGATTCACAAGCATTCATTATCAAGAAGCAATTTTGTGATCAAGACATTTAGCCCTCAAAAAATAAAGAAAGAAAGAAGAAGAAGGAAAGCAAGAAAGCATTCATTCATCTTCAATCATTCAAGTAATCATCCATTCAAGCATTCATCAAGGAAATCCATTGTTAGCCATTGAAGGATTCAATCTCTTTGGAGCCCCCTTGAATATTTCTCCATTCATATTCATCCAAGCCTCTTCCTATGCTAAGATCCATTCAAGATTGGTGTTGAAGATCTAATTCCATTGATTTGAGACATCCTACACACAATTCTACATTCATTTGGAACATCCCTACTTGTGGATTCAAGGATTCGAATCCTCCACAAGGATTTCAACATAAGCAAGGTGAATAGTTCCATTTACTTTGTTTATACATATTGCAATTTCAATTACATTTCAAGGTTGATTCCAAATTGAGATTTGACCAAGGAAAACCCTCCATCCAAACAACAAAAAACCATTTTTCTTGCAGGTACAGGTACAAGATAGTGAATTGAAGTTCAGATCTGGATACCCTTTTTGGTGAACTTCTGAGATCCGTGAATAGAATTTATGTCGAAGCTATTTCAGGTCAAGGATGACCTTCAGTGAGGAGTAAGATTGTTCCCTACTATCTGGATCAAAGTCGACCTCACCTCAAAAGGACAAAAGTTTTCTAGGTTTTCTCTATCTTAGCATTTCCAGTCCGGAGCAAGTTGCAGAATTCCCCGAAACTGTGTATAGACATTAGAGATTAGCATTTTCTAGATTTTCCCTCTTTTTAGGTTAGTATTTTCCTTCTATTCATTCAAGATTTCAAGTACATACTTTCTATAGTAGATTATAGGATTTCCTCCTTTCTTCATATTCTCCATGATGGAATATGGATGAAGTGACTGAGAGGGGGGGGGTGAATCAGTCAACCATAAATCACTTCCTAATTATTTCTTTCCAGATCCCTTAGGATATCTGTTAAACACTCGGTAAATAGATTACAGTAACTTTGAAGATGCAGAAAGTATTAGCAAAATTATCTTTAGATATTCATCAGCACTTGTATATGATTAAGATAGCAATTAAGAACACAAGAGACACAAGATTTAACGTGGAAACCCAATATGGGAAAAACCACCAATGTATCTAGATACTGATTTTCACTTTTTTGAAGTGATGCCCGGTTAGAAGCCAACCCGATAAAAGGTTACAAAACACACTGTTAGGTGTGACCTTGTTAGAGGATTTAATCACCCTGCTAGGAGTGGCCTAGTAAGAGGTCTTGAGAACAATTCAATGGAATTGTCACCTTGTTAGAGGATTTACAATATGGCTGTTAAACCAACTCGGTTAAGAGATTTACAATTCACTGTTACAATGACAAGAAGGTAACAATGAAAATGACCTGTATAATAATGCAACTACCTTGCTGATTACAGATCTCTGTTCTGCATAAGTCTGATCCTTCCTGATCGAATATATCTCTACTGCACCTCAAGGATATCTGATCATCCTTCACAATTTCGCACACACCTTTTCTGCTTTCCTTCTATATATCTTCTACTGTGTATCTTGTTTATTTTCACATTTGACCTTTTATTTATATGATTTTAAATTTGTCAAATCGACATTACTTAGTATAACAGTCGGCTGAATTAAGCAAACTTTATTTGCAAAAATCCTTCAAGGGCCGACAGTGCTCGGTGACCATAACTTTCTACAATCTTTCGGAGACCGAGGGAACTCGGTAAACACTGACAATCCTTTACCTTCGATAACCAACTGACTCGGTAAATGCTAACTTTTCTTCGACAACCGACTGAACTCGATAAATGCTAACTTTTCTTCGACAACCGACTAAACTCGATAAATGCTAACTTTTCTTTGACAACCGACTGAACTCGGTAAATGCTAACTTTTCTTCGACAACCGACTAAACTCGGTAAACACTAATTTTACTGCCTGACAGATCGACTGAGCTCGGTAGGTACTGAATGTTGCAGACTATGACATAGTGTGACATCAAAGACAATACATAATTTGAGTAGCAATTTCCTTCAGACAATTGTTTCCAACAATCTCCCTCTTTGGCATTGATGGCAACACAATATGTCATAGCATAAGAAATTTGAAAGAACTAGCTCGGTTCAGATTCAAATCTCCCTCTGTCAGCAAACTTCCTTTTTCTTGAAAAATTCTTCCTTTTGACTATTGAAAATTTCTTGAAGTAATAGCAAAGACATAGCAAACACTCCCTCTTTGACAACACATGCCAAAGACAATTCACATATTACCGGTGTAAACTAATGTACCTCAAGTACTGATTCATATGCAATGATTCCTTGAATATGCTGCATCAACTGGTTGATTTTCAATCATGTTCTGGTTGATGCATCACTAAAACTATATTTAGTGAGCCTCGGATAGGGGAATGACCCCTAACTTACCTCTTAGATACACAAATGCATCCTTAGGTAATGGTTTGGTGAAAATGTCTGCAATCTGCTCTTTTGTATGAATATATTCTAATCTGATTTCCTTGTCCTGTACAAAGTGATATTTAATAGCAATGTGCTTGGTCTTGGAATGCATCACTGGATTCTTTGAAATGTTTATTGCACTAGTATTGTAACAAAATATAACAACTGGTTCTTTGATTTCAACCTTCATACCTTGTAATAACTGTTTAAACCAAACAATATTTGAACAGTTTACTGCAGCAGCAACATATTTTGCTTCAGCTGTGGATTGAGATGTGCAATTTTTCTTTTTACTGGTCCAGGATACCAGTCTTTTTCCAAGAAAAAATGCTCCACTGCTTGTACTTTTTCTGTCATCAATGTTCCCTACCTAATCAGCATCAGTAAATACTTTTAAATCTAGATTGCCTCCAAATTTATACCACAAACCATATTCTTCAGTTCCTCTTAAGTATCTTAAGATTCTTTTGATTGCCATCATATGATTTTCCTTAGGTTTTGCTGAGAATCTAGCTACTATACCGACTGCTAAGGCAATATCAGGTCTTGTATGTACTACATACTGCAATTTTCCAATCATAGATCGGTATAAGGTCTGATCTACATCTTTTGAATCATCATTTTTGGTAAGTTTCAATCCAATACACATGGGTGTACCAACTGGTTTTGAATCTTCCATACCAAACTTCTTAAGTATTTCTTTGATGTATTTAGATTGAGTAATGTATATACCATTCTTGCTTTGCTGAATTTGAAGACCAACAAAGAATTTTATTAAACCAAACATAGACATTTCAAATTCTTTGTTCATTTTCTCTGAAAATTCTTTGCACTAATCCTCATTCCCTGTAAATATAGTATCATCTACAAATATTTCTGCCAATACAATTTTGTCATCCAGTCCTTCTTTAATATACAGATTGCTGTTATCATTGGCTCTTTTGAAATTAATCTGAATCAAATAGTTATGGAGTCTTTCATACCATGCTCTAGGAGCTTGTTTCAAACCATACAATGCTTTGTGTAACCTGCAGACCATGTCCTTTTTATCTGGATCAACAAAACCTTCAGGTTGTTCAATGTAGACTTCTTCATCAAGAATTCCATTGAGAAATGCAGATTTTATATCCATCTGATATACCTTAAATCCTTTATGTGCTGCATAGGCAAGTAGAGTTCTTACACCTTCTAATCTTGCAACAAGAGCAAAAGTTTCTCCATAATCTATACCTTCTTCTTGAGAATAACCTTTACATACTAATCTAGCTTTGTTTCTAGATACTTGACCATCTTCATTTAGCTTATTCCTGAATACCCATTTTGTTCCAATTACATTCTTATCTTTAGGTCTAGGTACAAGAGTCCGTGTTTTGTTCTTTTGTATTTGTTCTAATTCTTCATTCATTGCTTCAATCCAACTTTCATTTTCCAATGCATCTTTGATATTTCTAGGTTCAAAATCAGTAAGCAGACATGTACCTTTTAGCTTGCTTCTTGTGATAGTACCATCTAATTTGTTTCCAATGATTTGATCTAGTGTATGATGTCTTCTGACATATTTGGCTAGTGTAGGTTCCTTTCCTTTTGAATGATTCATGCTGTTGTCTTCTAGGATCTCTTCTTTAGGTTGCTCGGGCTCGGTAGATATTTGCTCGGTAACTTCAGGCTGAGACTCGGTTTGAATTTCTTCCTGTGACTCGGTTTGAACTTCTTCTTGTGACTCGGTAACTGTGCTCGGCTCGGTAGATATAGTTTCCTCATTGATAGTTGTGTCTGCCAATGTTTTAGGTTCAATGTAAACAAATCTTCTGTAGTTCTCAGGTTCCCTTTTGCTTTCTTCTTCAGTCTCTTCTGCAAACTCATCAAATTTTACATGTATACTTTCTATGACTTTGTGAGTAGACAAATTCAGACATTTGTATGCCTTGCTTTTGCTAGAATATCCTAAGAATATTCCTTCATCACTTTTCACATCAAATTTATTTCTTCTAGATTCTTTTAAGATATAACATTTGCTACCAAATAATTTCATATAACTTACATTGGGTTTATAGTCATACCATAATTCATAAGGAGTTTTAAATGTCTTTCTTCAATTGTACTCGGTTCAAGGTATGAACTGCAGTGCTGATAGCTTAATTCCAGTACTTTATAGCGATGTTCTTTTCTATCATTAGAGTCCTTGCACAATCCATAATAGATCTGTTTCTTCTTTCTGCTATTCCATTCTGCTCAGGAGTTCTAGGAGCTGATACCTGCCTTTTGATTCCTCTTTCAATGCAAAAGTTGTTAAAATCATGGGAGATGAATTCACCACCTCTGTCTGATCTTAAGCATTTCAATCTTTTCCCTGTTTCCTTTTCCACTCTTGCCAAGTACCATTTGAACTTTTCAAATGCTTCTGACTTTTCTCTTAAATACATAATAGTCATCATTCTAGAATAATCATCAACGAAAAGAATAAAGAATTTATCTCCAGTATAGCTTTGTATTCCAATAGGTCCACATAAATTAGTATGCACAATTTCCAAAATCTCTTTAGACTGATAGTTCTTACTCTTAAAACTAGTTTTACTCATTTTGCCAATCTGACAATTCTTACATAGACCAGTATCAGGTTTCTTCAAAGTAGAAATGCCTCTAACCTTCTTGAATTTGCTTATTTTTATCATGTTATCAAAATTCACATGACATAACCTTTTGTGCCATAGCCAACTTTCTTCAATTTGAGCAATAAAACATGAATATTCACTGAGATCAAGATAAAATAAGTTACCTTTTATTTGTTTGCCTGATCCAATGAGTTTTCCTTTTTCATCCAGCAGTCTTGCTTGACCATTCATGAATTCAACCTTGAAACCAGTGTTGATTAGCTGTGCTACACTTAGAAGATTATGTTTTAGTCCTTCAACCCAATAAGCATTATCACATATGAGTTCTTTGGTTAATGAGATTCTTCCTTTTCCTTTTATACAACAAGGTTCATTGTTTCCAAATCTTACATTGCCACTATCACAGTCTTCTAGGTATTCAAATTTTGTCTTGTCACTAGTCATGTGGTGTGAACATCCACTGTCTATTATCCATATATCATCTTTTCTTATATGAGAAATAAGTGCCATCTTATCTTCATCATCATCAGATTCATCTTTTATAGCAATAAAGACAATTTCTTCTTCACTATCATCAGAATCTTTAGCCATAAAACATGTTTTCTTACCTTTATCCTTGAATGATTTGAAATTCTTTTTGCCATAGTACTTGTGACTTCTCTTCTCTTCCTTGACTTGCTTGTTTGGGCACCTAGCTGCAATATGTCCAATTTCTTCACATGAAAAACAAATTAAAGGAGTTTTACCTTTATATTTACCTTTCCCTTTAGAGTACTTCTTTGCAAGTAATGCTTCTACAATTTCAAGATCACTATCAGAACTTTCTTCTGATACATCTTCACTTTCTGACTGAACTTCTTTTATTTTCTTATTCTTCTTTAGTGAAACCTTGGCCTCAAATGCTGACTCAATATTTTTGGAACTTGGAACATAGTTGTCATAGTTGTCTAATTCAAAGGCTGTCAATCTTCCAACTAAAGCATCCAAAGTTATATTGTGGTTTGTTTCACATCTTCTTTCTTGAATAGCTGATACTCTTATTGCATAGATAGGGAGTAATGTTCTAAGTACCTTACTTATAACAGTTTCATCAGAGACTGTTCCTCCAGAAGCTCTAATTGCACTGACACTTGCTTTGATTCTTTCAACATATTTTGCAATGTTTTCATCTTCTTTCATATTCATTTTGTCAAACTGTCCTCTTAGGCTTTCTGCTTTGGCTCTTTTCACATTTTCATCACCACCATATATTTTCTTCAGTGCCATCCACATTTCATATGCAGTAGTGCATTCTTTAATATCATCAAATTCTTCATAGCTGAGAGCAGATGCAATGTCTATCATCATGGTGTTATGAGTCTTTTTCTCTACAATGTCTTCAACAGTTAATGCGCCAGTAGGAACTGTGTATTCTTCATCAATGTATTTGCATCCTGAGTCACCAATGGAAGCTAGATGAAGTCGCATGAGACCTATCCATGCTAAAAAGTTATCTCTATTGAGCTTCAGAATTTCCCTCTTGTAAGACATCCTGATCTTTAGCTTAGGTCCTTGAAACCCTTCCTGCAAGCACCACAGGCTCTGATACCAATTGATGGAATATGGATGAAGTGACTGAGAGGGGGGGGGGGGGTGAATCAGTCAACCATAAATCACTTCCTAATTATTTCTTTCCAGATCCCTTAGGATATCTGTTAAACACTCGGTAAATAGATTGCAGTAACTTTGAAGATGCAGAAAGTATTAGCAAAATTATCTTTAGATATTCATCAGCACTTGTATATGATTAAGATAGCAATTAAGAACACAAGAGACACAAGATTTAACGTGGAAACCCAATATGGGAAAAACCACCAATGTATCTAGATACTGATTTTCACTTTTTCGAAGTGATGCCTGGTTAGAAGCCAACCCGATAAAAGGTTACAAAACACACTGTTAGGTGTGACCTTGTTAGAGGATTTAATCACCCTGCTAGGAGTGGCCTGGTAAGAGGTCTTGAGAACAATTCAATGGAATTGTCACCTTGTTAGAGGATTTACAATATGGCTGTTAAACCAACTCGGTTAAGAGATTTACAATTCACTGTTACAATGACAAGAAGGTAACAATGAAAATGACCTGTATAATAATGCAACTGCCTTTTTGATTACTGATCTCTATTCTGCATAAGTCTGATCCTTCCTGATCGAATATATCTTTGCTGCACCTCAAGGATATCTGATCATCCTTCACAATTTTGCACACACCTTTTCTGCTTTCCTTCTATATATCTTCTGCTGTGTATCTTGTTTATTTTCACATTTGACCTTTTATTTATATGATTTTAGATTTGTCAAATTGACATTACTTAGTATAACAGTCGGCTGAATTAAGCAAACTTTATTTGCAAAAATCCTTCAAGGGCCGACAGTGCTCAGTGACCATAACTTTCTACAATCTTTCAGAGACCAAGGGAACTCGGTAAACACTGACAATCCTTTACCTTTGATAACCGACTGAACTTGGTAAATGCTAACTTTTCTTCGACAACCGACTGAACTCGATAAATGCTAACTTTTCTTCGACAACCGACTGAACTCGGTAAATGCTAACTTTTCTTCGACAACCGACTGAACTTGGTAAATGCTAACTTTTCTTCGACAACTGACTGAACTCGGTAAACACTAATTTTACTGCCTGACAGACCGACTGAGCTCGGTAGGTACTGAATGTTGTAGACTATGACATAGTGTGACATCAAAGACAATACATAATTTGAGTAGCAATTTCCTTTAGATAATTGTTTCCAACACTCCATTGTTCGGTTCATTTGTGCATTGATCACTTCTTTGTGATTAATCCATTTGGATCTTTCCTTTTGGGAATTTGGATTAAGGATATGTCCTATATTCCCCCTCTTACATCATATATTTACTATCATTTACCCCTTTCTATCCACTTCCATCCATACTCACATTCAATATCATTCAATCTCTCCACCACCAAATTTCCCTGGGTTGCCTTTCGCAGCCCCATTAGAATTAATTTTAATGCATCCTTCCTCATACACTTCTCATTTACTTGTTTAATTACTTTTCACATTGTGACCAACCACCTTTGAAGTGACTTTTGATCTAATCTTTATCCCTATCTAACTCTCCAAAAAAAAATTATCCATATAAGTGAAAGCCATTGTAGAACTCATCCTAGGTATTGCAACACTAACCACTTCTTCAATTGAATTGTTAATTCTTAGCTGGAGTCTTTCCAATGATTCCACATTGTCTTGAAAACTTATTTGATTTCTTTCTTTTCAAACTTCCCATATAATGATTGAAGGGATAATACTTCACACACTTGAGAGTATAGTTTTCTTCTAAAAGAGAGGCCAATGAGAAAAAACTTCTCTTATAGAATGAAGCAAAGGTCCATACCACCCTAACTTCCCTCTCAACATTTCCCAACACTTCCCTACAAAATGGTAATAACAAATGGTCAACCTCCTCCTTGGCATCCCCACATAAGAACACATTTTGAGATTCCTATAATACCATATGTCTTCCTTCATTCAGCAGTCAAGATTCTACATGTCATAGTTAACTATGCAAAGGATCTATCATTAGGTAGGCAATCTTCTCCCCAACATAATTTTGTAGGCCATTATGATAACACATCACCACTCTCCAAAATCATGTAACCCAACTTCACTAAATACTTCCCACTCTAAGAAACACACCAGATAAATTTATTATATTCATTAGTAACCACAATATGCCTAGTCCTCAACAAATCCTTCATTAGTTCCATCTACACATTTGAAAGGTCTAAATTCTCCACATCCTTCCAAACCCATTGTTCTCCATGCTAAGTTTTCTTTGGTTCCATATAATCACACACTTTTGTTGGAAAGTTTACTATACTTTTGTATATGACTAGATATAGTGGTGTCATTATGGCAACAAAGTCATATAGAGTTTTGGAGTGCACATTATCATAAGGTTAGAATATGGCTAAGTATAGAAGACTGGATAGTTAGCAGAGCACCAGAAGATTAGATCATCAACGTATGTGCATATGACCGATTTATGGTATGTGCCCTTGAAGTTAAGCTGGTAAGTGTGTATTCATGCTAAGTCTAAGAGTGCATGATCAGATGAGAGAGTATGACAAAGATACATTTAGTTGAAGTGGTACAGACAGTGAATGCCAAAATAGAACAGAGTATGCAGCTGACTGTTAGTATTTTGATTAGCAGTTATAATAATGTTTTGTAAAGGCTATGTGCCTATTGTAATTTGGTTATAGACATGTAAACATCTTTGTTTGTAAACACACTTGAGCCAATTTAATTGGCAGCATTGCATGTAATCAGTTATAGGCCGACCTAGTTAATTGTTTTGTTAGCGCATATAAATATAACATGTGCCTTTGTAATAAAGAATGGTAGTAGATATAGAGATAAGAGAATCAGAGAAGAGACATGTGAAGTGAAGATAGAATAAGTTAGAGCTTTACAAGGGGATAAAGCATTAGCGCACAAAAGGAACTAATCATACAAGGAGTGTCACAACACTAGTTCATCCAGCAGAAATAGTGTGTATCTGAGATCAGAAGGTTGTAGACTTCACCACTTAACCAGTGAGCCCTAGGACAGTGTGTCCCCACTCCTAACAGGGTTATTGTAAAAGACTCCTAATAGGGTCTGACCTTTGACCAGGTCACTGTACTAAAAGCATTGTAAAGAACAACTCCTAATAGGGTTACACATCTTCTAGCAAGGATCATAAAACACTAGTGCAATTCTTACTGGGTGTTAATTCCCACTGGGGTTTTTACCTATTTGGGTTTTCCTGTAACCATATTGGTGTTATTTGTTTTGATTGTTTATCTTGTTTACATTGATGTTCATATCAGTACTTAAGCAATCGAGTTAAGATTCAAGATTTAATAAATTGTAAAGATACAGTGAATACTGATTCAGCCCCCCCCCCCCCCCCCCCCCCCCCCCCTCAGTGTTCCCATTCCTAACAATTGGTATCAAAGCTTCGGTCCTCTAAAGAAAATTTTTACCACTTGAGGAGATCAATGGGTTTAGAAGAAGCAAAGAAATTGAAGAAGAATCTTATGGCAGCTCTTGAAGACCTTGATAGATTTAAGAAAGAAGTTGAAGAACTAAAATTGAAAGTCAGTGGTGTACAAGTATTCATCAAGAAACTGAGACAAGATTTGAAAAATATTACAAACAATGATTTGGGAAAAAATGTTAAGAAGCTGAATGAGGAGAACACATATCTAAAAGATCAGATTGAAGACTTGAATGAAAAGATAACTAACAATCAAGAATTTTATGATGAACAGATCAAAGAGAACCTTCAACTAAATGAAGAAATGAGGCAAGCAAACATACAAATCTTGGAGCTAAGAAATATCAAATAAAAGTTGGAATCTGAGTTGAAAGAGGCAAAGAATCACATTGAGAAATTACACACCAGTTCTGATTTGATAGAGTCACAATTATATGCACGGAAGCTTAAAGGAGAGACCAGCAGTATGGGATTCAATGAAGCACAAAATCAGATTGATGACATGTGAGAAAAGATGAAGGCACCAGAAGACACTACAAATGCTAAGGAAACTAAAAATTAGACTAAAGACAATGTCAAACCATCTAAGGATGAGCACAAGCCAGTTGACTGAACTTGTTATGCATGTAACAAGCATGGACATATAGCAAGAGATTGTAAAGAGGTAAGACCTTTCAATGGTTATTGTTATTCATGCAATAAATTTGGTCATAGAGATATGAATTGTAGAACAAGTCAGAAGAATAAGACTCATCATAATCAGATAAATTAGAATCAACCAAATGCAAGAAGTTCTTAGAGTATTACAAGTCAGATATGTAATTATAATGGTCACTCAGCTAGACAGTGTAAAATGGTAACCCATATCAATGCGTCAAGGAATTTAAGGCCTCCAGTTATTTGTCACCCTTGTAACAAGGCTAGACACATCTCAAAGTTTTGTAGATCAAGAGTTCACAAAGTCAAGAAAGCCCTAAAAATCCAGTAGTATCAATATTGAATGAAGAAAGAAAAGTCAAGTTTGTGAAAGCTACAAAGGATGCGAGCTTGATTTAGTCAGAGGAAAAGAGGGATAAAGTTGATAAGCATGTATTGGATGCATCTGCAATGGATGCACCCTCTACATCTAGATGAATGACCCTCAAGGTCATACGGGGCACTAATTTAGCTCTAGACCCCTACGCGGCTAGTATACTAACCCTCAGAGTATGCACCTTTCGAATTAACATTTTGGAGACCATTTGATGCTATGTGCAAGAGTGCACTGCCTAATTGATTGTAGGATGGAAGTTGTAAATTCTCAGCCAAATTTTGGTTTATGTGGAAAGGACTAATGGTGGAAATTTCACTTTATAGTATACAGAGACTTGCAGATCACTCATTGCATTTGAGATAGAGCAATTGGAGACCACAGAATCCCTAGCAGTTGGATTGTGAAGTGTTGGAGCTTGAATTACCAGTGAAGAAGTGTGATTGATCAGTTGTGAAGCCCTAGTCCAGTGCGATGATTCAGAAGTCTTTGAAAACCAATTTGAAGTGTTAACCAAGTAAGTCATGGCTACACCTATTCTATTTGATGTCACGAAAAGGAAGAGATATGTTTTTAAAAGGAACCCTTTTAAGTCCACCTTAGATGACCTAGAAGGTGCATTTTCAAGAACCCCTATGGGTGTCATGCATGTTGAAGACATTCGTACATATATATACTATAAGAAGGAACCAGTTGGACTTGATAGGATAAAGTCACATCTTGAGTCCATGATGAAATCAGACAAAACATTCCTAAACAAGTTCACACATTTGGAAAACCATCCCATTGTTGAGTATGCTATGACATATGAGTTTTATGAATCTAAGTGGATTAAGATTTTACTAAGTAGGATTCATGATGACCTATTCTGGATAGGTGAAGTGCCAGTTAGAATCACAGGAGAACTCATTCATGAAATGACATGCCTCTCTAAGATAGGTGCCATTCTTCTAGTGGGAAAGGATGTGAGGAAATTATTTGAACAAGAATGTAAGTCCAGAAGTGATAGGCCCGGTATGACAATTGAGTCTATTGAAGAGAAATACATCAAATTGATGTCCATGATACTAGGTTACAGGTTCCAGCACACCAACAGGGTAAATAGTGTGTCCACAACCACTATTCTTGTAGCAATCAGACTTGTTAGAGAAAATGGAGAGTTCAATCTGTGTGAGATCTTATGCACACAATTGATTGATAACATTAGATCCATCAAGGATGATAAGATGAAAATATTCAGGTTTGGGTCTCTAATCATTTACATGTACTTCCATATACTTGGAAAGGTCTCATATTTGTACTTAGACAAAAGTATGCCTACAGTGCCTCAAATATCTCTTAAGGCATCTACTGAGAGCAAATTGAAGGATTACATGGAGCTAGAATTGAAGACATTTAGGATCAAAATGCAAATAAGGTACCGGATACTAGAAAGTATTGTTGAGAAATACAAAGACAGCATTTGTTTTATGGTAGAAACTAACATAACATGTATGGAAGTAGTTGAGCCTAGAAGAAAGTGGATCCATCCACTTGGTTATGAGGTAGAAGAACCAATCTTGGAAGCTTATGTACAAGTACTAATTTCAGCACCTAAGGACCCTAATGAACCTAGATGGGGAACTTATTAATAAAATACAAGGGAAGTTGATCCAGTTTTGAACAGTGCAACAACTAAGAGGAAAGCCTCTAAGATTACATCTAAGATACTCAGAATTCATGGTCTAACATAGTTAGATATTGACAAAGTAAGAGAATCAAAGATAGCCTTGGATATTGAGAGATCATCCATAATGGAAGCTAAAACTGATGATCCTAAAATAAAGAAAGTCAAGATTGAGAAGACTAATGATCCAAAGGTTAAACAGGGTAAAACAAATGTTATCCCTCTTGTGCCCAAAGATACAATTGATCTAACATCACCTCCTGAGTATAAGACAATGACCAAGAGGAAGAAGGAGATCGGTGCAAGCTACCCATCCTCGCAGACAACCAGAAGTCAGAAAAAGAACAATCAAGCGCCTCTGTAGGTATGTTTCAAACCTAGTCTTCAAGTGATGAAATAAAGGATTATTGAGGAAGGAAGAATTGATCAAATAGGGAAATTCTATGAGAAATACAGTGAGATTGATAAATTAGAAATTCATGGAATGATAATTAAAAACACGCTCAAGTTTAAGAAGATAGTCTTAGAACTTAAGACAATAATTCCAAACAATGTGTGGAACATTTTGGAATTCTTGAAAAGATAGGCTATTGAGGAGGATCTAAGAATAAGAGAAAATATTCTAGATGAAAGCCTCCCTATATGTTCCCTAGAAGAGAAAAAATTATCGTTATATCTGGTGAAGCCGCACCTAAGAACTAAGTCAAGAACTCTGCACATAATGGATAAGAACTATGAGTTGGTAACTAAAGAAATTGAGAAAGCTTTTGAGAAAGTTTTTTTGGATAGGCACATGTACCCACCTAATGCACCCAAAACTCAAGTGCCCTCTAAAGAAGCCAAGGACTCAGAGACCACCAATGTACCAGTAACAGGTCCTTAGGATTTGGTGCCTACAGTGGTAACACCTATAGAGGCAGTAAAGTTTGCGCCCATGATTGAGACACAAAAAGATGACACAATCTTTATTGATAATGTGGAGATAGAAATGGTGGCCATAGAAAATTACTTGGATAAGTT
This sequence comes from Chamaecyparis obtusa, assembly GCA_027943335.1. NCBI lineage: Eukaryota > Viridiplantae > Streptophyta > Pinopsida > Cupressales > Cupressaceae > Chamaecyparis > Chamaecyparis obtusa. The sequence goes on from BSBK01008635.1 coordinate 265,232, forward strand.
CAAAGAATCATTTGTGAGCACTGAGGAAGCATAAATTCTATGTGGTGATAATTCACCTATGCAACAACAAGAAGTGCAGATAGAAGATATAATAGGACAAGAAGATGAAGAGGACAAGGAAGAAGAAAAAGAGGAAGAGGATACAGAAAAGAAATATGAACATGTGATTACAAAGACTAAGGTAATGGATGTCAATCAAAGTTCACTCCTTACCCCAAAACCATCAGTATCATTGTTATCAAGTTTAACACCAGACACCACAAGCTTGGACTCTTGGGGAGAAGAAGACCTGATTAAGATCAGTGTCCTTACTATGGAAAAAGAAAAAGAGAAGCAGGTGATGAGGAGCCCTCTGTTTGTTGAATCAATCAACATTCTAAACAGCTTTTTACCTTCAAACAAGAAAGTGTCTAAGGTTCATTCAGTTGATGATGTTAGCACCATTCTTACAAACTTCAAGACAAACTTTTCTAGCTTGGAAGAATATGCATCCCAAGTTGCAGAAGAGAAATATAAGAAGAAGAGATTGAGTGAACTAGTTGGAAAATTTTCACTTGACCTCAATTCATTGAAGGTAGGTCAAACATCATTGAAGGAGTTCATAGCTAAGGGAAGGAAGATCATTGTAGACTGCAGGAACCAAGATAAACTAACTGTAGATCTATACAAGAATATCTAGGAGGCAGAAGCAATGATTGATAATGTAAGAAAATCAATGGAAGATCCCTCCACTGATGTGAAAATTTTCAAAAATCTATACCAGGGGAAAATAGACAAAATAGAAAAGGTTGAGAAAGAGATGTCTAAGATAAGGGCAAGGAAAACACAGCTCAGGAATGCTCTTGCGCCCTCTCTAGATGTACTTAATCAAAACATCAAGGAGATTGATGCCACTATGGTGACATATGATCAAGGTCCAAGTACAGACTTGGAAAAGATGGAGAAGCTAACATATGCCTTACGCACCCATCTACAAACTATCAATGCACTGATAGCATTTTGGAAACAAGAGATCCAAATTTTGCAGATTGCTTATCTGAATGTACTTTCTTTGTAAGTACTTGTAGATACATCCTTTTGAGAACTTTTGTCATTAATGTCAAAGGGGGAGTATTTTACGTAGAATATGGAGTATTATATATGATGTAAATAAGAAGTATAGTACAGAGTATAAGGGAGATATAAGTTAGAGTATATATTAAATAATTTTGTATAAGGGTACAGTTAGTAACTTCACCATATTCCTTTGTTGCCATTAATGACAAAGGGGGAGATTGTTGGAAAGTTGACTATACTATTTTATATGACTAGATATAGTGTTTTTATTATGGCAACAAAGTCATATAGAGTTTTGGAGTTAGTGCACATTATCATAAGGTCGTAATATGGCTAAGTATAGAAGACTCGACAGTTAGTAGAGCACCAGAAGATCAGAGCATCAACGCATGTGCGTATGACTGAATTATGGTATGCACCCTTGAAGTTAAGTTGGTAAGTGTGTATTCATGCTAATTCTAAGAGTGCATGATCAGATGAGACAGTATGACAAAGATATAGTCGGGTGAAGTGGTACTAACAATGAATGCCATAATAGAACAGAGTGTGCAACCAATTGTTAGTATTTTGATTAGCGGTTATAATAATGTTTTGTAAAGGCTATGCACCTATTATAATTAGGTTGTAGAAATGTAAAAATCTTTTTTTGTAAACACACTTGATCCAATTCACTTGGAAGTGTTGTATGTAATCGGTTATAGGCCGACCTAGTTAATTGTTTTGTTAGTGCATATAAATATAAGATGTGCCTTTGTAAAAAAGAATGGTAGTGGATATAGAGATAAGAGAAGTAAAGTAGAGACATACAAAGTGAAGATAGAATAAGTTAGAGATTTACAAGGGGCTAAAGCATCAGTGCAAAAAAGGAACTGATCAAACAAGCAGTGTCACAGCACCAGTTCATCTAGCATATATAGTGTGTATCTATGATCAAAAGGTTGTAGCCTTCACCACTTGAGCAGTGAGCTCTAGGATAGTGTGTCCCCACCCCTAATAGGGTTATTGTAAAAGAATCCTAATAGGGTCTAACCTTTGACCAAGTCACTATACTAAAAGAATTGTAAAGAAAAACTCCTAACAGGATTGCAGATCTTCTAGCAAGGATCATAAAACACTAGTGCAGTTCTTAGTGGGTGTTACTTCCCATTGGGGTTTTTACCTATTTTTGTTTTCCTTCAACCATATTGGTGTTATGTGTTGTGATTGTTTATCTTGTTTACATTGATTTTCATATCAGTACTTAAGCAATCAAGTTAAGATTCAAGAGTTAAGAAATTGTAAAGATATAGTGAACATTGATTCTCCCCCCCCCCCCGCCTCAGTGTTCCCATTCCTAACAACTTTCTCATGCCATCTATTTAGAATTTTTTAATTAAATCATGATAGGCTACCAAATCCTTAATAGTTGGATATCCATTCCATGAATTATTTGAGAGGGATGGCTATCTCCTATTACCTATCTACCATGTTAAGTGGTCTGTTATGACCTTTCTATTGGAAAGTGACGTTTTGGGAGCACTAGGATCACTTGAGGGTTGTCATTTATGGAAACACTTATGCTGGAGTGATCATATAAAATAAGTTTTGGTACTGGAGTCATAGTCATGAAAATGACTAAGTCCAGAATTAGGATAACAAGGTACAGTGTTATAGTTTTCGTCAGCGATGGAAATGTATAATGTATTATGGCTTGAGAAGTTAGAAGAAGAAATTTTGGTATGCATATGACCTTCACTTAAGGTCGCAAGAGTTTTAGTGAAGAAATCAGTAAGTTATAGTGTTTGAAAGGTATGCGAAGACATAGAATCAGTTAAACATGGCATATGAGTAGTTGTGATGATTGAGGAAGAGTTAGTTAGCATGGTAATGTGCTAAGTCATATTAATGATGTATATTGTTGAATCTTTGGTAATATATTTTCTCTGACTCTATGATTGACATTTGCATAATTTTTTATTATGTTTTGTAAGTGTATTTGGGAGCCAAATGGATGGAAGTTTTTGTATAAGTATAGAGTGATTTTATGCAAGCGAAATATGAAATATATGGAATTGTGATGATGAATTAAGGTTGTGAATCTGAGAGAAGAGATCAGATGTGAGATCATTATTTGATAGAGTTATAACTGGAACTATCTAAGCATAGAAAGTGCTTTTATTGTTCACTTTTGGAGAACTCTTAATGATAATTTTTTGATTGTAAGAGCAGTTTTCTCACCACCTTTAATAGGGTTTTTTGTATACCCTTAACAAGGTTTTGTATTCCTCTAACAAGGAAATGTACTATGTAATAATCAACTCCTAAAAGAGCTAGATATCCTAACATGAATATAATATTTTAGTGCATAGTTGTGGGTACCATCCCCACTGGGGTTTTCCCTTGGCCAGGGTTTCCTCGAAAACAAATCATGGTGTCATGAGTAATGTGTTGTGCATTTATGTTCTTTTCATTTTAGCATTGTTGTGGTTTATTTTCAATTTCTTAAAGTTTAAATTAAAGTGTTGTAATATTGATTCACCCCCTCTCAATATTACCTAATCCTAACAATTAGTATTAGAGCTATTGGCCCTTGGGGAGAAATCTTAACAACTTAAGGGAGATCAAAATAGATTTAGAAAGTTTGCAAGAGAACTTTGAAGCAACACTTAATGACCTAGACAAAGAAAAGGCTAAGAATGGAGAATTGAGATTCAAACTAAGAAGAGCAAAAGGTTTCATCAAAAAACTAAAGGAACAACTTGAGATTTCAAGAAATTAGAGACAAGACCTTATGGAGAAAATCAAAGGAGATTTAGACAATGATACATTGGACAAAGTAAAGAAGCTTGAGCAAGAAAAAGAGAAAATCAATCTTTTGATGATTAAAGAAGTTCAACATGAAAATGATGAAAGAAACAAAATTGAAGATTCACTAAAAGAAGCAAATGAGCATGTAGGACAAATGAAGGCCGAACTTGATCACTACAAGGATAAATGTCAAGAATTGGAAAAGTATAATCAGATCATTAAAGGTGAACTCACTCAAGCCAAATTACACATTGAGAAGTTACACATGAGCAGAGAGAAGATTGATGAACAAAGGGAAAGACAAAAACCTAAAGGAGACATGACTGGAGTTGGATTCAATGAAGTAGAATGTTCCAAGAAAATGAAGAAGCAAATGAAGCAAAGACTGAAGAAAGACCCACTCATGAAGAACCTAATGAGCATATCAGACCTTTTAGAGGTAGATGCTTTGGATGCAACAAAGTTGGACACATGAAGAGAGATTATAGAGGAAAAGGCCATTTCAAACCCTTTTCCATTTATTGTTATAATTGTTATGACTATGGACACAACAAGGAAGAATGTAAGAAACCTGATTAGTCAAGATTCAAGCAAGATTACATCAGAGAGGAGACATCAGCTAAGGTTACATGTTTGAAATGTAATAACTTTGGGCATTCTGCAAGGTATTGTAAATTGCAGGTAAACCAGGATAGAAGGAGACCACCTACTTGTTACAAATACAACAACCTTGGACATATTGTGAAGTTTTGAAGATATAATGGAGAGAACAACAGAAGAGCCAAGAGAACAAAGAGGACCACCTCATGTGGTTATAAACAAGAATTTTTTGGTGACAGTGGTAAAAGTCTTAATGAATATATGAATGAGTTTGAGAGTCATTTCAAGAAATCTAAAAAATAAAGAGGATGACAAGATATGGAAGGTGAAATATTTAAACAAGCCATTGGTTTAGGGAGAGACAATAGATGATATTGTGTCTTCGCATGATGATTTCTTTGAGACATCGACCTAGAAGGCCACATGGTCTTAGGGGGAGCATTGGATGCAAAGAATAGAATATATCTAGCCCCTATATATGAGGAGTAAGCTCATGCAAGCTTAGGTATGGTGTGTATAGACAGTATAGAGTGTGTGGATGAGAGTGGAACACTTGGAAATCCATTTTCCATGTTCACAAGTTTTGTGGTGACTGGACAATATGAAAAGTTAAGCTACCAGTGTTTAATGCACTTATTCAACCTGTAAAGGATAAAAGGACTTGAAGGATATCATTTCTACACCATTGTTGATCAACGACTAAGGAGAGAAGATTTGTGAAGAATTTCAGTCATCTAGTAGAGAGATTGCATGATCGCGTGAAGAAAAGTTCTGAATTTTAGTGCATTAAAGGTATTTAGACTTTATATTCTCTAAGAAGCTATGGATGCACCAATCGTTTATGATGTTATGGATAGGTCTAGGTATAAGTTTAAGAAAAATCCATTTAAGTCTTGTCAGGATGATCTATAAGGAGCATTTTCACAAACCCATGTTGGTGTATTGCACATAGAGGATATTAGGGCATACATACACTGCAAGTATGAAATCATAGGAGATGTGAAAATTTATAGTGAGTTAGATGTGTTAGCTTGTGGTGACTGATCAAGAAAGTACTATCCAAGAAACTACTATACACTTTTCCTCCCGACCTCGCAGTCTCAAATTTTTTTTAGGCCAACATATTTTCGGTAATTTTTGGGCCGACATGTTGTAACTCATTCTAACCCTAAAGTGGAAAAATATTGTATAATATGGCTTAGGGTTAGGGATTTCATAATGTATGATTTTTAGTACTTGCAACAGAATTGAGTTGTAAGGGATTACGAATTGTAATCCAGTTATAATCACTAGATAATAATAATATTGGACTCATTGTTGGTGGACGTAGCCCAGGGATTGGGTGAACCACGTTAAATCTTTGTGTATTGTGTTCTCTTCTATATGGTTTATTGTTTTCTGATACTGGTTATATTTGCATGTAATTGTTGTTTCTACCTTGTTAATCCTAACAAGTGGTATCAGAGCGAGGTTTTTTTTTTAGTTATCCTCTATAGGAAGACCTCACAGTTTAGTGGGAGTCTCATGGTTGAGTGGGAGAAATGGTAGATGAGGGTAGGTTGAAGGTTGACAAGTTTAATGGGTAGAACTTTCAGTTATAGAAAATGCAAATGGAGGACTATCTATATCAGAAGGATCTATGGCGGCCGTTGGAAGGAAAAGCCAATAAACTGGCAAGCATTTCTAATGAGGACTAGGTAATTCTTGATAGAAAGGCTCTTGGTAGTATTTGATTATGCCTGGCACAATCAGTGGCATTCAATATTACACAAGCAACGATGACTAAAGATTTGATGAAAACCCTAGCGAAGTTGTATGAAAAGCCCTTCACTTCAAATAAGGTATTTCTCATGAAGCGTTTGTTTAATATGAAAATGGTGGAAGGTGGGTCATTTGATGATCATTTAAATGAGTTTAATACAGTTACCAGTCAATTAACTTCTATCAATATTATTTTTGATGAAGAAGTCAGGACTCTCTTGATTTTGTGTTCTTTGCCTGAAAGCTGGAATGGCTTGGTAATGGTTGTTAGTAAGTCTGTTTCTGGTTCTAATACCCAAAAATATGATGATGTTATTGGTGTTATTCTGAGTGAGGAAATTCATAGGAAAAGCTCAGGTGGATCCACATCAAGTAGTGTCTTAAACACACAAAGCAGGGGTAGAACCAATGAGAGAGGAAACAACTCTAGAAATTGTGGGAAATCAAGAGGAAAATCAAAGGGAAAGAGGTCTAAATCCAAAGGGCCAAATGATTGCTGGTACTATGGAAAACCAGGTCATAAGAAGAAAGATTGTTGGTCTTGGAAGAATAAAGAAGGAGACAAACAAGAAGGTAACAAGGAGGTAAATGTGGTAAGTAATAAATCTGAAGAGGATGCTTTGATTCTTTCTTTAGAAAGTATTGATGATTCATGGGTTTTAGATTCTGGGGCTTCAATTCATGCTACACCCCATAGAGGTTACTTTCTTGATTATGTCCAAGGAGATTTTGGGCTAGTTTATTTGGGAGATAATGAACCTTGTCAGATAGTTGGAAAGGGAAAAATTAAGATTAAGTTGCAGAATGGGAATCATTGGCTACTACAAGAGGTAAGACATGTTCCAAGGCTGAGTAGGAATTTAATTTCAATAGGGCAACTAGATGATGAGGGTTGCACAGTTACTTTTAATGATAGAAACTAGAAGGTTTCAAAAGGTTCCTTAGTAGTAGAAAAAGGTGTGAAAGTAGGCACCTTATATCTTTGTACAGGTCATATTGTTCCTTCTACTTTAATTATTTTAGAAGATAATGAATGTTCAGGAACAATGGTTGTAGTTGAGCAGGAAGAACATCAAACCATTGCTGTAGATTCTAACACAGCACTGTGGCACAACAGACTTGGGCACATGAGTGAAAAAGGTATGAAATTACTTCATTCAAAGAAAGTTTTACCTAGTTTGAAATGTTTCAATATGGATTTCTGTGAGAGTTGTGTGTATGGAAAATAAAAGAGAATTAGTTTTGTGAAGAGTGGGAAGGAAAAGAAAAATGAGAAATTAGAGCTTGTGCATACAAATGTATGGGGACCAGCTCAGGTATCTTCCCTTGGTGGCTCTCTGCATTATGTTACATTTATAGATGATGCAACAAGAAAAGTATGGATTTATTTCCTTAGACAAAAATCTGATGTATTTCAAACTTCTAAGAAATGGAAATGCTTGGTTGAGAATGAGACTGGTAAAAGATTAAAATGTCTCAGATCTGATAATGGTGGTGAGTATTGCAGCATAGAATTTGAAGATTATTGTTCCTCTAATGGTATTCATGGGTAGAAAACTGTACCAAGGACTCCACAAGAAAATGGTGCAGCTGAACGCATGAACAGGACTATAATGGAGCATGGAAGGAGTATGAGGTTGCATGCTAGGTTGCCCAAAAACATGTGGGTAGAGGCTATGAAGATTGTTGTTTATTTAATCAATAGAGGCCCCTCTACTCCTCTGGACTATGGTATTCCAAAGGAAGCATGGAGTGGTAAGAAGGTGAGTTATTCTTTTCTCAAAACCTTTGGTTGTGAAGCTTTTGCACATATAGATTCTAAAATAGAACCAAGCTGGAAGCTAAGTCAAAGAAATGTGTATTTGTTGGATATGGCATTGATGAATTTGGTTATAGGCTTTGGGATTTTGAAAATCATAAAATTGTAAGAAGCGGGGATGTCATATTCAATGAGAAAGTATTGTACAAATATCTGTTGTAGGAGCATGAGAAGAAAGAAAATGACTATGTAGTATTAGATGATACTCCAAAAGATGATGTTCTAGTAGTTCCTTATGCTCCGCAACAACAACAACAACAAATACCACACACCCCATTGAATTTTAGATGGTCAACAAGGCTAAGTAGACCTCCAGAAAGATTTTCTCCATCTTTGTATTCTATTTTGTTAACAGATGTTGGTGAACCTGAATGTTATAATGAAGTTGTGCATGTGGATACAAAGATTTAGTGGGAGTCTACAATGACAGAGGAAATGGACTCCTTGCTGAAAAATCACACTTGGGATTTATGCAAGTTACCTGTAGGTAAAAGGGCTTTACAAAATAAATGGGTTTACAGGCTGAAAGAAGAGGATGGAGGTAAGAAAAGATTTAAAGCCAGGTTAGTTGTAAAAGGATTTGCACAGAAAAAGGGTATTGATTTTGATGAGATATTTTCTCCAGTTGTTAAAATGACTTCTATCCATACTATTTTTAGTATTGTGGCTACTGAAGATTTGCATTTAGAGCAGCTTGATGTTAAAACAGATTTTATTCATGGTGATTTGGATGAAGAAATATATATGGTCCAGCCATAAGGATTTGAGGTCAAGGGTAAGGAGAATTTGGTGTGCAGATTGCAGAAAAGTTTATATGGCTTGAAGCAAGCACCTCGACAATGGTATATTAAATTTGACACTTTTATGAATGAGCATCGATACAGTCGATGTTATTCTGACCATTGTGTTTATTTTAAGAGGTTGGATGATGACAGCTACATTATTTTATATTTATATGTTGATGATATGCTTGTAGCTGGGTCTAACATGGATCACATTAAGGGGTTGAAACAATAGTTAGCACATTCATTTACTATGAAGGATTTGGGGGCAGCAAAATAAATCCTTGGTATGAAAATCTGTAGAGATAGGAAAAATAGGAAGTTGTCTCTATCTCAGGCTGATTATATTAAGAAGGTGTTGTAACATTTCTCTATGGAGAATGTCAAAGCTGTCAGCACACCTTTGCCTGGTCATTTGAAATTGACTAAGGAGATGTGTCCTAAGACATCAGAAGAAGAGGCAAAAATGTCTAAGGTACCTTATGCTTCAGTTGTAGGGAGCTTAATGTATGCTATGGTATGTACTAGGCTAGATATTGCACACGCAGTGGGAGTCATTAGCTAATATATGAGTAACCCTAGTATTGAACATTGGAATGTAGTCAAATGGATTCTCAGATATTTGATAGGTACATCTAGTAAGTGTTTACACTTTGGGGGTTCTACTACTACTATACAAGGCTATGTTGACTCAGATTTGGTAGGAGATATAGATAGCAGGCGGAGTACTACAAGTTATATATTTACTATTGGTGGGATAGTAGTGATTTGGATTTCTCAACTACAAAAAGTAGTTGCTTTATCCACTATAGAGGTAGAGTATGTTGCTGCTACAGAGGCAACCAAGGAGATGATATGGCTTCAATTCTTCATGGAAGAATTTGGACATCCATAGAAGGATAATTTTTTGCATACAAATAGTCAAAGTGCCATTCATCTTGTGAAGAATTCTGCTTTGCACTCAAAGACAAAACACATATAGTTGCGGTACCATTTCAGTTAGTCAGTTTTGGATGATGCGAAGTTAAAGCTGGAAAAGGTTCATACAGATGACAATCTAGCAGATATGTTTACAAAGGTAGTAACAAGGGAGAAGTTCAACTTATGTTTAGCTTCAGTTGGTCTTCTAGACTAAATAGAATAAATGAACAGTTGAGTCTAGGGTGGTTCGATCCAGTGGGAGCCTCGTATGGTAGCGGTATTGCTATAGGATTAGTCTCCAAGTGGGAGGTTTTTTAGTGTTGATACTGATCATTCACCAAGTGGGAGATTGTTAGTTTGTGGTGACTGATCAAGAAAGTACTATCCAGGAAACTACTATACACTTTTTTGAGGCCAACATATTTTTTGTAATTTTTGGGCTGACATGTTGTAACTCATTCTAACCCTAAAGCGGCAAAATATTGTATAATATGGCTTAGGGTTAGGGATTTCATAATGTATGATTTTTAGTACTTGTGGCCGAATTGAGCTATAAGGGATTACAGATTGTAATCAAGTTGTAATCATTGGATAATAATAATATTGGACTCATTGTTGGTGGATGTGGCCCAGGGATTGGGTGAACCACATTAAATCTTTGTGTATTGTGTTCTCTTCTGTGTGGTTTATTATTTTTTGATACTGGTTATATTTGCATGTAATTGTTGTTTTTGCCTTGTTAATCCTAACAAGATGTAATGATAAAATTTGATGGATCAATGATAGATGAGTTTAAGAATCTTCAAGATCAGTCTATTATTAAGTTAACCCTACTTATGGAATTCACTTAAACTAAATGGTTTAAGATAATCCTTAGTAGAGTCCATGACTAGTTCATATGGATTGGAGAACAACCAGTAAAGATATGTGCATAGATGATTCATGAGATTACAAGTTTAGATAATGATGGAGTCCTTCCAATAGTAGAAAAGAATTTAAGGAGACAAGAAAAAACCCTAACCCATTCTAAATGGGATAAGAGACCAATGACGGTTAATGACATATTTTAGAAAGATGTGAGGCTAGTGGAAATGACATTGGGCTATAAATTGTTTCATAGTAGTAGACCTAACTCAGGATCAGCTGGACTCATTATGATGGCATACCAGATGGAGCAGGAAAATAAGAAGTACAACCTTTGTGAAGTACTTGCACATCAGTTCTTGGATAATGTGAAGGTAATAAAGAAAGACAAGAAAAAGGCATTTAGATTTTGATCACTACTCATGCATATGTACATCCATATTATACATAAATTACCTAGCATGCACCCTAGTGCATGGAAAGCTGATGTACCTACTGGAATTCAGATTTCAGAGAGTTATAGGAGACAAATAAGAATTGGGTTGATGGAGAGTTATTTTCTATGACTAAAATCTTACAAAGGTAGATGAAGGAAAGGTATAGGATACCTAAGGGTATAGTTGAAAAATATCAAGACACTATATATTTCATGGTTGAAACTGATTGTGTGTGCTTTGAGATAGTAGAACCTAGAATGAGGTGGTGTTACCCTATGGTGTATGAAGTCAGTTCTGAGATTTTGAACATGTAGGTAGAGCATGTATTAGTAGCAAAAATAGAACCTTCTCAAGAAAGATGGGGAACTTATAGGGAGAAATCTGAAAAACTCAAAGAAGATCAAGAGAAAGTAACAAGGAAGAGAAAGATCAATAAAATTGTTGAAGATCTATCACTACACAGGTAGGAATCACAAGGGAGCAGTTAATAAACATAAGGAAAAGGGTTGAAGAAGCATCTTCCAGCATGGCCATTTATGCTCCTATTCCTTTGGAGGCGGAGAAGATGGTAGGTCCTACTATTTATATAATTGAATTATCACCCACACAAGAGAAGGAAACATAAGAATTTGTATATGTGAATATTCCTATAAGATCTACAAGATCTACCAAGAAGGGTAGTCCTAAGGAAAATGAGGTAGAAGTAAAAATGAAGAAGAAAGAAGAAAAATTAATTGAGAAGAAAGAGGAAAATTTTCATAAGAGGCCACAAGCTCTGTGGAAACCATACATTCAAAAGATGCAGAAAAGAGTGATAAAGGATGGAAATTTGAAGATAGTTGACAGGTACTATGAAAGGTATGAACCTGAGGATCAAGTAATTATTGAGGACACAATGACTGAACACATGTTGGTTTTCAAGAAGAACCTATTGGAAATTGAAGGAAGCATCCCTAAGGAGTTATACAACAAATTAGAGATTAGAAAATAGTTGGCACAGTCTGAAGATGAGAACATAAGGAACAAGGCCTTAGAAGACATGTTACCTATTGTCTCTATACAAGAAAGAGAGAGGATAATCAATGAATTAAAACCCTTGTTGAGGACCAAAGCTAGATTGGTGAAAATCATGGCACAAAAATATGATGAAGTAATTGAGGACACTCAAAAGGCACTAGATCAAATCCTTATGAGAAATATGTTGAAGAAGACCTCACCTCCTAAGGTTACCAAGCCTACATCTTTGGGATTGAGGGAAAGTTCAAAGATTGCAGAAGGAAGTGAACAAGCTAGCATGCAAATAGAATTCTTCATCTCTAGTGTGTCTGTGATCCTTGACACTTCGCATGATGTAAATGACCCATTTATGGACAATATAGATAGTGTGATGGAATTTGAAGTAGAAGGACAGATAGAGGAGAAGAAATCAAAGGATAAACATGAAAATAAGATACAAGAGAAGGAAATATAACAAGAAGAAAGGAAGGAAGAAGAGACTAGAATAGAGAAAGTAGTTGAGGTTAGAATGGAACAAAATAAAGAACCTAACCCCTCTTCTACTCTATTGTTGGCAAGTATGGAAAAACTTGTGAGTGCTGATGTTGAGAGCATGGATGAAGATGAGCTCATGAAGTTATCCTTCATGGCTTTTGTTAAGGCTAAGGAGAGATCAATACAAAAAGGAGATAAAAGATAAAAGGTAATAGCTAGGGTGGTGGAGACAGTAAATAAGATACTCCGTATGCCTAATGTCATTCAAGATAAGGATGATGCAGATAATTTGGGCATGTTATTGGATAGATTTGATAGTCACTTTGAGTCACTGCTAAAGTCTACAAAGGAGAAGGCTGAGAAGATTTTCATGGATAATAATTTTAAATAAGTATTGTTAGGAATGGGAACATTAAGAGGGGGGGGTGAATCAGTGTTCACTATATTTTATCTTTTCGCTTAATATTTAAACTGAACTTAAATACTTAAGTACTGAAATGAACATCCACATAAACATGAAACATGAAATCAACACATAACACCAATATGGTTATGGGGAAACCCAAATAGGTAAAAACCCTGATGGGAATTGACACCCACTAATATTTTGTACTAGTCTTTTATGATCATTGTTAGAAGATCCTTAACCCTCTTAGGAGTTGCTTTACAATGCATTAAGTATAGTAGACCTTATCAAGGGTCAGACCCTGTTAGGAGTCTTTTACAATAGTCTCTGTTAGGGGAGTGGATGCATTGTCCTAGAGCTCACTGCTCAAGTGGTGAAGGCTACAACCTTCTGATCTTAGATACACACTATATCTGTTGGATTAACTGTCACTATGACACTACTTGTCTGATCAGTTCCTTTGATGCGCTAATGCTTTGACCTCTTGAAAATATATAATATGTCTTATAGACTCTTCATACACTTCTGGTCTTCTTATCACAACTCTATATCAACTTCCATACTAATTACAATGGGCGCATCTCATATTTATATGCGCATACAAAACAAACAACTAGGTCGGCCCTTAAACCTATAACATACAATGCTTCCAATTGAATTGGCTCAAGCATGTTTACAAACAAACATATTTACATGTCGGAAACCTAATTAAAATAGGCACATAGCCTATACATCATTAGAATATAACCGCAACTCAAAATGCTAATAGTCGACTGCTTACTCTATTCTTCTTTGGCACACACTAGCTGTGTAACTTCAACTGTCTGTACCTTTCCCATACTTGCATATCTGATCATGTGCTCATAGGCTAAGCATGAATATAGTCTAACCAACTTATCTTCTAGGGCACATACCATAACTCAGTCATACGCATGTGCGTTGATGCTCTGAGCTTCAGGAACTTTTTACACTGTCTAGTCTTCAACACTTAGCTGATTTATGATCTTCTCATCAAGTGCGCTGACTCCAAACTTCTATATGACTTTTTTTCCATAATGAAAACACTATACTAAGTCATATACATCAGTATATCCAACTTTCCAACACTCTCCCCCTTTGTCATTGATGGCAACAAAGGAATATGGACAAGTTGCTAACTATCCTTAATACAAATTTTTTTTATCTTATATCTCCCTATACATATCTTTCTATCTTATATCTCCTTATATATATCTATAATCCATATTCTACACATACTCCCCCTTTGACGTTAATGAAAAAGGTGTGTCAAAACTAAATCTACAAGAACTTACTGTGATAGAACATCTGGATATGCTATCTGCAGATTATGGATCTCTTTCTTCCAAAATGATATTAGTGAATTTACAATCTATAGATGGGTGCATAAAGCATACTGTAGCTTCTCCATCTTCTCCAGATTAGTGCTAGGACCTTGATCATATGTCACCATGGTGACATCAATCTCCTTGATATTCTGATTTAGTATGTCTAATGAGGGCGCAAGAGCATTCCTTAGTTGAGTCTGCCTAGCCCTTATCTTGATCATCTCTTTTTATGCCTTCTCAATCTTGTCTAACTATCCTTGGTTGACATTGTTGCACATTTTCACATCAATAGATGGATCTTCTACTGATTTCCTTATGCTTTCTATCATGACTTCTGCCTCTTGTACCTTTTTGTATAGATCACCAATTAACTTGTCTTGGTTCATACATTCAGCAATGATCTTTCTTCCCTTTGTTGCAAACTCCTTTAGGGATTCTTGACCAACCTTTAGTGAGCTTAGGTCAAGTGCATAGTTGCTAACCAATTCAATTAATCTCTTCTTCAAGTACTTCTCCTCTGCAACTAAGGATGCAGATTCCTCCAGGCTAGAGAAATTGCTTTTGAATTGTGAAATGACTACACTTACATCATCAACAGAGTGTACCTTGGACACTTTCTTGTCTATAGGTAACAAACTATTTAGTATGTTCATTGACTCTACAAGGAGAGGATTCCTCATCACTTGTTTCTCCTTTGCCTTCTCCATAGCTAAGATGTTGAACTTAATCAAGTCTTCTTCTCCCCATGATTCCAAATTGGTTGTGTCAGGTGTCAAACTTGACAACAATGTTGTTGAGGGAGTGATGGAGTGCTATCCATCACTTCTTGTTTTACCTTGATTGGTTCAACTGATGTTTCATCCTATTGTTCACTTCCTTTTACCTCTTCTTCTTCTTTTTGTTTTTCAGCTTCTTTTTCTTTTTCTCCTTCTTTCTTTTCTTCCATCTTTTCTTCTTCTTTCTCATTTGTTATATCCTCAATCAATATTTCTTCTTGATGAGTAGGAGGAGTGTTACTACATAAGATTTCAGTTTCTTGAGTGCTCACAAAAGATTCTTCAAACTTGTCTAACTCAGTGTCAGTGGCCGCCATGGCTATCTCTACATTATCAATGATAATAGTGCTATCTTTTAGTGACTCTGTCATAGGCATGGACTTATCTGCCTCTTTTTGTGTTTCCATTGCAAGCGTTGAATCCTAAGGACCTGTCACTGATGCATTAGTGGGCTCTACCACCTTGATTTCCTTTAAGGGTACTTGTGTTGTGGGTGCAGTAGCTAGATACATGTTCCTATTCATAAATACTTTTTCAAATGCCTTCTCTATTTCTTTTGCAACCAACTTATAGTTCTTGTCCATTATGTGCAAAGTCCTTGACTTTGTTCTGAGATGTGGCTTCACTAAGTCCAGCAACAAGGATTTCTCTTCTAAGGAACATAGTGGAAGGGTATAATATAGAATCTTTTCCCTTATCCTTAAATCCTCTTTAATGGCTTGTCTCTTTTGGAATTTTAGGATGTTCCACACATTGTCAGGGATCATACTCTTAAGTTCCAAGACTGTCTTCTTGAACTTCAGCATGTGTTTGATTATCATTCCATGTATCTCAAATTTGTCTATCTCACTATATTTTCCATAAAACTTTCCTACTTGATCAATTCTTCCCTCATCAATTATTCTTGCACCTAGCACACTGAGACTAGGTTTGAAACTTACTTCAGGAGGTGCTTGTGAGTTCTTTCTATTCCTTGTTACTCTGGAGGATGGATGACTAATGTTGATCTCTTTCTTCCTCTTTGACATTGCCTTATACTCATGAGGAACAGTAAGGTCAATGGTTTCTTTGGGCACAGAAGGAGTATCATCAATTTTACCCTTTTGTTCATTAGATTGCTCTATCTTCACCTTCTTCAACTTAGGATCATCTGATTCTGCCTTTGCTACATTTGTGCTCTCTAATTCCAAAGAAAGCTTTTTTTCCCTTTCTTTATCTAGGTCTTCTTGAGATACTCCATGAATTCTCAAGATCTCTGAGGTAACTTTAGCAACCTTTCTTTTTGTTGTTGCACTATTCAAGACTGCATCAATTTCTTTTGTTTTCTTCTCATAGGTTCCCCATCTTGGCTCATTAGGGTCTTTAGGAACTGAAAGCAATACTTGAGCATATGATTCTAAGACTTGTTCATCTACTTCATATCCAAGTGGATGAATCCACTTTGTTCTAGGTTCAACTGCCTCCATGCATGTTGTGTCTATTTCAATCATAAAATAGATAGTATCCTTATACTTCTCAACTATCTTCTTTGGTATCCTATACCTCATCTGCATCTTAGCTCTAAATGTTTTTAACTCTAGAGTCATGTAGTCCTTCAAAGTTCTCTCATTACATGCTTTGAGAGATATATGTGGCATTGTGGGAATGGATTTGTCTAGATACAAATTAGATACTTTTCCAACAATGTAAAAGTACATATAAACGATCAAAGACCCAAATTTGTATATCTTGGTCTTATCATGCTTGATTGCCTTGAGGTTTTCAATTAGCTATGCACACAAGATTTCACATAGGTTGAACTCTCCATTCTCATTTAAAACTCTTATGGTTGCAAGAATTATGGCTGCGGAGACACTGTTTACCCTGTTGGTGTGTTGAAATTTGTATCCAAGTATCATAGACATCAATTTGATGTCATCTTGCTCAATAGGTTCTATGGTCAATCTGCACCTATCACTCCTTGACTTGCAAGTCTGTTCAACAATCTTCCTCACATCTTTACCCACTGGAAGGACAATGCCTGTCTTTGAGAGGCCTGTCATCTCATAAATTAGATCACTAGTTATTCTAACTGGCATTTCACCTAACCAAAATAGGTCATCATGAATTCTGCTCAGTAGAATCTTGATCCATTCTGATTCATAAAACTCATATTTCATAGCATACTCCACTATAGGGTGATTATTCCACCACACATACTCATCCATGAAGGTTTTGTCTGGTTTTAGCATAGTTTTCATGTGTGCCCTTAATCTATCCAATCCTATTGGTTCTTTCTTATAGTAGATGTATGCCCTAATGTCCTCGACATGCATAATGCCCATAGGTGTGTGAGAGAATGCCCCTTCTAGGTCATCTAGTGTAGATTTAAATGGATGCCTCTTAAACACATATCTTTTCTTCTCTGCAACATCAAATACTATAGGAGTAGCCATCACTTACTTGTATATCACTTTCACAAAGGTTTCCAAGAGATTCTGAATTGGCACGATGAACTAGGGTTTCCGCAACCAATCAAATGCACAGCAAATCACTAGATGAATCAAACTACAATCCTTCTCAATCAACTACTAAGGCTCTTCTTCTCTTCAACCACTCTTAATTCAAATGCAATGAGAGTGTTAGCACCTTGAAAAATTTTCAGCTATTTTCCCCTGGTCTTTGCAGTTATTTTTAGGTCTCTGGCATAAGCCCTTGGTTCAAATTTTTGAAAAACTAGTCGTTGTGTTCAAATACCCTAAGTCTGCCCTGACCTTTTTATAATTTCATGTTACTTTTTTGGGCCACTTAAAATCCTTTTAGCACATGTGCTTTAATATTGTATCACCTTGCGAGGTCAGCTATTTATTTTTCCTAAGTTTCTACCCCCACGGCCTTTAATTTTCCTATAGTCCTCAGAGCCTGATTTTTCCCAAAAGCCTAAGTCCTGTGTTTTAATTTTTCCTATGTTTTGGCTTTATTATTTCCTGGGCCTAGCCTTCTGACACCATCTTGATCAAACGATTGTCATGAAAGCGCAAGGGTTTTTTCAGAGGTATGCGAAGTTGTGCCCGTCGTTTATTTTATTGTATGACGTAGCCTTTCTTTTCAAGCGCGTCCATAGGCCAAGTGTGCTGATTTGGTGGTATCTAATTGGTCAACAAGAGTATGACGTGGAGTGCTATCAGTGGGACCAGCTTTCTTGGTGTTCAAGCAGGTTAAATTTTGATTTGATCTTGTGACTATCATTATTCCGCCAGGATGACATGCTTGACCTTTAACGCAGTGGTATAGCGACAGCTGTTGATTCTCTTAAAGGCAAAAGTAGGCGGGTCCATTACCAGGTAGGCTCAGGTGGTGATATTTGATTGGTCCATGTATTAACACATTGGCAGTTATTAGTGGCACCTAGTTTCTAGATGTGTCAGAGGGTCCTAACATTGTCAGTAAATCAGCGGCGGGCACAAGTTCTTGTGAGATGTGTCAGAGGCTTAAGATCTTGTGCCAACTGTTGATTTTGTATCCTGTCAGAGGGTTGTCAGAGCAAGGAAAGATTCTTCAATCGACGGTTGTCTTATGATCTGGAGGAATCTTGGAGGGCTATGCGAAGATGAGACAACCGTCGATCTTCTTGATGCGGGCCCGGTTAAGTTTCTCAGTCTTTTGGTGGTTGGGATAAAGTTGTGGCGGTCCGACAAATTTCTAAAAGGTTCTCTCATTTGTGAAGAAAGATGGCAGTTCTCTAAATGTTTTAGCATTTCAACGAACAAGCATTCACATAATCGCTAAACTATCTAGCGGAGACATAAAGTATTATGTGACTTGGAGGTATCCTTCAGTCGCCAATTCACTAAGTTTGGCTAAGGTCCTATTAAGTGAAAAATCATAAAGACCGTGAAAAAGAAGGATTAGATGGTCAAGACTTAAAGTTGATCAAGATTCAAATGTGGACCACCGATTTGCTGTTGGCACCATGGAAATGACCGTTTAATTTCAAATTCAAATTGTTTAGGGTTTCCTGTGACCAGAAGGACTAAAATTCAATGCAGAAGTGACTAGAGCTGGTAAGAGATGATTTGTTTACCATTGCAGTGTGGTCCAGGGTGTGTCATGATCATCTTTGGGGGTCTATACTATGTTTTTTATGCCCGAGGCATGTTGTAGGTGGCCAAACAGGTTGACATTTTGGGCATTTTTTTGGTTCTCAGTACCTTCTCAGTGAGATTTGTCATGATTGTGATCACTCCAAGATTTTCTTTCTCCTGGTTTCTTGGGTTTCTTCCCCTGTAATAAATTTGTGACCATTTCTAGTTGGTTGGGTAGTTGAAACCCTAACCATAGTCACCTGAAGCTTGATGCATCCTCTTTGAGGATTCCAAGGTGACTAGCGGTGGTATATATTGTAGCTTTTTTGATGTTGTAAGGGTTCCAAAACTTTCTTTTTGGTCCCTAGTTGTTGTTGATGGTATTATACTGAGCAAGGAGAGCCTAGATCTTGGGTCTATTTCTTCGGCATTTTGTTGGTCGATAATGTATTGATTCTGAAAATTAATGAGAATACACTTGAATTCCTATCTTAGATCTTTGATTATGTTCTTTTTCTCATTGTGGATTCATATATGTTAAGGTCACAAAGTGGATTAGCATATGGTAAACAAAGAGTATTGTGAGATCAGCTTGGAGTTCCTAACAAAGTTAGGATTAAAGCCTTTAGGGTGATTTCAGTGAGTTCATCATTAGATTGGAATTTGATGATCATGTTTGGGAGTGAGGGGAGTAATAGGCAAAGCACTTACTCTGAGTTCATGTGTATTTGAGTTAAGGTTTTAGGTTGATATATGTTATTTAGTGACTCTCTGCCCTGGTTAAGGCACTGATCCCTTCTCTTGAGGCAGTCCATCATCATCAATCACACACACATTTAAATGATGAAACCTTTAATCAATTAGTAAGGGTTATAGTTGTATATTGTTTTGAGACTCCTTTGGAGAAGTAAGTCAAGGGTACACCCGCCTGAGCATTAAGGCTCAAAGTGTAGGAGGATCTCATTGTTGATCCTTGTTAATTGGCCCTCTTCCTTGTAGACTTTGGAGTGGTGATAGAGTCAAAGTTATATTAAAGTTATCCATCAAAGTATAAATCTACAAGCCAAAGATCAAAGGGAACTCCCAACAAAGAGATCTTCTAACTTCTATGTACTTTAAAGTAGAGTTTCCTCCATTAATGCTTGTTGCGTAAACCAAGCTTTCCCTTGGAAATTTCTATCTTTCATTCTGAAAACAATTATCTAGTGTAATCTTGCACAAAGGTTCCCTTAGTCTCCAAAAGCTTAAGTCTAAAGGTGCATACTCTAAGAGTGAGTATACCATCCACGTAGGGCTAGAGCTAAATTAGCTCCCCTTATGACCTTGAGGGCCATTCATCCAGATGTAGAGGGTGCATCCACTATGGATGCATCCAATACATACTCATCAACCTTATCCTTCTTTTCTTCTGACCAAATCATGCTCGCATTCTCTAAGGCTTTCACAAACTTGACTTGTCCTTCGGGATCCAATACTGGTTCTTCGGTCTTTTTAGGGCTTTCCTAAACTTGCCTCCTTGATCTGCAAAACTTTGAGATATGTCTAGCCTTGTTACAGGGGTGAAAAATGACTGGAGGCCTTATATTCCTCGGCGCATTGACATGAGTCATCATCTTACATTGTTTAGCTGAGTGACCATTATAGTTACATATCTGACATGTAACATTCTGAGAACTTCTTACATTTGATTGATTCTGATTTCTTTGATTATGAGTCATGTTCTTTTGACTTGTCTTGCAATTCATAGCTCTATGACCAAATTTATTGCATGAATAATAGTAACCATTAAAAGGTCTTACCTCTGTACAATTCCTTGCTATATATCCATGCTTGTTACATGCATAACAAGTGCGGTCTATAGGCTGGCACTCATTCTTAGGTGGTTCAATATGATCCTTGGTCTGACTTCTAGTCTCTTTAGCATCTAAGGTGCCTTCTGGTGCTTTCATTCTTGCTCACTTGTTGTTAATCTAATTTTGTACTTCATTGTATCCAATGCAACTAGTATCTCCTTTAGCTCTTCTTTCATAAAACTGAGATTCTATCAAATCAGAACTGGTGTGTAATTTATCAATGTGATTCTTAGCATCTTTTAATTCAGATTCCAAGCTTTCTTTGTTGTTTCTTAGCTCTAAGGTTTCCATGTTTTCTTGCCTCAATTATTCATTCAGTTGAAGGTTCTCTTTGACCTATTCATCACAGACTTCCTGATTGTTAGTCAGCTTATCATCAAACTCTTCAAGTTGTTCTTTTATGGATGTATTTTCTTCATTCATCTTCTTGACCATTGTCCCTAGATCAATGGTAGAGCATTCTTTCAAATCCTTCCTTAACCTTTTGATGACTAATTGAGCATCACTAAGTTTTTCTTTTAGTTCTTCAGTTTCCCTTTTAGATTTGTCTAGGTCTTCAAGAGAAGCTTCCAGATTTCTTTTCAGATATTTTCTTTTTTCTTTTTCCATGATCTTCTCAAGTGGTTAAACTTCTTTGTTGAGGACTAGAGCTCTAATACCAATTGTTAGGAATGGGAACACTGAGAGGAGGGGGGGGTGATTGAATCAGTGTTCACTGTATTTTATCTTTTCACTTAATCTTTAAACTAAACTTAAATATTTAAGTACTGAAATGAACATCCACATAAACATGAAACATGAAATCAACACATAACACCAATATGGTTACGGGGAAACCCAAATAGGTAAAAACCCCGGTGGAAATTGACACCCACTAATATTTTGTACTAGTGTTTTATGATCCTTGTTAGAAGATCCTTAACCCTGTTAGGAGTTTCTTTACAATGCATTAAGTGTAGTAGACCCTGTTAGGAGTTTCTTTTACAATAGTCCCTATTAGGGGAGTGGATGCACTATCCTAGAGCTCACTACTCAAGTGGTGAAGGCTACAACCTTCTGATCTCAGATTCACACTATATCTGCTGGATGAACTGTCACTATGACACTGCTTGTCTAATCAGTTCCTTTGATGCATTGATGCTTTGACCTTTTTCAAAGCTCTAATACATCTTATAGACTCTTCACACACTTCTTCTCTTCTTATCACAACTCTATATCAACTTCCATACTAATTACAATGGGCGCATCTCATATTTATATGCGCATACAAAACAAACAACTAGGTCGACCCTTAAACCTATTACATACAATGCTTCCAATTGGATTGGCTCAAGCATGTTTACAAAAAAACATATTTACATGTCAACAACCTAATTACAATAGGTGCATAGCCTTTACATCATTAGAATATAACCGCAACTCAAAATGCTAACAGTCGGTTGCTTACTCTATTCTTCTCTGGCACACACTAGTTGTGTAACTTCAACTATCTTTATCTTTCTCATACTTGCATATCTGATCATGTGCTCATAGACTAAGCATGAATATAGTCTAACCAACTTATCTTCTAGGGCACATACCATAAATTGGTCATACACACATGTGCTGATGCTCTGAGCTTCAGGAACTCTGTACACTATCCAGTCTTCAACACTTAGCTAATTTCTGATCTTCTCATCAAGTGCGTTGACTCCAAACTGCTATATGACTTTGTTTCCATAATGACAACACTATACTAAGTCATATACATCAATATAGCCAACTTGCCGACAAGTACATGTCATTCCATCTCACGGGACTTGGATATTCTTAAGGAAACTACACTTAAGGCCAAGAATTGTGTAGCACAAGGCAGAAAAATATATAGTTACTGCATAAACCCTTGTAGACATGTGAAGAATATTGAAGACATTATTTCCAAGGATAGGGATACTCTTGACAGCTTGATGGACAATTGTGAATCATCTTCACTAACTGTGGGTGACATGGATAAAGAGACATCCAGGCTATTGGATAAAATAAGTGTACTGAATGTGGAGAAAGGGAGAGTTATAGATAGAGTTGGCTTGTTGAAGAACCTAATAACTCCTAAGCTTTCAATGCTTGAAACTCATCTAACAGAGATGGAAAAGGTGGAAGGATCAATGTCTAAAGCTATACCTACTGAGCTTAAGGTAGTGGAGACAACATCATATGCACTGAATGGACTGATCCATGTTAGTGAGCTTTTGATCAAGTCATGGGTTGAGGAAGTAAAGACCTTGGAAAACTCTTTCCAAGATATCTTAAATCTAGTGAGTAAGCACTAATTCATTTTGTGCTTAGAAAAAATTGAAATTTTGTAAAAACCTTTGCCATTGATGTCAAAGGGAGAGGAAGAGAAAGAAAAATGAGAAAAATAATGAGAAGAATTTAATATGTAGAGAGAAAGAAACAAGAGGAAAATAAGAGAAAAATCAAGAAGAAGAAAAAGATGTAAAAAAAACAAAGTAGAAAAGAGAAAAAGAGATATGTGTAGATAGTGCTTTGACACTTAGTCATTTTCCAAGTGTTACCATCAATGCCAAAGGGAGAGATTGTTGGAAAGTGGTGTTTTGGGAGCACTAGGATCACTTGAGGGTTGTCATTTATGGAAACACTTATGATGGAGTTATCGCATGCAATAAGTTTTGGTACTAGAGTCACAGTCATGAAAATGACTAAGTCTAGAATCAGGATAATAGGGTACAGTCTTACAGTTTTGGTTAGCGATGGAAATGTATAATGTATTATGGCTTGTGAAGTTAGTTGAAGACATTTTGGTATGTGTATGACCTTCAGTTAAGGTTGCATGAGTTTTGGTGAAGAAATAAGTGAGTTACAATGTTCGAAAGGTATGTGAAGACAGAGAATTAGTTAAACAGGGTATATGAGCAGTTGCGATGATTGAGGAAGAGTTAGTTGGCATGGTAACGTGCTAAGTCAAATTAATGATGTATATTGCTGACTCTTTGGTAATATATGTTCTCCGACTCTATGATTGACATTTGCATAAGTATTTATTATGTTTTGTAAGTGTATTTGGGAGTCGAATGGATGGCAGTTTTTGTATAAGTATAGAGTAATTTTGTAGAAGCAAAATATGAAATATATGGAATTGTGATGATGAAGCAAGGTTGAAAATTTGAGAGCTGAGAGTAGATGTGTGATCAGTATTTGATAGAGCTATAACCAGAACTATCTAAGCATAGCAAGTGCTTATATTGTTCAATTTTGGAGAACTCTTTATGATAGTGTTTTGATTGTAAGAGCAGTTTTCTCACCACCTTTAACAGGGTGTTTTGTATACCCTTAACATGGTTTTGTATTCCTCTAATAAGGAAATGTACTATGTAATAATCAGCTCCTAACAAGGCTAGATATCCTAACATGGATATAATATTTTAGTGCATAGTTGTGGGTACCATCCCCACCGGGGTTTTTCCTTGGCTAGGGTTTCCCCAAAAACAAATCATGGTGTAATGAGTAATGTGTTGTGCATTTATGCTCTTTTAATTTCAGCATTGTTTTGGTTTATTTTCAATTGCTTAAAGTTTAAATTGAAGTACTATAATACTGATTGACCCCCCTCTCAGTATTACCTAATCCTAACACTTGCGACATTCTATCAATAAATTCCATACTACTGACTCTCATGGAGGATTACTGATTGTCAAAATTCTATGCCCATTCTCAAAGTCTAAATATTTTTCTTTCATATTTTTAACCCATAGCAAATCAGGATTAGAAAAGACACTCTAAACCATTTTAGCCCCTAGTGCCAAGCTCATAAGGTGTCATTTCCTAATACCTCCCCCCCCCCCCCCCCGCACCCCCCCACAAACTTTTTCTCTACAAATTTGATCCCATGCCAACAAGGGAATTTTATCCTCATCCTGCACCCCATTCAAAAAAAAACTTCCTCATTATTTTCTCAATGAACCTTAGAATCATTTTTGAGGCCTTAGGATGACTCATATAATATATAAAAATATCAGAGATAATAGCCTTAAGTAGGACTATCCTACCAGAAGAAGATATCCACTTGCTCTTCCACCCCTCCATCCTTTTTAAAAAAATAAATAATTTTGAATATTGAACAATAAATTTAATACAAATAAATATTCTTGAAGTTGCATTTTTTTTAGAATTTTAAATCTTTAGGTTAATCTATTTCAACTAGTTAAATCATAATATTATATATTTTATTCAAATAAACCATTCAATTTTATTTAACATAGAAAAACAAACTTAAAGTGGCTTAAATTTCTTGTGAAAGTTAATGCATATACAGTTCAAACTCTTGACAATGAAAATGTCCCTTTTAAGGCCCTTTTTGAATCTTGGAAATCTCTACAATATCTTATGTATTAAAAATATCCTAACTAACAATTGTAAGTATTTTCTTCTTCTCACCTTTTTTAACATTTTTTTTTTTTAATTCTATTTTTTGGTATGGTAGACTCTAAGATATGATTAATAAGTCTTTGTTTTTTTCCCAAAGGCCTTTGCATTGTGGAAAATATAGTTAATATTGGAGAGATTAATAGTTTACTTCATTGTCTCTTCTACCTCTTCTCTTTCACTATCTATTCCAACATTAACATTTTTAGTTTCTTGGAAAACATGTTAGATTTTATTGGAAGGAAAGTTTGTTCTCTTTCTTGGTAAAATGATCACCAGTTCTAGGAAGATTCGAATCAAACAACTTTTTTTAATAAATCATGTACCTTCAGAATTAAAATTATCTTTAAATTTAGCATTTCATTATGTATTCCAT
This sequence comes from Chamaecyparis obtusa, assembly GCA_027943335.1. Classification (NCBI taxonomy): domain Eukaryota; kingdom Viridiplantae; phylum Streptophyta; class Pinopsida; order Cupressales; family Cupressaceae; genus Chamaecyparis; species Chamaecyparis obtusa. The sequence goes on from BSBK01008635.1 coordinate 290,993, forward strand.
AATCTTGGGCAATAAAATGCTCATCTCCATCACTAAGTTGTGCTTTAAGTATTTTTAAATTGGTCATAAAATCTAAAATATATTATATTATCATTTAATACCTCAAATGTGGTGACATTAAGCACTATTGCACATGATACTGATGCAACCTAATATGTTCAACTTTCCATTTTTAAAGTTCTAAATTGCTAGTTGAATTAACCAAGTATCGACTTTTTAAAAAAAAAATTAAGATATAATATAACAACAAAAGCCTATGAGAATATGTAAAGCCTTAATGGGGAGCTAGATATCAAAACTATATACTTCATTTAGCAAGAAATATTGAGTTTCATAACCAAAGTTTGCAAGATTGTAAAAATAATAGAACAAAACACTCTATGACTTGAGATTTTCTTATATTATTGCAATTTTTAACACATAAATTGAACTTGAGGAATGAGGAGAAAAACTCTCAGGTGCTTTTTGGCTAAAGAGGTCCACTTGAAAATGTATTAAAACAATTAGAATTAATAGGCATTTAAGGGAAGTAGCACATAAGAGAATTGAAGTTATGCAAATTTAGATATAATTTGACTATTGTGTGCATGATGAATTTTATCACATTTGTCTTAACCATTCAAAAATTGAAACAATAACTATAATCTCTTAAATTGTATGTGAAGAAATTAAAAAAAAAATGTTAACATTTCAATATTATTGAAGAAATTAAGATGTACGAAATTAAAATAAACAGCTAATGACATCCTTTTCCTACACCATCCGATTGACATGTTATTGAACCTCTGTATCCATCCACAATTTATCTCATCCCCATAATTTCAATCTTGAGTGCCACTTTCATAATCACAACTTCCAATTTTCTCATCTCTTAAGCAATGTTTGCGTGTGCTATTCCACAAATGGATATATTCAAGCTAGTTTGTGTTGAAGAATACCTTTGAACAACATTTCCTTCATTTGAACAATACTCGGGAATTGAACTCATAATTTGAAAATTAAATGAGCCTACACTAAAACACGTTCAACTGTTGAACGTTATTTCAATCACACTAAATCGTAAGAACAAATATGAATATAACTTTTTGGAAAAGGTAGATTATTGGCTAACATGATGACAAGTTCTCCATTTCATCACTACTACTAAAATATTGTGTTGCGGGGAAAAGTGTAAGGGGAACATCATCTCAGAGTTCATGTTTGAAGAATATGAATATTCATCTCCATTTTTGACATCTCGGGATTGGTGACTTTGAGTTCACTCCCACAACAGTCGCAAATGACGTGGACTTGTAGACTTGGGATTACCAAATCAATATTCAATCATATTCACCACGCCACTACCCAACTATGTATATATAATATATATTAAATTGTTTTCATAAAGCTGACGAATCCAGTCGAATCTCCTTTCTCACCTAAGACCAGATTTTGAGCCAATAAATTTTTGGTTTCCTATCATTAAGTTATATTAAGATTGTATGGTCCAATGTGGGGACACTTAATAATTTTTCTGAAAATGTTGTGTAAAAGGGTGTTTACACAATCATGTAAAGTTATCTAAATTTATGGCTGGATAGTCACTACCATTTAACATGTATATATATATATATATATATATATATATATATATATATATATATATATATATATATATATATATATATATATATATATATATATATATATATATATATATATATATATATATATATATATATATATATATATATATATATATATATATATATATGTAAAACTAGTAATCACATCTTGGTGTGCAATGGGTACGCCAAAGAGTTATGGAAGATGGATTCTTTTTATTGCATACATTGATATAGTACATGATGTCAATTTCTAAGTCTTAATAAATTGATATTGTTTGTGCAACAAAGGTCTTGATGGATAATTGATAACTTCAAATCAACTACGCATTCAATCAAAGAGCACCTTTGGTTTTTACTATCTTATCTTTGACAATACCCTAGCTAATGGACATTTTGCCTTGAATACTTTTTAGATAAAATGAAAGAAGTCGCCCCATGCACACATGTTTAAAGAGACAGTTGTTCGCTTTTATTTTCAGTGTTTAAAAACATATCATTTTTTTTTGTATATATACAAATGATGGACTCTGTCTAAAGTATGACACAAATTTATTGTTAAGTTTCCTTTTGAAAGAGTGGAATTTCCATTTTTCCTTTCCTTTCCTGCCCATGACATCATACTTACCTCACCATATTTCCATTGGATTATTTTTAAAATTTGGTTTTTCACTGATGTTATTTTGCCTAACTTATTAATAAATCATTAAAACTTTAAGAATAAGATAAGCACTTAATAATATAAGCCTTAGTTTAGCTTAAATTGAGAAATGCTAGGTATAATAGTATTAAGTTTATTAATGGTTAGCTTTGTAAGGGAGAAACATTCTAACTGTATATGACCTTTGTATAAATACATTAAAATAAAGATATATTTAAGTTTGAATCTATTTGAACTATGTATTAGATTGCTTGAGATAAAATTTATTAAATATATAAGCAAAAATAACTACGTGGTGTGTGCAAAGCCCAAATTGTCTAACCAACCACTACCGAGGAGCTAACCTTGTCTACCTCAACCACACCCCCATCTTCTTTCCTATAAATCAACTCAATTGACTAAGTTCCTCATTAGTAGGTTAGTCCAAAAATCATAATAAAAAATAAATTGCATCATTTCCATTGCAATAAATACCATTTCATCATTTTCATATATTTTTTTCAATGTAAATCATTCCCATAATCGTGATAACATCTTAGCATATAAACATAAAAGATGAATCAATCAAGATTATATCTATCAAATCTAACATATCCTCATAATATAATGACTTAGGTTGAGAAAACATTTGACCTAGTTAATAGAAGTCAATAATGTCACCAATAAGTCCTAGAAATAGGAGTCTAATAGGTTGGGTTATGACACCAAATTCCATCTTCAAGCACAAGTTGCTCAATGTTTAAGAACTAGCAATTGCACCTTGGTGTGGAATGGGTACGCTGAAGAGATTCAGGAGGGAATGTGAAATCTATATAGAATAACAAACATTTTTTTATATAATTTTACATTATTTAAAATTTTTAATTAAATAATTATGTAAAGAAAATATTTTGTTTGTCATAAAGCTGTTATTTAAAAATAATTCTCTTAAAAATGTATTTTACCACTCTGAATTTGTTTGTCCATGCTTATGTGGAGTTATGAAATATTCTTGACGGAGAAAGAGAGAGAGAGAGAGAGAGATGCTCTCTCTCTCTCTCTCTCTCTCTCTCTCTCTATATATATATATATATATATATATATATATATATATATATATATATATATTTATATCTCTATCTTCCTCTCACTCTGACTATTTCTCATCACTATTTAAATCTATGACTTAAATAGGGTGCATGCCCTATGGAAGTCATAGATTTCAATAGTGTGCTCGCCCTATAGGGTGAGCGCACTATTGAAATCTATGACTTCCATAGGGTGCATGCACTTTGGAAGTCATAGATTTCAATGTTGTGCTCGTCCTATAGGGCGCACGCCCTATAGGGCACGTGTGCTTTGTAAGGCATTGAAATTTACCAATGCTAAGGCTTGGATTTGCCTTGGAGATCCAACCCAAAGGCTTGGACGATTCAAATAGGCTTGAGACGTGTTTTCCAGCAGACATACAAAAAAATGACATCTTTTTTTGTGTGCTCTTCGTCAGGTTTACTCATGACTCAAGATCGTAAAAATCAGAGGATGTGATATTGCAGATCTCTCCGTTAGCTATCTAAGCATATAATTTATTTTGAATTTTGATTATGTTAAGTTTTTCATCTCTAATTTTTTTTGTGTGTATGTCTGTTTTTTGTAAAAAACCAACGTGTAGTATTTTGGGCATAGATTTTGGCTTGTTTATCGATTTTTGCAACAAGTTACATTTTTATAAACTAGACTCCATTCTACACACTTTTAAAAAAAGAAAATCTGATTTTCGATTAGTTTTAAATGATTTCTAGGGGGAGCACACAAAAATTTCATGTTTTCAGGATGTGTGCACTTTGTAAATTTATCAAAAATTATACATTCATCAAAAAATTACCAAAACATTCTGGGATAAACGACGTGGTGTTAGCTAACTTCTCACTAGAGCGATTTAAAAAATTCAAAAAAAAAGTTAACATTTTAAGGGGAGCACACCAGACGCTATGTTATATTTTTTCACAAAAAACAGGACCACTTTTTGTGCTCCCCTTTTTTGAGGGCCTTAATCTGCACCATTTTCAAAATAAGTTAGTAGTTTAGGAACTCTATTTAGAGTATTACAACTCTTGTTTTTGTTGCATCTTAAAATTTTGAGTCTAACTATATTCAATTTCTTGTTGAAGTTCAGAGTTTGCTAATTTCAGAAAAAAAAGTGGCATCTTATACCCCTTTTTGGTCCCCCATCTTTGTGCACTTACCCATAATGAAAACCTTATTTTTGTTAAGGCATAAATGCAGATAAAAGGTTGTGTGTTCATTTTTTGTTCCAGCTAGTTATCTATCTAATGAACTCCACCTTATTCTATAAATGTGTTTGCAAATTCAATGTTCTGGTTTGGTTAGTGGTTGCCAACTGATTTGTCTTTGTATTGTGGCAGTGAAAAGTAATTTTGTCTTTGCATACTATTCCAATATCATTCACCATTATTGTATTTTTTCGATACCTCTCCCCCCAGCTAAGAATTCATAGGAGTCCAGTGATTTTTGAACCATCATATCTTTCTCATCTCAAACAGAGACAATTGTCTCCTCACTATCCACTTCTCCTTTATGCACAAGCCTCTATAAGATGGAAGAGGAAGATTGATTCACCACTTATTGAAGCAGTAGTGGATGATTTTACCCAGAAGATTGTGCCAGAGTTTGTCACAGATCTGTTGTACTCGTCAATTACTCCCAACCGTGAAGTTCTAGATCACATCAAATTTCTTATAAATGATGTATTTGGTGAAATATCCGAGAGGATTAAATGTATCAATCTAATTGATTTATTGACAAGGTGATATAGAATTATTTAGGACAAATCAAGCTTCCATTGGAAGAGATGTTATGCGTACTATCTCATCTAAAGAAAGGGATGAAAGACTGGAACAATGTTTATTAGCTGCTACAAAGGAATTGCACCTTTCTTTGATCTCTCCAGAGAATGAGTAAAAGGTAAGAAAAGAAAAGACTTATGCACTGGTTTTGAATAATTTTTTGCATTTTGTTTTCAAATGAACTGATTTCGTTGTAATTTACTTCTTCAGGTTTGTAGGTTGTTAATGGCTAGAGTAGTGGATGTTGTGTTAAGACATCGGGAAGCTTAGTGTCCTCTTGTTCGATGCCTCGCCTGAGAACTTCTATCATGAACTATTATGCAGCCAATTATGAATTTTTCAAGCCCAGGGTAAGCTTTAGATAATCCCATACTCCTGGATTATCGACCTTTAAACGAACACATCACCGTTTTCTAGATCGAACATGCCATCTCAATCTCCAAGAATCCAAAAATTGTGCCAGTACAGATGTCACGAATGGACCTCTGAATTGTGGCATGAATTGTTGGCATTCAAAGTAGTTACACTCTGAAGAATCACAACCACAACGGAGTTCATTGTGAAGACATATACACTGTTCCCTTCAACGGTGTTGGGATTCGAGGGATGAATGGGAATGTTGTAGTTACAGGGACTAGACAAAGTTGTCGGTGGTCGATGTCAGCTTGTCATTTCAACTAGCCATCTACATAGTGTCGAATGACAGACTTCTCACAACTCTGTCCACTTGTGTCATATAGATGAGAAAATAATAGATGGTTGTAGAAGTTCCAATGGTCATCCATGTCTTTCATGGAATATGATCCGTTGATTTCAAACATCAGGTCGACCACTTCAAATAAGGAAAATGCCTTCGGCGTAATTAATCTAATTGAATTTTTTATAGTTGAAATTGTACATTTTTCATGAGGTTCATTGATGGAAAAGAATAAAGTAATAGAATTTTTTGTAGTATCAGCATAACATTACTAGGCATTCTATAGCTTTAGAAAGGTTTTTTCAGCTCAACTTTCTAGTATCAACATAACATTATTAGACATTTTATAGTTTTAGAAAGGTTTTTCCAGTTCAAGATATAATTAAATATTGTAGGAAACTAAGTGTTTATGGCCATTCATATTTTTAAGAAAAGAGCTTCAAAAATATGTTTCATATTTCCATCATCTTCGTAAAGGGGGCATTTAGTATATATAATTTTCAAACATTCCAATCTATCATTAACTGGAAGTTTAAAATGATGAATCTTTCAAGCAAGACATTGAACATTAGCTTCGACTTTTGACTTCTAGGTTTAAGCACTTAGGTTCCTTCATTTTCTTTTTAGAAAAATTACAACTTCATTTCATATTTAGTCCTTCAAAAGTTACATTTCAACGAGGCACAGAGAATTCATCATAAATGACCATAATTAACTAATTCCCATACAACTTGTCATTGCCCAAGGTTCCTTCTAACACTTGTCCAACCTATCATATTAATTTGTTATAACCTATCATACAATAATGACTTGTGCATGATTCTAAGATGTTGACACATGGCAAAATTTCTCTACTAAAGTGAGACACCTACTTTCCCATATAAGGAAAATACACATTCTTTTCATCTTCCATGTTGCTTCCTAATGTGAAGACAACTCATTGCACCATGTCACATTAGATGACAAAATATGATGAGCTGAAAATTACATATTAGACATTAAATAAATAAATACAATGTTATGAATTGCTAAGGTTGAGACATGTTAATTCCCAACAATATCAATGTACTTCCTTATCTAATCTTTGTGTTGACTACTCTATCACCATTTCTAATAATTTCCCCATCCTCTATTTCTTTTCTCTCATTTTTTCTTATCTCAAAACTAGTTGATCATGGTGATGATGGATGCAATGTTATAAAAAACTTCATTTGCATTTAGCACAACCTTGCCAAGAGCCATATTTTTTGTTCTTCACCTCATGGGTCCTAATTGACTGAACCAACATTTCAAATTGGGTGGGTGAATACTTGGGGAGGATTCATTTTTCACCCCCAAATTTATTTATCATTCTAAACTACAGGTTTTCGAAAGAGTCCCTTGAGGGACCTAACTACAAAATGTTGTCAAACTATGATGGAGTGGTTCTTAGAATCCTTAGCACTTACGAATATTTTTTTGGACCTATAGATGTATGTGTGGCCCCTCCATAATAACCTTTCTCCAAATTTTTCAACTCCATGTGGTTTTACAATGAATTTGGAAGCCCTCATTTTCTTTTTCTTCTTGTTCTAAATGGCAAGTTGGATTAATCAAGTATGACCACTCTTATTTTTTTAATCTTGGGATATATTATAATTTGCAATGCAACAACAAATGCCTAAGAGGATATGTAAAACCTTTATGGGGAACAAGATATCAAAACCATATATTTAGTTACAGAAGAAATATTGAGTTTCATAACAAAAGTTTGCAAAATTGTAAAATAGTAAAACAAAACACTCTATGACTTGAGGTTTTCTCAAATTCAGATTACAACTTTTAAGACATAACTCGAACTTGAGGAATGAGGAGGAACAACTCTTAGGTTCTTTTGACTAAAGGGGCCCACTTGAAAATATATCAAAATAATTAAAAGTAATAGGCATATAAGAGAAGAGGCATAAAAGATAATTGAAGTTACAAATTTAGACATAATTTGACAATTGTGTACATGGTGAATCTTCTCACATTTTTTGTAACCATTCAGAAGTTGAAATAATAAATTCTTAAATTACATATGAAGAAACCCAAAAGAAAATCGTCAAGATTTTACCTACCATTCAAAAACTTAAGATGTACAAAATTAAGATAAATGAATAATGATACCCTTCCCATACACCATCCAATTAACATAATTTATCTGATCCCATAATTTCAATCTTTTAAGTGTCACTTTCACATTCACAACAACCAATCATGTCATCTCATAAGCAATGTTTGTGTGTGATAATCTAGCAAGGGATATATTGAAGCTCATTTGAGTTGAACAATAACCTCTAAACAACATTTCCTCCATTTGAACAATACTTAGGCATTTAACATATAGTTTGAAACTTAAATGAGTCTACACTAAAACACGTTTAAACTTGAACAACTTAGAAAAGAATAACAATCGTGGAACATCATTTCAGTTACACTAAATTGTAAAAACAAATAAGAATAAAAAATTTCAAACGCTGTAAATTATTGGCTAACATGATGACAAGTTCTCCTGTGATAAATTTTCCAGGGAAAAACTTCTTAAGATCACAATTTTATAGAAGCTTCTTAACACGTTACCACGGACTGTGGAGATATTATTATTTTGATTCTTTAGATATACACAAATTAATAAGGTTGGTACAATGTATAAATGTCTGTACAAATATTTCCAAGGTAGTGGTTACCTCGACCCAACCATTTCATGCTAATATTAAAACTAGCACTTGCACCTTTGAGGGGTGCAATGGTTGCACCAATAGTAATATATATATCAAATGATGATATTGTGATATATTTGTGGATCTCTATCCCCCTCTATTTCTATATCCCTATCTACCTCCTTATTCCCACTTTTATATCTTTCTTACTCGCACATATAGGCACTCCTTTCTCCCTTCCTATGATCTCTATCTTATCATACTCATCTCTTTACCCTTCACCTCTCTCTATCTATATCCCATTTCCTCTATTTCTTTTTGATATACTCTATCCATCCATCCATCCATCCATCCATCTATCTATCTATCTGCTTGTCTGTCTGTCTGTCTATTTATCTACTATCTATCTATCACCTTATTTTTATTTATTGTTCTATCTCTTCAATCCCCCTCTCTCTCCTCTCTCCTCTTTCTCTTCCTCCCATTCCCTTCCTCTTTGTCTTACTCTAATATCACTATATCTCTTTATCTCTTCCTCTCCATCTTACTCTATGTCACTATATCTCTTTATCTCTTCCTCTCCATCTCTCCTTTTTCATCTTCATATCTCTTTATCTTTACCTATCCTTCTACCTCTCTATCTATTTTCCTCTCTCTTCCTCACCCCCACTCTCTCTCCCCTCTCTTTCGCTCTCCATCTTTGTCTTCCTAGACTTGTATGCATATGTCTATTTGCATCGATAGTGTCACGAGATCCCTTTGATCTATCATTGATGACACTGGTCTTGCCAATATCAAAGAGAGTTTCCATTTCTTACCAATGACATCTCCAACTTGCATGAAAAGACCTGTCTTGTCTAGTTTATATCTTCCATATACCCCTTTGTCTCTATCATGTTATTTCATTGTCTCTCTCCAATCTTATATAACTCTTCTTTCTACTTCTCTCTTTATATCACTTCTTGTCTCCCTCTGCATCTTTGAATCTCTCTCTCTCTCTCTCTCTCTCTCTCTCTCTCTCTCTCTCTCTCTCTCTCTCTCTCTCTCTCTCTCTCTCACACACACACACACACACACACACACACACACACACATCCCATCATAATGTAAAATTAAAAAAATAAACATGATTAAATATATTGATTAATATGAGTTGGGGTTGGTTGAAAAATGCATTCAATCATCTCCTCCTAACAGTTTCATTTATTCTCTGACCATACTTACATCACCTGCCACCAAATTTATTAGCAGGACAAATACTGGATGAAAACATTTCACTACATGCTACTATATCCATCTCTCATTTTTTATCTCCATATCTCTCTATCTAAATACCTATCCTTCTACATCTCTATCTATTTTCCTCTCTCTTCCTCACCCCCACTTTCTCTCCCCCTCTCTTTCTCTCTCCATCTTCATCTTCCTAGACTTGTATGCATATGTCTATTTGCATCTACAGTGTTGCGAGAGCTCTTTGATCTATCATAGATGGCACTGCTCTTGCCGATATCAAAGAGAGTTTTTATTTCTTACCAACAACATCTCCAACTTGTGTTAAAAGACTTGACTTGTCAAGTTTGTATCTTCCATATACACCTTTTTCTCTATCATGTTATTTCATTGTCTCTCCACTCTTATATAACTCCCCTATCTACTTCTCTCTCTATATCACTTCTTCTCTCTCTCTCTCTCTCTCTCTCTCTCTCTCTCTCTCTCTCTCTCTCTCTCTCTCTAACACACACACACACACACACACACACCATAAAAAAACTAATAATCAAAGATTTTGGTAAACTATATATCAAGTTTAGTTTATTTGAATTGAGCATTAATCACAAGATTAAAATTGCAATGTTTGATATTAGTCCCACATTTAAATAATGTATTCTTGTTTATATTGAATACATTCACAATCTACTTCATACCATGCCTATCTATTCTATAGAAGAAATTTATATGCATGTGCATTTTTAATTTAAACTTAAATTTAAAATATATTAGTAAAAAAATTGCATTACTTTTTTATTAAAACTATTCCTCTTGTGTTTTCATTTAAAAGTTTTGTGATATAAAATCAAAATCTGAGAAATAAAACCTTGTTTGTATATAAGTGAAGCATCACCAAAAATTTGAATTTCATATATATCAATATCCCACTGCATTGAGGGCATTTACGAATTCTAGTATAGAGTTTATGGTTGGAGTGGCTAATTTTGACTTACAGAGCATGTGGTGACTTGGAAAGAACATAGGAGGAGAAATACGTACCTGATCAACAAAGATGTCAAAATATAATTTGAAAGGGTAAGACAACAGTAATTTTCTTGTAAGAATGAGGTAGATTGCATGACCCATTTGGAAAACATTGTACAAGGCACCAATGGTGCTTCCTACTATCAAATACCTGCAATCCACCATATACCCAACTCATATTTTTCTCTCTCTCTCTCTAATCTCACCAATAAAAAAATTATTAAGATATGAAGTGTAAAAAATGATCGCCTGAATGCCGAGATGAAATTGAAGGCACTGTTCTTGTGTCCATGCATGTCAATAATATCAGTCACCATGGCTACGATAGAGAGGGCCAACAATATGGTACTCACAATTCTCATCATCAAGATAATGATGCGATAACTGCTCAGGGATTTCACCATTGTAGCCACTGATCTTTTACATTGTATAGATAATCAATGAGTCATTCTATTTATCCATCTATTTGAAGAGTCTATTTTCTATCTCCATTGAATCGATATTTCCTCGTGTTTGCAAATGATTTTATTTGCAGAAACAAACGCTGATCGGCCATATGTACGTGATAATGCTTTCTATTCTAATTGTGCTCGAAATTATTTTATATAGGACTAAAACAAAAGTATGTTTTAAATAGCCCTATAACCACATGACGTAGCATCAACAAAGTTTAGAGTGTTTATTGATACCGTCACCATTTATTGGAACCGCTTCCACTTTTTCCGACGTAAGACTACTAGATAGTCTTAAAAAACTGGCGGGAGTTCCTCCGGGAGAAATCCTATCAGCTAAAAATAAAAATCGAGTGAAATTCTAAGCACAACATCATCTCAAAGTTCATGTTTGGAAATGTGAATCTTCTCTGTAGTGGCAGTCACACATAAAGAGCATTTAGGCAAATGACATGGGCTCACGTAGTTGTCATTACCAAATCATGTTCGTCACACCACTAACTAACTATGTACATATATAATATATTAGCACTTGCATTTAGAGGCGGTTCGAGGATAAGTCCATAGGAAACTATACATAGAATTTTAATGTATTTTATATTGTATAATATAATATAAATCTATATTATTTGATAAGGTTGCAATTAATTAATGATGACGAGATATGCAATGAGATAATTGTAGGATCAAGTGCGAGATTTTTATAATGCACTATGTATTAAGGATCGTTGTCATAAAGTATGTCTCGTTTTCTTTTAAAGAGATAGATTTTAATATAAATATATAATTTTACTCTATAATAATTAAAATATCAATAAAAAATAAGCCTAATATATTTTATTATTATTTATAATTACAAGAATACATAAATAATAGAATAAATTTTAAAATTGATAAAAAATAATCCTTTAAATGGAAAAAGAAGAAGAAGAACTAGAATAAAGATAATTTTTCCCTTTTAATATTTTTTTTAACATAATATTAAAAGGTATTCTTATTAGAAGACTTGATAATAATAGATTATAGATTTTTCACATTATTTTTCTTATTGATAATATTTAAATATACATGTTTTGTTTAATAAATAAAATAGATATATGAGTTTTTAAAGTCTAATGACTAAATAAAGTAGACCAATGGATAGTTTTTCCATAAAGAGGTTTATCAATTGCCGTGAACAGGTTTGGCGGTTTGGGAAAACTTGTTTTGTAGTTTTTTTGGGTAGTTTTATAATGTGACACAAGTTTTCTAGCATAAAAGTACAAGAGCCAACAATTAAAAGCCTATTGGCTAATTATATTATTTTGGTAAAGTTGACAAATCCAATTGAATCCCATCTCTCATCTAGGAAGAGTTTTTAAGCCAATAAAATTTTGGTTTCCTCTCATTAAGTCATTAAGATTGTGTGAAACAAGATAAGAGCGATGTCATACATCCAACTGTGTTCCTCCACTGAATATATACTCCGAATTATTCCAAATCAGAGTCTAATTATGTTTTTAATAGTTGAAATGGTACATTTTTCCTAAGGTGCAATGTTGGTAAGAATAAAGAAATAGATTGTTCATAGTATCAACAATAATATCATACTAGATATTAACTGATCGTGATGAGTAGATAAATTCTAGGGAGGCGTCATTTCACATCTTAGGTGTTCCAATTGTTGTTGACTATAGGCTTAGAAAAGTCACTTAAGGGACCTAAGTGCAAAAAAAACTATAAAACTATGATGAACTTGTTCTTGAAATCCATGGAGCCTATAAATGTTTTATTTAGCCTTTCAAGTGTAGTTGGGATCCCTTGATGGTAACCTCTCTTAAATGTTTTACCTCAATATCGTTTGATCATGGTGATAATGGATGTAATGAAAAATTATTATTTACATTTATCATAATATTTTCAAGCGCATATTTTGTGTTCTTCAAAGTTTATGGTGCTCAAATCACTGTATAAAAATACTTGGCTAGGTGGATGAATGCTAATGGAGACCCCATTTTTCATACTAAATATCTCAATCATTACAGACTATAGGGTTCCAACAAAGCCTCTTCAAAGACCTAAGTGCAAAAAGTTATCAAACTAGTATAGGTTCATTCTCAAAAGTTATGGAACTTATGGATGTTTCATCAAAATCTGTAGGTGTACATAAGGTATCTCCACAATAACCTTTCTTATTTTTTCTTCTCTTGAAGCAATTTGACTATCTCATTGATAGATGAAATATTTCAAAAAGCATTATTTGTGTTAAACATAACTATACATGGATCTCTATGTTTTATTCTTTGCCTCATGGGACCCAATTGATTGCACAAACATTTCAAGGTGGGTGTGTAAATTCTATAGGAGGCCTTATTTTACACCTTAGATTTCTCTATCATTTTGAACTATAAAACATTCAATAAAGTTTCTTGGAATTTATGGAAACTAAAAAATTTGTTCTTAACCTATAGGTGGACATAAGGTTTGTCTATACTAATCTCTCTCAATTTTCTTATTTGAAAATTTTTCGACAATGACAATGATGGATGCATTGTTGCAAAATATTTTAGTGACATATAGTGCAATACTTATCATGAGGCATATTCTGGTCCTCACCTCGTGTGCCCCATCCAACTACACTAAAATAATAGGCTAGAGATGTGAATGCAGGGAATGCCTCACTTTGCACCTTAAGTGTCTCAATCATTCTAGCCTATGAGTTTTTTTGTATAGTCTCTTAAGAGACCTAATTGCAAAACATTGACAAACTATGATGGAATACTTTTCAAAATCTATGGATGTTTTGTTTGGACCAACAAGTGTGTTTGGTTCCCTCAACAATGAAATATCTTATTTTTCATTAGCTCTTGACTATTTTTCCATGGCAACAAAGAGTGTAGTGTTGCAAAAATTATCATTTACGTTCAAAACAACCTAGACAAGAGCCATTTTTCCCCTTCTAGATTCTAACTGACTATGCTAGTACATCAGGATAGGAAGACAAATACTAGGGGGTTCTTTGCTTCGCTAACCAAAGATGTTTGTGGGTGTAAGACCCTTATATCATAAAGGATAAGGTCAAAATCATGTCCCGAACAAATTTGACATAATGGATACTTCTGAGTTCTTAACTCTGAACCAAAACAAATTCAGTCTAAATAATTTGAACAATTTTTTTTTGTGAATGCAAGACCCCAACATCATAAAATAAGTGATTAGATGGTACCTTGACAAAATTAACTGAATGATACCTAATACCCCTCAATTATTAACTCAACCAAAATAAATAAATAAAATAAAAAATCAACCTCCATACAAGAGAAAGATTGAATACTAACAGTTCAACCATAGAACGTCACTCTACTCTCACAACCTAGCTAGCTTTTCAAAAAACACTCTATACAACTTTTTATACACGGAAATTTTCGACTGACGTGTCCTGAGGTGCGTAGGCCAGAGTTCACTAGTTCGCTTGTGAGAAATTTCCTCGGTGCAGAACTTGTTTGCACATAGATAGAACAAAAAGTTAGTAGATTAAAAGTTACGCAGGAACAGGTAGGCTTTCTACGGGAAGAGCAATTAGCCCATGGAAATTCATTACTGCCTACATCTACCATTATCCATCATCTTCAGGCCTTCACCGACACAGGACTTTTGGTCTAAGTGAATGATAACCACACGCGTCTCGGCAAATCCACCGTAAGAAATAAAAAAGTTATGATCTTGTGATTGAGGCCTTGCAGATTGAATTCCAATGTAAATGGAGAAGACCTACCAATTAACAGTAAGGAAGAAGATGAAGCGTGATTCCATTCTTATTTCTTTCTGTCTATTGAGTACTTGTTGGGTCATATGTGAGTGCCGATGGGCTAACTGCAACAATGAAACAACTTATCCTTATGGCGGTGCATATTCCACAAACCTCAAGCGAGCTATCGACGATCTGTTTGCCAATACATCTGATACTCCAGAGTTCGCTACATCTTCACAGGGTCAATCTCCCAACACCGTCTATGGCCTTTTACAGTGTGTCGGGAATATCTCGGCAGAAAAATGTTCTGACTGCTCGAAAAGTGCATATAAAACCGTCAGTGACTATTGCGGGAATGACATAGGTGGGCAAGTATGGATGGATGACTGTTTCCTGCGTTATGACAAATTCAATTTCTTTGCGGAACTCGAAATTGGTGGATATTCCTTTCCCAATGAAACTAAAATCTCTACCAATTCAGAAGCTTACAAGGCCGCAGTAACCCATCTTCTGAAAAATCTGTCTGAGAAAGCTTATGAGCCAGCAAATAAGGGTTTCGCTATTGGATCCACTACATATGCCAGCTCCGGAGAAGTCTACGGCTTAGTCCAATGTTGGAAATCAACTTTAGACAGCGATAATTGCAAGAAATGCTTGTTAGATGTGAGGCAACAAGCACAAGATTGCTGCTCGGTCGATAAGGGAGCTCAGGTTCTTTCCACATCCTGCAAGATAAGATTTGAGATATACCCTTTTTTTGGCTCTGCAGAATCGATGTTACCTTTGGAATCAAACAATCCACCGACTTCTTCTCCTCCCGCATCTCCCAGAGAAGCCCATAGTTCTGGTAACTTATCTAATGAAAACTTCTCAGGCGATATCAAAGATTATGCAAGACTCATTTGTCCTCTGTTATATTCCTTAATGTGTGCTAGGGTTTCATGGGGATCCCTAGTGTCACAGTTCCAATGACTAATAATGAAGATCTATTCTGCAGGAAAGTCCTCAACCTTACCCATAGTACTGGGGCTCGTGGGAGGCCTGATTCTGGTTCTAGTTATTTGTCTGATCGTAATGAGAAAAAGAGTGGCATCTGCCATTTCTGGGGGGCAAATAGCTCTAGTCACCCAAAACGAAGGTGCTCTTTCAAAAGTTTTTTTTTTCAAAATTTAAATGTCTTTTTTTTCTGGTTAAATTGCAAGATTTAATCCTCTATGCTTACCCACTTGGCTATAGAGAGGCGGGGATGTTCCTCTGAAGCCAGATTAATTATACAGGAGAGACATTTTGTGTTCAGCTTAGAAGAACTTGCAGAATCCACACAAAATTTTGATGAGAGTAAAAAGCTTGGAGTAGGAGGTTTTGGTGCCGTCTACAAGGTGGGATTGTATTCCAATCCTTAACAGCAAGAGTCCGATTAAAGAAGCGTATGCAGCTCTAAATCTGTTGTGATCTTTCAGGGAACAACTAGAGATGGAAAGGAAATAGCAGTTAAGAAGCTGTCTGCAAGATCTATGCAAGGCACGAGAGAATTTATGAACGAAGTGAAGCTGCTGGCCAATGTTCAGCACCGAAATCTTGTGAAGCTGTTGGGATGTTGCGCTGAGGGAGATGAAAGATTACTTGTTTATGAATACTTTCCTAACAAGAGTTTGGACACTTTTCTTTTTGGTAAGTTACAAGACAAGCGCTGTTCATAAAGCTGTAGATATTTTTGCTTTACATAAAATAAGGTAAAGTAACAAAAATTGGGATTACAGATCCGGAAAAGCGCAGAGAGTTAAGTTGGGAAAAGCGTTATAAAATCATAATTGGGATCGCCCGTGGCCTTCTGTATCTTCACGAGGATTCGCAATTGAAAATCATTCACAGAGACATTAAAGCAAACAACATTTTACTTGATGAGAAACTCAATGCCAAAATAGCTGACTTTGGCCTGGCAAGATTATTTGGTGGAGATGAAACGCATGTTAATACAAAAGCTGCAGGCACATAGTAAGAACCCTTACAATCATAATGTTGTTCTAAGTACTCTAAGATATATCTCAGAGATGGCTCAGGATTTTGGGGGGGTTTTTGTGAGTTTACCAATTAATGTGTTGATACGGTGCAGCGGTTACATGGCTCCGGAGTACGCAATGCAAGGGCAGCTATCAGTTAAAGCCGATGTTTACAGTTTCGGAGTGCTCCTGCTCGAGATTATGAGTGGAAGGAAAAATAGCGATGTGAATATCCCCTACGAAATGGAAAACCTGTTAGAATGGGTAAGCGACTGGATTTCCCATTACTCATAGTTAATGGTCTTGAAAGCCAGACATATGAAATATTGATATAATGTGATGCAGGCATGGAGGCTATACAAACGAGAAGATGTTCAAAATATGGTGGATGCAACGGTTGCAGAAACATGTCCAGAGGAGAAAGCGTGGAGATTTATTCAGGTTGGGCTATTGTGCGTACAAGCGGATGCCTCACTTCGTCCAACTATGCCAAATGTTATTGTGATGATATCCAGCAATTCAGTGAGACTACCAAATCCCCAAAAGCCCGCCTTCATAAGCACGAGCAAAAGCTATGGCCCAAAAGCAGGAGGGAAGTTAAGGTCGGGGTCAGGTGTAAAAAGTTATGAAACGGGGACATCTGGGACGACGACGTCATCTTCACTAGGAATTGCGTCAGTAAATGATGCCTCCATTACTCAAGTGAACCCAAGGTAGATGGGTAGAGTTAAAAAATAAATATCTGCGAGGCAGCCTTGCTGGCCACTGAAATAAAAGTGACAGCTCACCGGTCTTGAGTGGGATTGATTGATTCCTGCACAGAAACGTAAACCATTTGTCCATTGTTTGGAAAAGTTGAGTGCAAGCCAGCTCAATTCGTGAAGCTTAACTTTTAGCTGAAAGAGCTGCCTGGAAAGCGAAAAGCATTTGATTATGTTTTGTGGGGCAAAATTCTGTCGAGTGTATGTACCAGTGTCGAAGGAAAAGGCCCTTTTCATTTTAAGTAATTGTAATTGGATTCTAATTAAATAATTTAAGTTAAAAGGAGCATATGGAAATAAATGTAGTTTAAATGTTAAACTACATGTTTTAAATAAAGTACATGTGATATTTATTTTGATAAATGGCAATGGAAAGATGATGCCTTATTTTTCAATGTTGTAAATCTTTTATGGTTTTCTTTTTTGGTTTAAAGGGTACACACTTTGATCTTGAGTTATGAACTGGTGAGGTAAAAAATGGGGGACCTCATCCTCCATGGGATTTGAACGTTGATGGTGAGAACAACAATACAAAAAATTAACTATCACAACATGTCGTTGTTAGCGTTATAAATTTTTAATGTTGATATATATGAAGATTAATAATTTTATAGATTGATTATTTATTGATGAGTGCATATTTGATTTGATGTACATATCGAGCTAAATTTATTTGAGGAGGCTTTAAAAATTTGTTCACCTTAATTTCTATTGTTTGTTTGTTGTAAGTACATGGTAATTGTAAACATTTTTAGAGAATATTTCAGCTAAGAAGCCTACTACACTAGGTTTATAGTTTTAAGTTGAATTCTAGAAGGCAAAACGCAAGCATGTCTAGTCTAAGATGATATGATGACGTAAATGTTTTGATAATTTTAATTTTCTAATTAATTTTGAGCCTTTTCCTCTACCTTTCAAATATTGCATGGTGTGGAATCTCATTATGAAAAAATCACAATAGAATTTCCTTAACAAAAACTATCCATCGACTATTCCAATTTTTTTCCTCTTATTCCTTAGTGTTGAAACTTGTGAATACAAAATTCCTTACAACTTTTTTGAAAGGGTGTATTGGCTCTTGAATCAATAAATAGTGTGTAAAAACTATATTTTATTTATTCATATGATAATTTTGTAGAGTAGAATTATTGTGTTATTTCTACGATAATATTTATATTTATTTGTCCACTAATCAAATCTATGAGAACTAATATATTCAAATGATGTTATGAGGGCTCTATCATGTGAAGGAGTTGCATTAGAGTCTTTTAATATGTTAATTAATTTTTTGATTTCTAAATTTTGTTGTGTCAAGAGGTCTAAGGATAGATGGAAGAATTTTATGGGGGGTAAGTTTTGCTTTCTCTTTAATAGGAATACCTCACACATGGTTGGGGGAATTAGTGTTTAGAAGTGTTGAAGGATTTTAATTCCTTACAATTTAAAAATTAAATCTAAACAAATTTATTCTACATCATAGAACTTAAAATATAAAAAAACTTTCTCAATCTTATCCACATCATGGCAACCTTGTGCTATCTTTGGAATCAGCTCTAAGATCTCACAAATATTCTTAATTGCTTTTTCTTTCTTGTGTTAGGACTTTCAATTAATAGGGTTGGGATCAATAAGCTTAACCTATCCTCTTTTATCTATTTTAATTGTAAAAAAATGTAATCATGTTATAACACACTCACGATTTTATTTCCATGGGTCAAAAAGTGGTTGTGTCCACTTTTTGGTGCCTCATCTTTATGCACACACCCTAAAGTGACTTGTGATAAATGTGGTGTTCTTCCTATGAGATAAACAATTAGTAAAAGAGAGGCATGGAATGTGTATAATAAACTAATGTTTTTTCTAATCCCAATCGTGGTCATTATCATGATCATATGTCAAGGGTTACATGGAGAAAATTTATGGTTAGATTTGATATAGTTTACAAATTGCTTGGTAGATTCATGTTGTCAATACAATATACTTTTATTTGTTAGTTTCCCCTAATTGTGCACCTTTTGTTGAATTTCCTTTAGATCAGTTTCTCATATGGTTTTAAATTGAGTGGTTTAATATGCTAAAGGGAAAAAGATATTGTTCTTTCTAAAGGCATTCTAACTAACTCATTAACCTGCATTAGGAAAGGTCAATGTGTTTAGAATTTGGAGTCATATTGTATGCAAAAAGAAGGTTGAATTGATTGGTGAAATGTTGGCCAAGTAAACACGCTAACCATTTCCTCTACATTTATGATTGATAATGACTAACCAAATTTTTCTAGTACGCATATGAGGTAATCATCTTAAAGATGTAATAATCCACTACCTCCTTGAAGGCTCAACCCTTTAATCCTACCTTACATCTAAGAGTTACAAAAGATTCCCATTAGAATCAAGGTATTAACACCCATGCTACTAGAGGAGCTCAAACTAAATACCATATCCATTGCCTTAAGTTTTGTGACAAAGTTACTAAGAATTTCTCCATACTAGGTACATTCTCACTAGAATTCTTAAATCATTAAAAATTAAAGACTAGTATATTTTGACCAAACTACTTGAAGCTCTCCATGATATTGTTTATCACTATTATGAATATTTAAAAGGGAAAAAATAATTATCTTGAGCAAGATTTTCTTCTATAACAACAATTTTGATTGTTGTTTCTTATCAATTTTCACAATATCAACATGTCTTCTATGACTAGCGTCTAGCTATTTTCTCTATGGCTAACAACAAGGACCCTATTTGTGATGTTTTTACCTATGAATTCTATAAAACTATCTGGTAATTACTTGGTGAAGATATTTACAAAGCTTATCTTGAAACCTTTCAATATTATGCCTGATGAATTCTTATAAATAATAGGAATAAACAAATGAATTCCTAAATTGAGAGACGTAAAGAAATATGCAATTAGAGACCAATCACTTCACCTCACTCAATGTCTCCTACAACATCACTATCAAGTCCCTTTCTTTAAATTTTTTACATTCATCCCCAAATTATCCATCCTTAGAAAATTGACTTTATAAAATTCAAGTATGTTCTTGATAATATTATTATTATTATTATTATTATTATTTGAGAATAAATGAGATGGGCTAGACATCCTTAATAGAAATATATTTTCGTTGGGATGGGTTTTAAAAATTATTTTATGATCCACATTGAATGGTTATTTATCGTTGTTATGATTCAAGCTTTCAAAATCAAAGCCCACTTTATGCACTCAATTAAAATGACTTTTGTTGATGCTTTTACTTTCATTACTGTTAATATCCATCGATCTAATTCTTTTGGGATTTGTGTCCACCAAGATTGTACATTGGCTCCTACCATATATGTGCTTTATGTAGAATACTTTGGCTATACTTTTAGCTATGTTATATAGATAACTAGGTTAAATACATTTCTTTACCCAATTCTATTATGTCAATAGTCACTAATATTTTACTTTATTTTCATCAATTTTTTATACATTCATCACCATATTACCCACCACAATATCCTTATTCACACTCTCATATATCCATTCTTTGCCTTGAAATTATCATTCTATCTTTAAGATTTGTTTCCCACTTACTAAAGATTAATCCCATACCATGTAGAAATGAACCTAGTGCAAATGAACCTAGTGCTGATCACATATAAAAGAGCATTAACTCATGCTGATCACATATGAAAGAGCATTAACTCATGCTGCAACTTGGTTCAACTCAATCTTTCCCAAATTGTTGACTATTCATCATCATTTTATCCATTGCTATATCCTCATTCACACACCCATATATTCATTCTTTGCCTTGAAATTATCGTTATCGTGCTATCTTGAAGATTCGTTTCCCAGTTGCTCAAGATTAATCCCATACCATGTAGGAATAAACCTAGTGCTTGTCACATATGGAAGAGCAATAATTCATTCTGCAATTTTATTCAACTCAATCTCTCTCAAATTTTTGGCTTGATTGTATTCAATATGGCAAGGTCGAAACGGATCCTTGGAATTTACTTTGTACAGCTGCTGGCCCATCACTTTCTTTTTCAAAGTCAACAAAGCCGCCTCGACCCATCCATCTCATCGGTAAAATAAAAATGATACTCTTGAGTGGAAAACCATTTCTTTGAATGCGCGATAGAAACTTCATGTCGTGATTTTCTACATCTCGTGATGACTTGTTCAATCGGATTTGACGTATTTGGCTACCTACTATAGCTTCAATATTCAACCTAAACTGTATATTTTCAAATTGTTCTGGTAAAGTCGTGCAGTCCAGTGCCTGTCATTACTGAGGGTCGAGAATAGGGAAAACTTGACTACGACTACTTAATAGTTTCTCTTCAATACGATAATTGATAGTCGTGGTTGGATAGAAATTTGCATTCAAAATGAAGTGATATACTTAATGCGTTGGAAACTCAAGTTAGCGATCAATTCTTTTGGTTGATTAAATATGAATAATAGTTAGTGTATAAATGAAGGGATGCGTTAAAAGAAATATTATTATTAGTTCCTGCTTATGGCAGGATAACTTATGCTTTCGTTCAATGCCAAACTTTTAATTTGATTAAGTCAGCCGATCAATAAGAACAGAGTATTTAATTTTCTTAAACTAAAACATTATAGTTTATTATTAATATTAATTTTTCATAATTAAGAAATATGACTTCTTTGATTTATCATTGGTCGAAGCAATGAGAAAAATCATTTTTTCGGAGCAAAAATATTTTTTTTTAAAACATTATAAGTGTAAACCGTAAGAATGATACATTGTGATGCTCAGCATCAGGCTCGATGCTTTAACCACTATATAATATTATATTAAATGAACGTAACGTACCTAATTGTCATCATATATTTGTAATGTGTCATTATATTATCTAGGACTATCCTGACACTGTCATTATTATCTAACACGTATGGGACAGCTCATTACATTTGTGAGACTGGCGTACTCCTAAAGTGGCGGGAAGGCGTCGTCATTCTACTTTACGTGCTGCAGATGGCAGTCAGGCATTAAGGCATTAATTATGGCCATCCCTGTCACGAGTCCCAAGATTTTTTACTTCTCTGATAAACCAAGTCTGAAACGAAGCTCTGGTTTCATTTCTGTCTTCTCTGAGTTGCGTCTTAACCCTCCTTGTATTGTTAGGGCTGTTGTTTAAAATTGATTTTCCAGCCACAAATGTGCCTTGTGGATGCCAATAAAAGCCGATTTTGGTCTCTATGCGTTGCCACATCAGTTTGGGGTATGTTTATTTTACAGCAAATAATTGACACAACTTTTGTGCAGTAGCATTTTAATGGTATCTTATTCTGATATTATCTTATTTTAATTCTCACTCTTTGCAGGCAAAAGAGAAGAGCTGCTACAATATACAACTTGTACTGTAGGTAAAGAGCAGCTGAAAGCTTTTAGGTTACATCTTGAGCAACTGAAAGCTTTTAAGTTTCGCCTCGAACCTGATTAAAAGAATACTGACTCCAATCCCAAAATGGTATGATTTCAATGAATTTTTTGCTAATAGGACTTATCGGTAAGGCTGCCGGACATAATCATCTGAATAATTTTTAGTTTTTTCTAATATGACTTATTGGTAAAGCTGCCAGACATAATCATCTGTAACATTCCTTTCTGATCTCTCTTTGAAAGATATATTCGGCAGCTCTGTCCTATCTCGTTAAAACCGTTGGACTTTTAACATTCCCCACATTGATTTTTCTGATTCATTTTTTATTCATTGATCTTACTTCTTCCTCATCTTGTAAAAAACTATAACATTGATTTAACTGATATTGGCGTTTGAGAGGGGGGTGCAGTTTGGTATGCCGTTGACTTAAATTAAAGGTTTCTTCACTTGCTTCTTGCCACATCCATATTACGCAAGGGTACTCTCCTACAAAGCTTGAGGAGGAGGCCGACACGAGTAAGTTTAATTTGAATTCCACATTGCATTCACAAATATGGAGGTTACAGATATGCACAAATATGGAGGTTACAGGTATGCTTCTCAAGCGCAGTTTGTTTTATGTTCTTTCCTTAATATAAATATGCACTCTCATGAGCATTAAACGAGATGTGCTCTTTTTTAAAAAAAATAAAAATTATTATGATGCTTCCGTGGTCTGTTCTTTGGCAATAAAATAATTGAAACGATCAGATTCAGAAAAATATGACGTTCTTTAGTTTTGCTTTTTCTTAATTATTCACATTTTCTTAAAACAACTCAGATTCGTACATCTTACTTTAATAACTATGTAAATTATCTCTAATTTATGTTCTCATATAATTTTGACAATTTAATGACAAAGTCTTTTGTAAGTAGTTAGTTACCTAGATACCAGAAATTTGACCATTTGAAATAATTGTTATATTTTTAAAGCTTTGGATTTGATTAACTTTTTACCACCACGTTTTATGATTTTTTATAAAATAATGTCAAATGCTATCTAAACCAATATTTTTTATATTTGAATTAAAAAAATCTTGCATAATTTTCTTTTCGATATTAATTCTGGGATAATGCAAAAAAAATAGAGACTTGTACTTAATGATTTTCCATTAAAATAGTTTCAAAATTTAAATTTATATTTGTTGAATAGCTAACGGAATTAATTCATTGTTTTATTTTTATTTGTAATTTTTTTTATTACACCTGATTTGAAGTTTCTAATTCTATAAATATTTCTCCCTCTAGTGATTCGTTAATAATTTTTGTATCCCTATTTTGTCCTTATTTTAGAGGGTAATGGAGCTACTCCTTAATCGTGTCGTGTCTCCTCAAACTTGCAGTATGCCATCTTATTGCTTCAGGCGTGCACAAACTAGTACTCAGTTAAGTTTATTTGTTTTATTATATAATAAATCATTTTTAATATAGCTATATATCATATTAAATCATGTGTATATTATATTACATTCTGTAATATTAATATAATATATAAAATATGAATATAAATAGAAATGTGTTTCAATTAGAAAAATATAATATTTATCACATATATTGTTAGGATTAACAAGGCAGAAATAACAATTATGTGCAAATATAACTAATATCAGAAAATAATAAACCACACAGAATAGAACACAAGACACACAGATTTAACATGGTTCACCCAATCCCTGGGCTACGTCCACCAACAGCGAGTCCAATATTATTATTATCCAGTGATTAAAACCTGATTACAATCTGTAATCCCTTACAGCCCAATTCTGCCGCAAGTACTAAAATCATACATAATGAAAATCCCTAACCCTAAGCCATATTATACAATATTTTCCCGCTTTAGGGTTAGAATCCTGGATAGTAGTTTCCTAATTAGTCACCACAAGCTAACAATCTCCCACTTGGTGACTGATCAGTATCCACACTATACTAAAAAACCTCCCACTTGGAGACTGATCCTGTAGCAATACCGCTACCCACATGAGGCTCCCACTGGATTGAACCACCTTGGACTCAGTTGTTCCTTTATTTTGTTCAGTCTAGAAGACCAACTGAAGCTGAACATGAGTTCAACTTCTCCCTTGTTACTACCTTTGTAAACATATCTGCTGGATTATCATCAGTATGAATCTTTTCCAGCCTTAACTGTCCATCATCCAAAACTGATCGAATGAAATGGTACCGCAACTGAATGTGTTTTGTCTTTGAGTGCAAAGCAGAATTCTTTGCAAGATGAATGGCGCTTTGGCTATCTGTATGTAGAAAATTATCCTTTTGTGGATGTCCCAATTCTTCCATGAAGAATTGAAGCCATATCATCTCCTTGGCTGCCTCTGTAGCAGCAACATACTCTGCCTCTGTAGTGGATAAAGCAACCACCTTTTGTAGTCGAGAAATCCAACTCACTGCTGTCCCACCAACAGTAAATATATAACCTGTAGTACTCCGCCTGCTATCTATATCTCCTGCCAAATCTGAGTCAACATAGCCTTGTACAGTAGTAGTAGAACCCCCAAAGTGTAAACACTTACTGGATGTGCCTCTCAAATATCTGAGAATCCATTTGACTGCATTCCAATGCTCAATACCAAGGTTACTCATATAACGGCTAACGACTCCCACTGCGTGTGCAATATCTGGCCTAGTACATACCATAGCATACATTAAGCTCCCTACAGCTGAAGCATAAGGTACCTTAGACATTTTAGTCTCTTCTTCTGGTGTCTTGGGACACATATCCTTAGTCAATTTCAAATGACCAGGCAAAGGTGTGCTGACAGCTTTGGCATTTTCCATAGAGAAACGTTGCAACACCTTCTCAATATAATCAGCCTGAGATAGAGACAATTTCCTATTTTTCCTATCTCTACAAATTTTCATACCAAGGATTTGTTTTGCTGCCCCCAAATCTTTCATAGCAAAAAATTTTGCTAACTGTTGTTTCAACCCCTTAATGTGATCCATGTTAGACCCAGCTACAAGCATATCATCAACATATAAATATAAAATAATGTAGCTGTCATCATCCAACCTCTTAAAATAAACACAATGGTCAGAATGACACCGACTATATCCATGCCCATTCATAAAAGTGTCAAATTTAATATACCATTGCCGAGGTGCTTGCTTCAAGCCATATAAACTTTTCTGCAATCTGCACACCAAATTCTCCTTACCCTTGACCTCAAATCCTTGTGGCTGAACCATATATATTTCTTCATCCAAATCACCATGAAGAAAGGCTGTTTTAACATCAAGCTGCTCTAAATGCAAATCTTCAGTAGCCACAATACTTAAAACAGTACGAATAGAAGTCATTTTAACAACTGGAGAAAATATCTCATCAAAATCAATACCATGTTTCTGTGCAAATCCTTTTACGACTAATCTGGCTTTAAATCTTTTCGTACCTCCATCCTCTTCTTTGATCCTGTAAACCCATTTATTCTGTAAAGCCCTTTTACCTGCAGGTAACTTACATAAATCCCATGTCTGATTTTTCAGCAAAGAGTCCATTTCATCTGTCATTGCAGACTCCCACTGAAGCTTTGTATCCACCTGCACAGCTTCATTATAACATTCAGGTTCACCAGCATCTGTTAACAGAATAGAATACAAAGATGGAGAAAATCTTTCTGGAGGTCTACTTAGCCTTGTTGACCGTCTAACACTCACTGGGGTGTGTGGTATTTGTTGTTGCTGTTGTTGCGGAGCATAAGGAACTACTGGAACATGAACTTGTGGAGTATCATCCAGTACTACATAGTCATTTTCTTTCTTCTCATGCTGCAGCAACAGATCTTTGTACAATACTTTCTCATTGAATATGACATCCCTGCTTCTTACAATTTTATGATTTTCAAAATCCCAAAGCCTATAACCAAATTCATCAATGCCATACCCAACAAATACACATTTCTTTGACTTAGCTTCCAGCTTGGTTCTATTTTCAGAGTCTATAAGTGCAAAAGCTTCACAACCAAAGGTTTTGAGAAAAGAATAACTCACCTTCTTACCACTCCATGTTTCCTCTGGAATACCATAGTCCAAAGGAGTAGAGGGGCCTCTATTGATTAAATAAACAGTGGTGTTCACTGCCTCTGCCCACATATTTTTGGGCAGCCTAGCATGCAACCTCATACTCCTTGCACGCTCCATTATTGTCCTGTTCATGCGTTCAGCCACTCCATTTTCTTGTGGAGTCCTTGGTACAGTTTTCTGCCTACGAATACCATTAGAGGAACAATATTCTTCAAATTCTGTGCTGCAATACTCACCACCATTATCAGATTTGAGACATTTTAACTTTTTACTAGCCTCATTCTCAACCAAGCATTTCCATTTCTTAAAAGTTTGAAATACATCAGATTTCTGTCTAAGGAAATAAATCCATACTTTTCTTGTTGCATCATCTATAAATGTAACATAATATAGAGAGCCACCAAGGGAAGATACCTGAGCTGGTCCCCATACATCTGTATGCACAAGCTCTAATCTCTCATTTTTCTTTTCCTTCCCACTCTTCACAAAACTAACTCTCTTTTATTTTCCATAAACACAACTTTCACAGAAATCCATATTGACACATTTCAGACCAGGTAAAACTTTCTTTGAATGAAGTAATTTCATACCTTTTTCACTCATTTGCCCGAGTCTGTTGTGCCACAGTGCTGTGTCAGAATCTACAGCAATAGTTTGATGTTCTTCCTGCTCAACTGCAGCCACTATTCCTGAACATTCATTATCTTCTGAAACAATTAAAGTAGAAGGAACAGTATGACCTGTAAAAAGATATAAGGTGCCTACTTTCACACCTTTTGCTACTACTAAGGAACCTTTTGAAACCTTCCAATTTTTATCATTAAAAGTAACTGTGCAACCCTCATCACCCAGTTGCCCTGCTGAAATTAAATTCCTACTCAGCCTTGGAACATGTCTTACCTCTTGTAGTAGCCAATGATTCCCATTCTACAACTTAATCTTAATTTTTCCCTTTCCAACAATCTGAC
Organism: Chamaecyparis obtusa; assembly: GCA_027943335.1. Taxonomy (NCBI): domain Eukaryota; kingdom Viridiplantae; phylum Streptophyta; class Pinopsida; order Cupressales; family Cupressaceae; genus Chamaecyparis; species Chamaecyparis obtusa. The sequence goes on from BSBK01008635.1 coordinate 319,131, forward strand.
AAGGTTCATTATCTCCCAAATAAACTAGCCCAAAATCCCCTTGGACATAATCAACAAAATAACTTCTATGGGGTGTAGCATGAAATGAAGCCCCAGAATCTAAAACCCATGAATCATCAATACTTTCTAAGGACAAGAGCAAAGCATCCTCCTCAGATTTGTTACTTACCACATTTGCCTCCTTGTTTCCATCATTTTTGTCTCCTTGATCTTTCTTCCGAGACCAACAATCTTTCTTCTTATGACCTGATTTTCCACAGTACCAGCAATCATTTGGCCCTTTAGATTCGGACCTCTTTCCCTTTGATTTTCCTCTTGATTTCCCACGATTTCCAAAGTTGTTTCCTCTATCTCTTGTTCTACCTCTGCTTTCTGTGTTCAATACACTACCCGATGTGGATGCCCCTGAGCTTTTCCTACGAATTTCCTCACTCAATATAACACCAATAACATCATCATACTTTAGGGTATTAGAACCAGAAATAGAATTACTAACAGCCATTACCAAGCCATTCCAGCTTTCTGGCAAAGAACACAAAATCAAGAGAGCCCTAACCTCTTCATCAAAAGTAATTTTAACTGAGGTTAATTGACTTGTAACTGTATTAAACTCATTCAAATGATCAGTAACTGATCCACCTTCTACCATTTTCATATTAAATAAACGCTTCATAAGAAATACCTTGTTTGAAGCTGAAGGCTTTTCATACAACTTCGCTAGGGTTTCCATCAGATCTTTAGCTGTCTTTGCTTCAGTAATATTGAATGCCACCGATTGTGCCAGGCATAGACGAATACTCCCCAGTGCCTTCCTATCCAAAATATCCCAATCCTCCTGAGACATTGATTGCTCTTTCTTGGCTACTCCCTCTAATGGCCGCCATAGATCCTTCTGATAGAGATAATCCTCCATTTGCATCTTCCATAACTGAAAGTTCTACCCATTAAACTTATCAACCTTCACCCTACCCTCGTCTGCCATTTCTCCCACTTAACCGAGAGACTCTCCCACTAAATCGTGAGACCTGCTTCAGAGAATAGATGAAAGAACAAATGAAATAACCTCGCTCTGATACCACTTGTTAGGATTAACAAGGCAGAAATAACAATTATGTGCAAATATAACTAATATCAGAAAATAATAAACCACACAGAATAGAACACAAGACACACAGATTTAACATGGTTCACCCAATCCCTGGGCTACGTCCACCAACAGCGAGTCCAATATTATTATTATCCAGTGATTACAACCTGATTACAATCCGTAATCCCTTACAGCCCAATTCTGCCACAAGTACTAAAATCATACATAATAAAAATCCTTAACCCTAAGCCATATTATACAATATTTTCCCGCTTTAGGGTTAGAATCCTGGATAGTACTTTCCTGATTAGTCACCACAAGCTAACATATATATCAATTTAGTTCAGAGTATTTAATAATATTATAAACTAAATATATATCATTAAATAGGATTTATTTTATTTTAATATTATTAAATCTAAATATTTCTATTACAATAAAAATTTGATACATTGTTGTTTCCATAGATCTTCCATATAACTAATAAAAAATACATAAATTACAAATATAATCAAATAAATGAAATATATGCTTTTTAACTATTAAACTTACAATTATTGTTACAACTAAAATTGACGATATAGTTATGCCATAACTATTTGAGTTAGGTTTGTTAATTAAAATATATTTAACACTTAAGACATATTTATAGAAATTAGAAAAACATATATAGTTATATTTGTAATTAATTGCACATTAAAGGAAGTACTAGCCACTACGTGGCACTAGATTGTAAAAGATAACCAGAACAACCAAACAAAAATGTAACGAATAACATTTGTAGAAATTTATCAAAAGAAAAAAATATTCTAGATATTCAAAAATTTATCTTTCAATCGGCCTAATGCTCATCATTCTTTCACTTAAGTGTTCATTGTTACTTACAATGTTTTTTGCAATTTGCAATTTGCAATTTGTCCTTGGTCCTTGGTATGGCATTTTAAGCTTTACTGTAATCTATTGACTCTATAATAAACACTAGCTTAAAATTTAAAGAATCTCATAACACACAGTGATTCTTTTCAATTCATAGTCTATAGCATTTTCCCTATATGCTTACATAATTTACAATAAATTGAAAAGATTATAACTTGTGTTCAAGATATTGTTCATATATTCAGGTTACATTATTTCTCCATGGTCCCAAATTATGTCTTCCTATTTCTAAATGACCACTGTGACATAATTTGTCCACTTTACCTTAAATACATTCTTACTTCACTGTAACTTTATAAACACTACACAATAGGCAAGAACTTTGGCGCTTGCACCTCTTGTTTCATTTATGGATTTGTTAAAAGAAATATTATTATTTCATTTATGGATTTGATTTTTTAAGGAATGATGTAATAAACAAAGACAGAAAAATATTTCTATGACATTTGTAAAGAAAAAGTATAAAGATGATGCAAGCAATGGTTTATTAGAGATTTGGGAGTATTGTTAAAATGATAGTGCAATGTTAAAATGGTTAATTACTTTAAAGAAAGTTCTTAAATAAAAATTATGTTGCTTTCATTTTGAATAGGAAAGGTGAATTATCTTGAACTAAATATAGAAAAAAACTTGTCTTGGCTAGGACCCATTTACAATTGACTTATAAAAATATCACAAGTTAATGTATAACCAATTTCTCCCTAATTCTTAAAGTAATTGTACTATAAATACACCAAACTAATTAGAAACAAGCAAGGGTGAGTATTACTATGTTTTGGAGATTCAAAGTATGAAGTTTGACAAATGGCTCAAAAATGAAAACTTATCATGTATTCATATTTCAAAATGCAATGCTTGAATGAAATAAAAGGAGAGAACTAAAAAGAAATAATCCTTCAATGATATTATGTTTTCCTAAAAGCCAAGAGAGAGGAAGATGTAATTACTAAGGACAATGGATATCAAAATCTTGATAGTAGAAAATCTAATGAATCATTTGTATGACCACACACAAGTTAGTATTCTCATAAGCATACTTCAAGGGCGATATTTGTAGGAAATCATCTAAATATAAATAAAAATGGAACAAATCTCCTAAACAAAATGATGGGCTTCTAGAATTCAACTAAAATAAACTAGTAATATGACAACATAATACATACTACTAAGAACATTTGTAATAAAAAAGTATTAGAGCTACAATATTCTCCAAATAAATGACACTTAGATAATAATAATGAAATCAAAGAAATGTTTGAGTATCTAAATTTACTTTGTTTTCTATTCTAATAGAAATATGTAAAAAAAGAAAATAATAAAATAATACTATTTAATAAAATTTGAAAACTAAAAATATTTTAGTAAAATATTCAATTAAAAAACTCAAATGTTCAAATTTATTTTAGGAGTTTATAATTCATTTGAAGAGGTTAGGAAGTAATTCTAGAAAAATAGAAAAAGACAATTTTTTTTTCTTAAAACTGATTGTCATTTCCATACTACAAACAAATTTCTAGCATCAAACAAATTCCCATGACTAATTGTAGATGCATATGTCCACATAGAAAGTATAACAACTAATTCACATATCTAGTAACTTCAAAATAAAATCTAATCCCCATTTATTTTAAATACACAAGCCACTTTTGACCTATCATTAGTGGAGAAACAAGATAACACAATTTAATGTCAATGTCAACTAACCAAAATTAAATTGAAAGTATTAAATAAAAAAACTTATGAATATTTATAAGATACTTTTCTAAGCTAAAAAACCCACACAAACGTCTAATCAACTATTTGATAGGGAATTCATGTTTATTATTGTTAATGTTGCTTATAATGAAATTTTTTTTGCACTTTGCCAATTGCTATTATTAATTATTTTATTCAAGAATATACTCATGAAGAGATTAGTCATATAGAAAATTCAAAATTTTAGATATTACATAATTCAACTTTTAATAAATTTTATATTTAAATTTTATTTATAACACACAAATTTTAATTCTAATTATTTTTACCTTATTTTATAAGAAAAATATTTCATTAGTTTTTATCTTATTAATAATATATATAATAGATGTATATAATTTGTATCATTTTCTATATAATAAATAATTTAACTATGAAAAAAATTATATTTATTAGTTTTTCAAGTTGATGGAGATTGTATCTAATTTTGATTGTGTAATAGTTTTTGCATCAACCTTTCAAATTATACTTTATGATCCATCATCAAGATGATAGAGTGAAATTTTTTTTTATCTCCATCAATAATCTGTAACATATTTATCTCTAAAATTATCTCTAACATACCTAAAAAAAATCTCTAACAAAATTTTAGTGTAATCACGAATAGTTTATAAATGAGCCAAATATATTAATAGATTACATGGATTAGTACATTAGTTTAAGATTCCTTAATAGAATATTTTATTCAAGAGTGGAGGGACCAAGATCGGGGCCATGTCATATTAATCTTTGTGTCCTTCACTTCGTATGCTCTTCAAAGTGCTTTATGAAATTTCTTTTTAGGGAATAAACAATATTCACTACATTTTTAAATGATTGAAATGGTACATTTTTCTTGTTTTACAATCATAATTAGTATAGTTAATCGAAAGAGTTGCACGAATTAAACTATTTGAGGGTAAAGACCACTCAAAATTATTTACAAAGAAAAGATAATTTAAAACAAAGAAACACTATTTCAATAAACTTAACCCAAACCTCTAGAATAATACAATTTAAGTGACTTTTTCAAAGTATGGGAGAGTGAAGAGGTAGACTTTAGGAAAACTAAAACACAAGAAATCCCTTAATAATAATTAATTTTTCTAGTTACTTTTACATAATTTTAAAAGCTACATATGTAACTTGTAATGTGCAAACTATCTTCTTTGTTATTAATACTACTTTCTTTTTTGGTTGGCTTCATATGCGAGTAAATTGCTTAATAAATATATTTTTGGCTTTTAGGCAGTAACGATGCTCCCTATAGAATTCATGAAGTAGCGAAGGGTCAAAAAGTGATCATTTCAACGTGTTGTCTAATACTCTTTTGCACCATCACATGTTCACTTAGACAGCCAAAATTTTTGCACAATTGATCCAATACTTTTATATAAATGCCCCAATAATCATGAAACTTTTGTACAAATGCCCCAATAATGATTCACTATTAGTACCAGTAAACTTGCATAATTGTATTAATTGCTATCTTTTTTTTCCAAAAAACAAGAAGCTATTGGATCGTAAATGATTTTCTAGTGAACTTTTAATTTGTGAAATGTACTGTGCGACTATTAGAACGTGCTCCCCTACTGATGCTCTTCCCCTAATTTTTGATTTTTCTAATTGGTCTTACATAAATTCAAAAGCTTCATATGTAACTTGTAATATAGATCCTAACTTCTTTCTTACTAGAAAATTTTCTATTAGGGTTATATATTAGTAGAGAGGTAGGGTTATATATTAGTAGATTTTCTTATACATTGGATGCATTAATGAGAATATATTTAAATGGTGTGAATTAGAATGAATTATGATAGATATGGAATAATACAAAGTAAAAAAGAATCGTTAATCCTTGATAGAATTTTTTTACTTTATGCTTAAACTATCATTCAAGTTTATTATCTCATCGGAAAAAAATAAGGAAGAAACAATTCTCTAAATTTTTTAAAGTTAATTTTGAGTTTAAATATAAGAAAATTATATCATTGGGACTTCTATTAATATATTATATTTTAAATTATTTATTGACATTATTAGGAGTTATAATTCCCATTTAAAAATATTTACATTAATTTTTTTATAATTATATTAATTTTAATTATAGATTATATTATATTTTTTAAAAATAACTAAGCTATTTATTGCATACATAATTAATAAAAAATGATTTTAAAAATTATATAAAAAATTGAACAAATTTTCTTTACAATTTATATTTTCCTTAAAACACCAAATAAAAACTAAATTCTATAACAATTGAATCTTATACACTTACTAACCATCTTCCTTTTAAGAATTATATAAGCAATATTTTCTAATCATATATTGCATAAGGAAGTAGATATTCTAAAGTTTACTTTAGCAATATGTTTCAATTTAGCTTCTTGTGTTCATTGTTAAAGAATGGACAATATTGTAGATGTCTCAATGATATCAAACACCATTTTTTGCAACTAGAAGAAGGAGAAGTGAAATACAGTAGGCAACTACAAACCCTTTTTCAAATTTTAGGATTAATTCATTTTGTACTCATATGTTCCATGAGCTAGTTTGCCTCAACTAATTAATTATATTTGGTTAACAATGATAATATCTTGATCTCTTTATTTATTTATTTTTATTTTATTAATTTATTCTCTTCTGATAAAAAGTTCTCATCAGTTAAAAGACAAATAATTGAGAGAGGCCACGTATTCTAATAAATAAGATTAGCACTTTGATTCTTAAGTGGACAGGGTGCTAGCTAATCTCCATACAAAGTGCACTAGAAAATAAAGAACTTTTTTTTTTGAAAAAAATCTTTTAAATGTCGATAACAAACTATTTTTTAACAGTTTTTGTGAATTTACAGCACAGAAGATGCGATCATAAAGAACAAATGATAATTTTTTTAAAAAAAAATCTATAATATTTTCACATTTTCAAAAAATAATAACTGCACCCAACACCCAATAGAAAATTTGACCCTCAAATATTTGAACATCCTTTCGACTCCCCGCAAGTAGCGCAAATTTCCGAGGTGCCGTGTAGACTACATCTACACAGTCCCGTTAAACATTTCTGATTGGAAATTTCTGTGACCTTACTGAAAGGCACCTACAGCTACACCATTCTTGTGCTTGACTTCCCGTGACTTTTTACCACCAAGTCAAGACAATAAAACAACCAATTTCGGGGGTCTTGAGTCAAGGCAATAAAACACCCAATTTCGATGATCTTTGAGGCTTTGTGAACGCGGAAGAAGTTGGAATGAAATCTACGCCCTAATTTAGTGCCCATTGAGTTTTATTTGGATTTGGTAGACTGTGAACGCGGATGAAAATGAGGCGCAGCTCTTCCTTTCCAAAAATTTGCAGAGATATGGTTCTCCTCTTGATCTTTCTAATGATTTTCCCTTCAGTCTTATGTGATTACCGATGGTCTGTCTGTAATAATGCCTCAACTTTCACAGACGGGAGTGCATACTCTACAAACTTGGATCGAGTAATTACTGATCTGTCTCGTAATGCACCTCAAAGTTCAGGTTTTAACACCTCTTCCCGTGGCCAATCGCCCAATGAAGTCTATGGGCTGTTACAATGTATCGGGAATGTGTCAGCAGCGAGATGCGCAAATTGTTCACTGCAAGCAAATAACAATGCTCAAGAACTCTGCGCCAACGACATAGGTGCGCGGGTGTGGATGGGTGACTGCTTCATGCGCTACGATAACTCCAATTTCATTTCAACACTAGATACCAATTTCCTTTTGCTGGTGAACACGCAGAATGTCACAAGCAATCTGCAGGGTTTCATATCCACGACCTCAAGTCTTCTGTCCAATTTGTCTGAAAAAGCTTACATCGCTGCAAATAAGCTGCTTGGGACTGGCTCAAGATCCTACTCTAATTCTGATAATGTGTACGGTCTAGTTCAGTGCTGGAGAGATTTATCCGTCAAGGATTGTAGATCCTGTTTGTTTCAAGCAAGGCAAGATTTAGAACAGTGCTGTTCTACAAGACAAGGAGCTCAGATATTTTCAGGAAGCTGCACAGTGAGATATGAGATCTACCCTTTTCTTGAATCTCAGAATCTCTCACTGTCACCCTCGCTCTCGCCCTCGCCTTCCCCTGACGCGTCATCACCCCGACCCACTTCTCCGCCGGTAGCCCTCGCTCCTGCTAATCCAACTGCCCAGGGGAAATCAAGTAGTTTTTCTCTTCACCCGAATTTATGTTTTCTTCAACTATTCTCTTGAATATGTTTGTTTGTTAGGTGGGTTTGCTTTGGGTATGTGATTTCTTCAATTTCATTAAATAACAATCAAGATTTTGTCCGCAGAGAATTCCTCAAAAACATTACCTATAGTACTGGGGGTCGTGATAGGCACGGTTCTGGTGACACTCATGTGTTTAATTGCTATGAGAAAAAGAGTGAAATCTGCCATATTCGGAGGACCAATAAGTACATCTACCCATGACGAAGGTGTTACTTCCGATTTTAATCTCTGTTTCTTACTTTTGCCCCCTTTTTGTAAGCTTTGATTCTGTTAACTTCAACTGCTTTTCTGATGCTACAGGGAGGCATGCGTTTTCTCCTCAAACCGGGTTACTTCAACAGGAAAGAAGTTTTATTTTCAGCTTGGAAGAACTTGCAGAAGCCACAGAAAATTTCCATGACAATAATAAACTCGGAGAGGGAGGTTTCGGTGCCGTATACAAGGTGTGAATTCCACTATTTAGTATTCTTGACCTGAAGAAATACTGTTGAGGTAGACCATGAAGCCTGTTGATATAGACATGCAGCGCTCTAATTTTGTTTTAATCTTTCAGGGAAGAACTAAGGACGGAAAGCAAATAGCGGTGAAAAAGCTCTCAGCAAAGTCCAGACAAGGTAAAGAAGAATTTATGAACGAAGTAAAGCTTGTGGCCAATGTTCAGCACCGAAACCTTGTGAAGCTGCTTGGATGTTGCGTTGAGGGGGATGAAAGGTTGATTGTCTACGAGTATTTGCCCAACAAGAGCCTCGACACCTTTCTTTTTGGTAATTTACATCTGGACCTTTATTTTCTCTTTAGTATTGCTTCTCTTGTTTGAAAGATGACAAAATTTAAGATTTGGGGTTACAGATCAAGAAAAGCGTAGAGTGTTAGATTGGGAAAAGCGATATAGTATTATCATTGGAATTGCTCGTGGCCTTCTCTATCTGCATGAAGATTCACAGCTCAAAATCATTCACAGAGATATTAAAGCAAACAATATCTTGCTTGACGAGAAACTTAATCCAAAGATAGCCGACTTTGGCCTTGCTAGGCTTTTTGATGAGGACGAAACGCATGTACAAACCAGAGTTGCAGGCACATAGTAAGTATCACGAGACATTTTCTATAATATTGTTAAGCTTTTGTAGATGGGTGTTTTAGATGAGCGAATGTTGATGTGTTGATATTGCAGCGGTTACATGGCTCCGGAGTATGCAATGCAAGGGCAGCTTTCTGTTAAAGCCGATGTTTATAGCTTTGGAGTGCTACTGCTTGAGATTGTCAGCGGAAGGAAAAATTTAGATACCCGTTTATCTCAGGGGATGCAAAACTTATTAGACTGGGTAAAGAGCTCAGTTTTTTATCTTTCATTTTCTCTTCGGTGATATCTTTTAAGTTTTTCCTGAATTTAACGAATTGCTTGTGTTCTTTAGGCCTGGCGGCTTTACAAAGATGGAAACATTATGAGAATAGTGGATTCAACAGTATCAGAAACATGCCTGCAGGAGCAGGCATTAAGATGTATTCATGTTGGGTTTTTATGTATTCAATCTGATGCAGTACTTCGTCCACCCATCTCCAATGTTATGATGATGATCTCTAGCAGTTCAGTGACACTACCAAACCCAACAAAGCCCGCCTTCATCCATAGCAGCGAGAAGAATGTTTCAAAATCAAGCGGTTCAGGGGTCGAGGAGGTTGAGAAGGGAACGGTGTCCCAGACATCTGGAATGACCACATCATCTGAATCGCCTGTTCCTTCAGTAAATGAAGCCTCGGTCACTCAAGTGGATTCAAGGTGAGCCTAGAAAAATCCGAACGGATAATGAAATTCAGAGTCTTCAATTTAATTAATAAATTAAAAAAAAACATGTCAGATGCAAATCAGCTCTGGTGTACCGTCTCTTCTGAGTAGTCAATAGACAGCAATGGATACCAGCTGTAATATGTCCTTAGAGTAGGTGTATTCATAAAGTTTAGTACGGGTTACCCATTTACAATTGATGGTGAGAGTTTAAAGCAGAGTATAGTTTGCGAATGGATGCGCTATCACAAATAAATTAGCGGAGGGGACCGGTAGTTGAGCCGGGTCCAGTAATTATTATAGCGATTGTGATTATTAATATTATTAGTGGAATAAATTAATATTAAATTTTGTATATATAAATTCTATATATTAATTAAAATATTACCAAATACTTAATATATAGAATCAATAGTTGTACACATGAGAACTTGTAATCCTCAAATAAAAACACCATTTATACATATATTGTCACATGTTATGTAATCTATTTTGCTACAATAAGTGTTTGAGTTTTAAAATAAAGAATCTTTCATAAATATATAAGAGTGTGTGAAAATTAAACATATCTATTGCAGCCCACATTTAGAAATAAAATATATAAATATGAGATCCAATATGGACCAATACAAACATAAAGTATCACAATTTAATATTTGATTTGTGATTGACAAACATTACAACTCCCATGAATTAAGAAGTGTTTATTATCTAAATTCTCTCACTCAATGTACAATTATTGGGTACTTCACAAATTTATACAATTTTTTTATTTTAATATTATCCAACAATGTACAACTACTGGGTACTTGACAAATCTATATAAATATTTTATTTTTAATATTACCCAGTAAGGCTCACCATAAATACAAACACAATAATTGAAAGGAAAATAAAATCTTTAATCAGCAAGACAAGTATTGAAATTCTAAACACTTAATCCATGACAACAAATTACATCTAGTCAAATGGTAAAATCATGGCAATAAAATCCATCCAATCAAATTTGGATGGTAACAAAAACTAGCCAATTGAAATCAATCCATAGATCAAGAAGTGTTACGTATTGTATAAAATCAAAAGATAGAAGTCTGAAGATCTTTTTTTCACTGTAAAATTTTTCACTTCTTTAAGTTGTTTTCTCCAACAATACTATTGCAAATAAACAAGATTGGAATTGGAATCAACCATATCTGCAACTCCTCTCATCAAACATACTAGACATATTCAAGTGCATAAGTTTTGATTTATTTTTTCATTTATATTTTCTTTGTTTAAATCTTCCTATTTATTTTTTAGATGAAAGAACCATTGCATTTACACTTTCTTTGTTTGGATCTTACACATAATTTTCTACATGAAAAAACTACATAATCTAAAACTGCATTAATCCATATTTTAAGATTTTTACAATAAATCTAGGTCACAGTGCTAAAAGAAAGGCCCTTGCCACTTTCTGGGTATTTTCCTTGAACCCTCATCCCCACCTTTTCTACAATTAAAATTGTCTCTACTGAAGGAAAATAATTTGTGGCAAATAGAATCATACAGATTTTAAATTTTAAGGTTCATTTATTCTACGGTCATGCATACCCTTTTTTAAAGCTTAAGCCACCACATTCTCTTCAAACTTAATGTATTTTAAGGAAATGCAATCTTTTAAAATTATTTTTTATTGTAGTCTATTTAACAACTAAGATTTGTAAATAGAATAGTTTTAAAAGAATTAAGGGATGGACAACAATTAAGGGAAAAAAAATTAAATCTTCCACACCTTCTTTTGATATGAATTTACATTCTCATAAGGATGGGCAAAAATGTAAATCTTGATTTCCATTTGTTTTATTTTGTTGTTTCACACTACTACATAGAAGGGGGTTTTAAGACAATATTTAAGACAAATTTTCATTAAATTGTCTTAACTAAAGACAAAATAAAAGTTATATATTATCTTAAATATTGTCTTTAAATGAGTGTCTTAAATTATTGTCTTAAAAATTGTCTCATAAACACAATAAAAACCATTGTTATTATTGTCTTTTGAGAGACAATTTTTAAAATTTCTCAATATTTAGATAAACAATATTGTCAAATATAAACCGTAATATTATTGATTAAATCATGTTAGGGCACGATGGAATCGAACCACCATCCTCCTCCTTGTAAAGTAGGTGCTCTTCCATTGAGCTAGCACTCTGTAAAGTAGGTTCTTTTACATTTCAATTAATGTCATTTTCATTTGGGGCAAGTTAAAGATAAGCTATAAGCTATGTTTGGACATATATATGATCCATATTTGGAAAAAAAATGACTATCACGAGAAGCCCATCAAAAAAAAGAAAAAAAAAACTTTGGGGTGTGCAAAAGTTCAAGCACAACTCACAATGCATCCTCTCACAAACTCTTTTAAGCTCTCAATTAATTATGGCACATAAAAGTCTTAAGTTTCACACTATTTGAATAATTATTGTGATCAAGATGGCTCTATTAAAAAATTATCCATATTATTGCTAATCATTAATCAACGACCTTGAGAATTAACTAAGTCATTCTAATGAGAATTGAATTTAGTGTATCCCATTTATGATTCAATTATGCTTTTAATTTTCTTAACTTTTATTCACCAATACAACCAAAAATATAAAATATACATATAGAAGTAACAGGAACAGAGAATATAGAAGTAACAGGAATAGAGAATATATAACCAACATTTTTTGATTATCAGCAAAGCAAAGAAGGCATTTATAAATCAATAGTAGTAACTTGAAAAAATCATTAAAAGCCATTACTCCTAGAAATACAAGAATGAAATGATTGAAGTCTCAATTTAAAAAATCTGAACTTCTTGTTAATAATTAAGTTTTTATTTCTAGAAAATAAGTATAAACGAAAACAATCATGTAGGGACATTATTGTAATAAACAATTTAACTCACAGCTAAAGCAGATGCTCCCTGATTTGCAAATTTCTTTTTGTCAAAAGACTAGGCTGGGATATCCTTCTCTGCAATATAGATTTTAAGTCAATACTCAAATTAAAAGATCTTATAATGTCAGAACATAAAACATCTTTTGAAAAACCGAATTAGTGCATCTCATTAAACTTCCCTTAAACACAAAACCATTGTTTGAAACCACAATTTGCACTCCAAATTATGTGACAACACAATTGCAATAGTTTCAGAATTGCAATAGTTTACACATAATTTGACTTGTTTTATTTCAGAATTGCAATAGTTTTTAGATTTGCAATGTGACTTGGAATAATATTTGAACTCAATGTAAAGTTTCAAATCAGAGATAACAATCGTTCAACTCGACAAGAGGAATATAAACTATAAATGCTATAACAAATTTCAAAGATAACTTCTCACCTCCTTTGCATATATTTGTAAGTCTGTAATTGAAGAACATCCTGAAATTCAACTTGATGCAGCAGCACTTTGTGACACATCAATGTAGTATCCCCAAGAGATTTTATAGGAGAATTTCAACAATCTGTCCTTTTTTAATTGCAATCTCAGTCTGTAGTTGGGAGCAATCTGAAATACAAGCTAAACTTAATAACTGAGACGAATCTGAAATGACTCAATGATGCTCAGAAACGCATGTGTCAGTCAGCAATGTAAGTGGCAGCACTCGAAAATTGTAAACAACAACATCCTCCATCACAACTCTTCTCTTTATTTAATGACAAATCCAGTATTGAAGCTAAACTGTGACATGAAAGTTCATTATTCTGTGTTCTCACCCTTGACAGCAATGGGCACCTGGCCAAACTGTTACGAATGGAAGCAGTGATCCTAAAATCTATGCATGTTTGGAAATGCAAGGAATAGAAACTCATGCAACCACTAAGAACTAGTAGCCTCCACTTTCGGCCAGGAGACTCCCAGACATTAGCAATCAATCCTATATAGAAGTAGATCTGATTATCTCATGTAAAATCTGGTGCATAGTACATATACATGTAGGCAAATCAAGATTAAAACTAATGAGTTTCATTTGAAGAACCCAAAAATTGACAAAACCATGTTGAAGTTAAGCATTTCATATTCTTTAGCACTTTGGCTTCCTTGAATAATTAAGAGGCTTTGTAAAAGGAAATAAAAAATAATGTTTGCCCAACATTTTGGCACCCAGTGAATCATAAGAAATTTTAAACAAGAATAAAATGCATTGGGAAAACTCTGTTAACAAAAAATTTAGGTATCAAAGTTTGCAATAGTAATATACATTACTGACTCCACAGTAAATTTAAACTATTACTAACTAGAAAAGTAATTAACAAAGGACTTTGTAAATTGATGGTTATTTCAAATAGCCAACATCTCTTTAACTAGGCTCAAGCAAACATAAGTTATTGAAATATTGTTTGGCATTTCAAAAGAACTTTGTTAACACGATTTCAGTAGTAACAAAAATATCATTATCAATTTAAAACAGGATGTTCAATCACAACAAAATACAATATGTAAAAGACAAGAAAAGTTATTAAAATTGGATGGAGATCAAACTATATTGTTAAATATGGAAATAAAAAAGTCATAAAATAAAATGTCCTATACATTTGATGCAAGAAAGATAAAAAACAATTAAAGGGATAATTTAACTTACAAAAAATAGTTATTAGTGACACTTGATAGAAAGCACTGAAGGCCAAACCGCACTGGTTTATCAACCATTTGCACCAAAGAACACTTAAAAACCCATTGTTATATATAATCCTTAGTATGTTATGGCTAACAAATTCCTTGGTTATTGCTAGACCAATTTGATCCAAAAAAATAGCTAGATATTTTCCTGGTGATGGATCATGGGGTATGATCTGAAAAGTTGATGGTAAAAAACATACACAATCCCATCCAGAAACACTCGAACTCAATTTCTATGGATTATAGAAATCTTCTATCATTAATAGATAATTTTCACATCAACTGACCCATTGCTAAGTCAACAAAAGTTAATGGGTCAAGTCAATACAAAAAGTATGCCAAAATCATTAACAATAAAGTAAGCACAACACAACCACAGTTCTAGTATGTGGAAACTCCATAATTCAAAGAAAATAATTTTTGAAGATATCATCTGATTTCTACTGAAATAGAAACTCAAAATTGAATGTAGAAAAACACCTTACAGCGCTTTGAAGGAGGCAAACCTTCAAGGTAAGCATCATCATACTGATCTGAATGCTGCCTTTCACAACCAGATTAAAGATTTTCATTACTAGTCATATTATCTATATCGTTTTGAATATGACAAATCCAAACATGCAAGAGAAATGCAAGTAGCACGTTATATCATTACTAGTACCAAAATTTTAACAGAACATATTTCATGAACATTACTCTAACAATTTCAAGAAGTACAAAGAGTGATTAGGTGAAAACTACACCTGGTTCATTGGAATTTCTGATCCATAACTGTCAGATGAACATTTCATATCAGTTGATGTTCCGAGTGGTGCCTCCCCACCAGAACTTGATGATGGACCCTCAGAACTTGAGGTCTTAGGATGTCCCTCAACCTCATGACAAGAAGTTGATGCCTCATAATCCCTTCCAACTACATGTGATACATTATGCATCAAATGATGCAGTAGTCCCAAAATAATCTACTATGGCATTCACCCAGTGTAAGCCTGAGTACAACTCTAACAGGTTTTGACTTCTCTCTCCTATCTGTTGACTCATTTGTAGCTAAATACTTGGAAATGGATTTTACAAAGCCTATAAAACCACATCAGATATTGCAATAGGTGCTCGAGTCTGATCTGCAGCTGGTCTGGAAATATTGGTTGTTGTGGAGTTATGATGGATATGAGCCATTAAGTCAACACTCTGCCTGATCCACTTCTTGATTATCCTTCAAACAGCATACCAGAAAATATTTGACTGACTCCAAGAGGAAGTTGTGCCAAAGTACTACCTTCAATATCAGGTATACCACCATTTCTATGCCCATAATCTCCTTGCATGTTATGGGGACCAAGGTGTGTGCTATAAACATGTACGCTCGATGGTCTTTGTTGGGATAGACCTTGCTATGTTATTAAACCCGCACGATCAAAACATCAAAATCACACTTCATATAGTGTTAAAGACTTAAAGTTGGAATCTCTGCAACTAAAACTATATTTCTTCATATAAAGAGAAGGCAAGGAGAAAAATAAATAAAGAACCTTTGTAACCATCTTGGAATTTGTTTTCCATTAAGGATTGAGATTCATGTGAACAGTCATTAAACTTACAGTGATGTCATAATTTGAAGGCCTCAAATAATATTGTTATATTAAAATCAAAATCGTTCATACTGCTAATAAAGACAGTAGAGAATCCGATTGAATACTAGATATGACCAACTTAGGGAATAATTGAGATTCCTAGGAAAAAGTAGAGAGGCTACCAATTTGTGCATAAGAAAAAAATTAATGCTTCATGCAACTTAAAGGGGACTCTATACACATATCAATTATTGTAGCTTCTATTTTCTTCATCAACTATAGTTATACACAACCTATGACAGTAAAGAATAACATGATTAACTCGAACCTATTGTTGCACAGATAATAAAGCTTCCAATAGGAGATTAAATATGCTCAACTAAGAGGAAGGTTGTTAGAAATTGTGGGAAATTTTCTAATCTTCATCTCTAAAGGAATTTAACCACGCCTTTACTTTCTATTCTATAAAATATACACTCCATGCAACCATAAACATTTTCGTGCCTAAATCCCTAATGGGATGAAAGATTTAGTACAACTACAAACAAACTTGACAAATTTCTAAGAATATCTAGGATTACCTATTTACTTAACTGTAAATAAATAAGTTAGAAAGATCAATATATAATAATTATGTAAAAGACATAGTACAATTAAACAAAAAATGTTACTCAAATTGTAAGGCTACACCATACTTAGATTTGTAGTTTTAAGTCTTTTACTATTTTGATGAGGTGACAACAATGAAAAGCTGAGTGAAGATAGTAAAATAATAAAGACATATCTGGAAAATGTTAGATGATAAACATGACACTATAGACAGAATAATTAGTATTCTTGTATTCCACTAAATCAAGTTTAGAGTGCACTGGATCTGGAAATGGGAAACCAAAACTAGTAAAGAAATGGACCTGAAATAGTTCTAAAATCATTTTATAAAACCAAAGATCCAAGCCAAAAAGTCAACACCAAGAGTACGGTAAATAACACTAGGAATATTAAAACAACAGTGGACAATGAATGATAAACAATAGGTGATCTACTTTTTATGACTGACATGCTTACCTGATGATGTTGCACTAAGCAACACAAAATTAACGGTAATGAGTGAATGTTTGGTCATGGGAAAATAGACAGTTAAAAAAGCCACTGCCAAAAGCAAGACCCCTGTTATTACCTGTGGATAATCGAGAAAACTAGAAAATTTAACATGGTATCAGAGCGGGTGACAATTCTGGAAAAGTAATGTTCAGAGTAGGGTTATCTGCATTTGGCAAGGATAAGGATGAGATATCCAGGAAACTAATATGGGAAGCATTCGGATGGTCAGCAATTCTCAGAACTAGTTTGTGACTCAAGTTGTGCTCAGCGATTAATGCAGACGTCAAGGAGTAAGGACTGAACCACATAAAAGAACTGAATGCATATGTTACACTGTCAACTGGATTCAGCATTAATATTTTCTGTAATGTCTAATAACATCTAAAGAATAAAATATTACCCAATAACAAATAATGTATTAAGGGAAACATTCAAAGTCGGACCACACTTAATGAAGGGGCACAATACATATAATCAATTCAATAGTTACGAAATAATGCAATTACTCACTGGAAGAGTGCAAGGCATAAAAGACTCGTCTCTCAAATACAACTCAGTGAATAAGAATTGTAGGCGTCAATATATACCAGTGTCGTGTAACCCTGTCTGACTGAGAATGTCTTTGAGCCAATTATGGACTCCAATATATGTAGTGTTGTTACTCACGTGGGCTTGGCTTATACCACCTGGCACATGATGATGTCTTCAAAATAATAGATAATAAATACAAATTACAATACTACTGAAAAAGACAACAACGATTATGAAATCTTACAGAAAAAGACAACAACAATTATGGAATCTTGCTGAAAAGAAAACAGCAGTAGTGCTCAGCAATAAAATGGAAGTGTAGACATGACCAAATGGAAACAACAGCACACACAAAACTGATATAGACAACTCCCAAAAACACAAAGCCACTATATCAGCAGGCTGGGAGTGCAGACGAACAAGTCTCTGCCACTCCAAAATAAAATCACACACACAATCTAGTCCCTACAAGTATATAAACAAATTGATTTATGCATTAAAATATTTAGTTTGTGTTGATCTTCAATAGTGTACAATAGATGTGTTTTAATGCATGAAGAGTAGATCTTCATAGTTATGTGTGTGAGTTGTAACGAGTAAAGCTACAAGATAATTGATGTATGTTGAATGGTATTATTAAGGGATAAGCTATCATTGACTATAAACTGATTCAAGTTGACCTATAGCCTAATGAACACCCTAGTTTTCTCTAATGTTTCTATGTTTGAATTATGAGAATTGATTAACAAAATGAACATAGAGAAAAAATGATTAACCAAGCATAAAAATAGAAAGAAAAAAAGGTTCAATGCATTGGTAGGAAGAAGAATAGAACGTGCAGTCACAGAAGAAGAGAATAATTCAGCATGCATTGACAAATAGGAAATGATAAAAAAATAGAAAAGAAGATAAGGTGAATAGGTTGAAGAAGAAACTTTCAGGTTTGAACCGATTTTAGATAGAGTTAAAGATAGATAAAGTAAAAATTAATGGCAGTGGTGACTAAGGAGCAAAATGACACAAAAAAGACAAGAATTCAGTATAGGTTTTACTTGGCGGCGCAAGAGGGAACAAAAAAATGTTAGACAAGCACAGAAAGTAGCATGAAGGCAAGGTATTGGTTGCAGATTCAAATAGAATACCAAAAGTTTAAATGAGACAACAATTTGAAAGAATAAAGATGATGAAAAATACTTGGAAAAAGATTGCAACGCTAAAAAAGAACCAAGAATAGGCGCTAAGATTGCATAAGGTAGGATGATAATTTAAAAAAGGATTGCAATTTTTAAAATTTAAGTTGGATAAGAAATAACAAAGGAAACTAGACCCATGGTATACACCAAGTAAACTAAATTCATGACCACGTGTTCAAAAGGAAATAAAATGAAGTAAACCTTTCAAAGTACCATTTGTGGGAATTTTCTAGATAACCCAGGGACTACAGGGGAGATACCCCACCCCTTAAAAGGGTGAAAACTCAACACTCTTAGCTTTATATACATAGAAAGAGGCTTTGGCCCATGGACAGAGGCTTGATCTGATAAAAACTGCATGGTAGCATTACGTCAAATATGATTGAGAATGTTTTGACTTGTGTTGTGGCAGGATTTCTTAAGGCACATCCTTCCATAGGCAATATTGATCTTACAGAAATCCTAAAAGACCATTTTATCAACATTGAAACAGGGGATCAGTTGGTGTTTTTGGGAAGTTTTACTCAGTCAATTATCAAATTTAGTATAAAGACTACTGTTTAGGACGACTGATTTAAAGGAAACCTTTTTACACAAGCAATTAAAATAACACTAAAAATACCAATGGACCTTTTGGATCAGTTTCCTCAACTTGGTGTTGTAAGGATTGAACATTGTTGATGATCTCATCAAGCGTTGCTGTTTTTCTACTGACCTGCATAAATTAAAGAAAGTCGTATCAATGCCAACCACTCAATAAATTTTCATTTTGAATCAGCTTGAATCCACTAAGCCAATAATACCTACACTATATTAGCGAAATGAAAGAACATCAGACATTCTAGTAACATCATTCATACCCTATAGATTGATGGTTTCATAGTCATCGTTTCAAATCAGGTGTGGTGTAATAAATTCATTATGGCTTATCTTTTTCTTTATTATGTCAATTTCTACACTATAATAACAAAACGTGAGAATTGGGATATGTTACATCTTCTATAGTATATGCATTAGTGTTGATCTAAGTTCTTTTATTTTGGTAACTGCAATGAAATTGCTTTCTGGTTCATGTTCCTTATGATCATTAGCATATCATGTATGCTATGAACTTATAGATTAAGAGGTATTTATTCTGACAGATATCTAAAAGAAAACCTCTTCAGGATGCAATTATCCCAGCCAGACATTGTTTTATACGACCTCTTATGGATGCAGTGACCCTAACCTAAAAACATTGCACTTCTTTTCAAGCTGTTAAAATATCAACAAAGTAGATGTGTATTTGCAAGAAAATTTAGTAGCAGCTAAGTTGTTTACAAGAATCAAACATGGTGATCGTGTGATATACTAATTCAGTAGACTGCTAGAAGCTTCTGCATTCTGGTGAAATAAATCCCCCAATGCAGCCGATTAGTTGGTTCAGTTTAAAATCATCAGCACTAGACAAAAAGAATTTGACATTTCAAGGATAGCAGATATTATGGAGGTCTATTATGAGCGCTTACTGTATAACCATTGATCTAGGAGTTTCAAGAAAGAATCAAAATTTACCTTGTAGCACACATTCTAGCATCCTCGTCGGAAAGAGTTACAGTAAATTATTTAGACTTGAAGGGCAGAGAACCAGCGGTATAAAGACTCTTCCTCCCATCGTAAATGGGAAGCTTTCTCCCCAACTCTGTATTTCTGCAATGCTTCACCAGCTACCCCATTATGGCTTTATTCACACATCTAGATGTCACCTCCAGTTTAATACACACTTGAACAAACAGACCAGCAACTGACCCATCTGAGTTGGCATGATACTTTGATAAAACCCACGCCAAGTTTTCAAACCCTCGCCTAGGGTTTTCTGTCTCCCTAAATCAGGGGAGAAAAATGACCTTCCAACAGGGCAGTACCTATAGTAGAGCGTCACGAGTTCCTTGTTCGTCAACAATACCTAAATCTTTCAAGAGTGTCCGGCGTCAGTTTACGAGCGGGAGAATGTTGTCCGGCACGGGTCCTTTATTCGCTTAAAATGGTTGAAGAACAGGGGCGTGAGAAGGGAGACGAAGTCGTGGATTTGAGGATCAACTATAAGCAGACATCTTCTCCCAGCCGGCCACCGAAACGCAATGTAGCCCATAATGGAGAGCATCTAAACATTTCGCTTACTAGATTCTGGCACAGGGCATGGCAAAAGGGATCGTAGACTGAGTTCATAGAGAACTTGTGTCCGTGAACGGCTAGCAAACAGATTGCCCTAGATCTGGGCTTCTGATGATAATGAGAGCATTTTTGACCCATTTGCAGGGGGAAGTTGGATCTGAACTGCTCCTCGAATATAACAAACTAAATGACCAAATGAATTTCCCGCTTAGTGTTTGAAGAATTTTCTATTTTGTCGTGTTCGAACGAAAGTAAATATATTAGTTAAATTTTATTTTTATTTTTTGAAAAAATAGGGAAGTTTAAGACAAAAGAGGAATTTTGTCTTAAAGATATGTCTTAAAACATGCTACTATGTAGTAGTGTCACTTGGTAGGAACTACTGTTAGTTCCTTCAGTTTGTTTGGTGGGACACCATAGTTGTATTGGTCTTTTATTCCCATATCTTTTTTATGCTCTTGTATAAGGTTTCGGGTCCTTTCAAAATTTGATTTTACATAATCAAAACAACTAAGATTTGTAAATAGAATAGTTTAAAAAAAATTGTCAACCAAAGAATTTGCAAAGAAAATGTTGACCAAAGTATTTGCAATATTTTTAGAAATGTTCTATCATTATATGATCATGGGTGAACCCACAATAGTGGGTTACACTTTTTTGCCTGAACAAACACTAAACTCTACATTTTGAGAAAAACTTTCAGATTCGGATGCATATTGCCATTGAACCGTTTGAAATCGGAGGATGAAGTAAATTAGAGTCTTTTTGGATTTTCTGTCTAGATTTTAAATATTTTGAATTTTTTTGAATTTTTTTGAATACTTTTTTCTTTCTCCCACGAAAACTGGTATGGTGCTGAAAACGTCATTTTCAAATAGTAACATTATTTTCATAGAGCATAACTTTTTTTGTAAAATAGATATGAATGTGATTCTTTTGAATTTAGTTTCATAACATCCATATGGAGGGCATGCAATTGGTTTGACGACATTATCATGATTATTGCATATTTTTATTAATGTTTGAAGTTGATTAAACCATAATTTTGACATAACTTAACTACATAGCTTATAACTTTTTGTGTATTTATCAAATTTTTATTTTTATTTTTTTTAATAGAAATTAGACTTGAATACGGAAGGTACTGTTATTTTTCAAAAAAAAAAATTCCTTTTTACTATTTTTCATTGAACATCAAACTCAAAGGTTTATATTTGATAAAAAACCTACATTCGATTAACACCAAAAATCATATATATAATAAATTAATAAATAGTCAAATATATAATCATTAGAAAGCTAGTTTCGAGCACTTGTTGTATGCAAAAGGACATCTTCTTATTCTTCCATTTGATCACCATGCTTGAGGCCCGAAGCCATGAAATTCTCAGAATTTCTTCATAGCTTGCAACCATGGCCTAAACTAGGTACTTTCGATCGAAACTTTTGGGTTTCAATCAAAAGTACTTTCTATCGAAAGTACTTTCATGGTTAATGTAATTTTTAGCCATAACTAAACTACTTTCGATAGAAAGTTAGTTTTGATTGAAAGTGAACTTTGACTTTTGATAGAAACCTAGGTCGGTCTATTTGGTGTCATTTCTGGTTAATAACGATTAGGTATAAATAAATGTATTTTTTTTCATTTCATTAATTCGAAAGCTGTAAAATAATTTGCATTTGGGAGAAGGAAGACATTCTGACACAGAACAATTTTCTAAGTTGTGATGGGAAATAAAAAGAGAAGGCTAAACAAAAGTACACGATATTATTCAAAAGAGACTAGACAAAGACTACGTGAAGAATCACGAAAAAGATATTATCGTTGGAAATAAGGTATGTCTAAGATGCTTCTCTCTAGATATTTTAAGTTGATGGTCAAGACTTGTCTTAATGTTCATCATGTAAATGCGATATTGTAATACCTAATTTTAGAGCTAATTGGACTAATTATTAGCAATTAGGACCTATTAAGACTAATTAGAGGTCTAACTAGACCTAACTAGGACCTATTAGTCCCAACAATTAGATCTATTAGGACTTGTTAGTCTGACCAATTAGATGTATTAGGATCTATTAGGTCCAAATAGACCTAACTATACCTAGCTAGACCTATTAGGACCAATTAGACAGGTAACTGGACCAATTAGGACCTATTAGACTTAACTAGACCTAACTGTAGACCTATTTGGTCCTATTAAACCAATTAGGACCAATTTGACCTAACTATCTACCTAACTAGGACTTATTAGGACTTATTAGACCAATTAGGACTAATAACCTAACCTATTAGGACCTATTAGGACCAATTAGACAGGTATTAGTCCTCGGCCAATTAGAGGTTTAACTATCTATTAATTAGACCTAACCAGACAGGTATTAGGACCTATTAGACCTAACTAGACCTCAATATGACCTATTAGTACCTATTAGACCTAACTAGATCTGGCTAGGACCTATTAGGACCACTTAGACCTAATTAGGACCTAATTAGACCCAATTAGACCTAATTAGACCTATTAGGATGAATTAGGACTAATTAGAACCAATTAGGACCAATTAGAACTAATTAGGACCTAATTAGACTCAATTATAACTAATTAGGACCTAATTAGAGTCAATTAGAACCAATTAGATCTAATTAGGACCTAATATGACTTATTAGAACCAATTAGGACATAATTAGACAAGTAATTGGACCGATTAGACTTAATTAGAACCAATTAGGACCTAATATGACCTATTAGGACTCAATTAGATTTAATTAGACCAATTAGAACCTATTATGACTTAATTCTAGACCAATTAGGACCAATTAGGACCTATTACATGACTATATATGACTAATTAGGACTAATTAGGAGGTCAATATGACCTATTAGGACCTATTATGACCAACTATGACCAATTAGGGCTAATTAGGACCTAATTAGACTTAATTAGAACCAATTAGAACCAAATAGGACCTAATATCACCTATTAGAACCAATTAGGACCTAAATATGAGCTATTAGAACCAATTAGGACCAATTAGGACCTATTATGACAAATTATGACCAATTAGGACTAATTAGGACCAACTATGACCTATTAGGACCAACTCTGACCAATTAGGACTAATTAGGACCTAATATGACCTATTAGGACCCAATTAGAATCTATTATAACCAATTAGCACCTAATTAGACTCAATTAGAACCAATTAGGACCTAATATGACCTATTAGAACCCAATTAGACTCAATTAGAACAAATTAGCACCTAATTAGACTCAATTAGGACCAATTAGACCTAATTAGGACCTATTAGATGACCAATTATGACCAACTAGGACTAATTAGGACCAATGTGACCTATTAGGACCTATTATGACCAACTAAGACCAATTAGGACTAATTAGGACCAATTAGAACTAATTAGGACCTAATTAGACTCAATTAGAACCAGTTAGGACCTAATATGACCTATTAGAACCAATTAGGACCTAAATATGACCTATTAGAACTAATTAGGACCAAATAGGACATAATTAATTCCAATTAGGACCAAATAGGACATAATTAGTTCCAATTAGGACCAATTAAGACCTAATTTGACTCAATTAGAACCAATTAGAACCAATTAGGACCTAATTAGACCAATTAGGACTAATTGGGACCCATTATGACCTACTATGACTTAATTCTAGACCAATTAGGACCTATAAAATGACCAATTATGACTAATTAGGTCTAATTAGGACCAATATGACCTATTAGGACCTATTAGGACATATTAGGACATATTATGACCAACTATGACCAATTAGGACCAGTTAGAACTAATTAGGACCTAATTAGACTCAATTAGAACTAATTAGAACCAACTAGGACCTAATATGACCTATTAGAACCAATTAGGACCTAAATATGACCTATTAGAACCAATTAGGACCTATTATGACCTATTATGACCTACTATGACTTAATTCTAGATCAATTATGACCAATTAGGACCTATTACATGACCAATTATGACCAATTATGACCAATTAGGACTAACTAGGACCAATTAGGACTAACTAGGATCAATATGACCTATTAGAACCTATTATGACCAACTATCACCAATTAGGACTAATTAGGACCAATTAGAACTAATTAGGACCTAATTAGACTCAATTAGAGCTAATTAGAACCAATTAGGACCTAATATGACCTATTAGAACCAATTAGGACCTAAATATGACCTATTAGAACCAATTAGGACCTATTACGACCTATTATGACTTAACTCTAGACCAATTAAGACCTATTATGACCAATTAGGACTAATTAGGACCTATTATGACCAATTAGGACTAATTAGGACCAATATGGCCTATTAGGACCAAATATGACCAATTAGGACTAATTGGGACCGATATGACCTATTAGGACCTATTATGACCAACTATGACTGTCATGCCCCGCAAGGAAACCGGGGAAGAGAACACAGATTCTCTTTATAAAAGAAAAACCCAAGTAATGATTTATGAAAAAATTTGAATTTTTAAAACAATTATATGAACAAAACTTAAACTTAGTTTCCTCCCAAGGTTCCCTTCTATCTAATGCATGATTCATTTAAGTCCATTAAGTAAACTAACAACAAGATATACTTCTCAAAGCAAATTACATCATATCACTATAAGATTCTTTATTAAGAACTACATAGTACTTTCATTTCAATTTTCCATTTAAAATCATCTATATTCCTAAGTATTCTTTATGAACAATATAACCTTTAAATCAAATAGAACCATCTAAATCATTTGATACATTGCAAATAATACATTTGTTCTTCAATGGCCTTTCCTTGAATCATCACTAATTAAAATCATACTACTTAACTAAAAATCATTTTCTTTTCCAACATACATCTTATACATAAAGTTCACATCCCCTTTTTCCCTTTTTCCTAATTCTACCCATTTTAAATACATCATTTTGAATTACATCAATGATTACATTACATTCATCCCTGCTCGGGAGGTAACAATAACTTTACATCATGAAAGATAATTACAAAGCCTTTATTCTTCAAAAACTGGTACATAAGCAAGCATGAATCTTCAACACTGCATCCACAAAAGATACCTCGATAAAATGTTTACCACCCAACCACGTGGACACCCAAAGGCCCACTGCAACTTAGTGCTCTAATACCAAAGATTTAGATGGTTCTATTTGATTTAAAGGTTATATTATTCATAAAGAATACTTAGGAATATAGATGATTTTAAATGGAAAATTGAAATGAAAGTACTATGTAGTTCTTAATAAAGAATCTTATAGTGATATGATGTAATTTGCTTTGAGAAGTATATCTTGTTGTTAGTTTACTTAATGGACTTAAATGAATCATGCATTAGATAGAAGGGAACCTTGGGAGGAAACTAAGTTTAAGTTTTGTTCATATAATTGTTTTAAAAATTTAAATTTTTTCATAAATCATTACTTGGGTTTTTCTTTTATAAAGAGAATCTTTGTTCTCTTCCCCGATTCCCATGCGGGGCATGACATCTTCAACACTGCATCTACAAAAGATACCTCGATAAAATGTTTACCACCCAACCACGTGGACACCCAAAGGCCCACTCCCCCATGCTAGGAGATAAACACCAGGGTCCACAAAGAAGGAATAGCTAGGCCAAACCTAGGGTCGGGTTACCTTTCCCAAATAACAAATGAAAAGAAAGTCCAAGTATAAATCTTTCCCCAAACAGTTTCTAAGGCTTGGTAGAAACTCTAAGCAACAATCTATGTGAGTGTCATCGCATAGCTCTCACCCCTTGGGTTGTCCTGGTACTAGCCACTCCGGGCCTCGGCCCCTAAGTAGGCACATGCGGAACTGAATGCCTTTCATACAAACAAGCACCATTCGATCATACCTACGCATAGGCACCTTCTCCCACTCCCATCCATAGCCTTTACTAGCACTAATGGCATGGGTGAGGGACATTTAATCTTTTTACAAGTTTGAACCCATTCCCATAAGTTTTAATTAAATTATCACTTGTTAAAATAACTCTTCAGTCGGTTATCCTAGTACTAGCCACTTAGGGCCTCGGCCCCGCACTGAGAGCCACTCACTAGGTGTCGTTAGGTTTTCTACCCTTAACCCACATATCGCAACCACATCATACTCATAGTAAAAACATATCATAAACACTTTTGTAAGACTGCATCAAAGAGTAGAAAATAATAAGATAATTTATGGATGTTTTAGGGGAAATTAGGAACATTTAAGGATGTTTAGAATGGTCCTGATCTTCTTAGATAACCCTAAACCCTAAATTGCTTCCTACACACATCCTAACCCTATTAAGGCATCCAAACGCACTGAACATAACCTCTACCAAACAAGGAATGAACACATTTATGATTTACTCAAAGTTCTATATACCAAAAGATAATGTTCCTTGAACTTCATTCTAACCCTGATATTTGACTAAGCCTGAAATTTGACTAAGTCTGATTTTATTAAAAATCTAAAAATTAAAAGTTACAACTTAACTCCTAGGAAGTTGAAACCTATCCCAATCAATCCAAAAGGTACCTGAACCCTTTATACAAGTATAACTTAAAGTATAAGAAATTAAAGTACACGTAAACTTATACTTTAATGTTTTAAGTGTATAAAGCCTGAATCTTGTTTTCATTATTTTAATTGTATAAAGCTTGAATCCTGTTTTCATCGGTTAACACTAATATGCTCGGTTCACACTGCTTGCTCGGTCACCACTAACTTACTCGGTCATCACTGACTTACTCGGTCATCACTGACTTACTCGGTCATCACTGACTTACTCGGTCATCATTGACTTATTGCCAGAAACTACAAAATAGGACTGTCAACTTTGGCTTGCGGGTAAAACTGGGCATTATGGGAACTAGGGTTGCCTAATCTAAGCATGACCCATTTGAGATCTCCCAGTTTCCCTTCAAAAATGGCCCATCAATCCATCCTATCTATCCAACATATCTGTTCTAGATCTGGGCAAAGAAAGTGGTGCAAAGAAAAATATGAAACTGTAGGTTTGAAACAGAAGTTCTAAAGTCTCAAAGAACTCATGGACATTCTAGATAAGAGAGGAAATACAAGGAGAATGCTAAGAACCCTACAACCTCCTATAATTGCAAAAATATTTGTTTATACTCAATACAGGAAATAAATCCATTCAACATGTTCCTACTCTTCAAATCACTAATACAGGAACAATGATATATATAAAACACAACATTCTGTAATTTATATCAACAACGAATATACAGAGAAACATTTAACTAGATTTTCATCTTTTCATATCACAAAGGAGAGATAACTCTCAGGATGAATTCCAACCTGAAGTCCTATGGAGATTCAGTTGATGAAGACCAGTCCAATCCTCCCAACCCTTTCAGCACTCCTTCAAATCCTCTTGGGTGCAATCTCCAGCCTCTTCCGAGAGTAACCAAATGCCACTCTCAGAGAATGATGAATTTCTCTCCTCACAAATACAATATTCCTACCAGCATAATACTAATCTTGTTATCTTCTTCTTGAAACAACTCTCCTCCAACTCTCTCTCACATAGGAAGTCTTTCCTGTATATAGATTGGGGAGTAGTTGCATAGGTACTCCAACCGATGCAACTATCCACCAGTTATCTGTTAACAATACAGTTTGTAAAACCATTCCCGTAAAGGGATAAATAATTTTTTTTAATAAAACTATAATCTATTACCGTAATCAAATTTATGTTTCCTTTACTTTAGGGAAGTTAATAATAATAATTATTATTTACAACCATATCATTAACTAATCTAATTATTCATTAATAGAATGTAATAATTACTTACTCACCAATAATTATATAAATATATGTATGCATATGCATATGTGTGCACCCATATGCCTATGTGTACATATATTAATATAATTATAAATATTATTGCAAACATAATATTATTATTATGAAGCATATTATTATTTACACACTTAATCCATATTCTTTACAAAATGTAGTAGTGATATATCTACAAGGTGAAACATACCACTATTATTAAAAATATTTATTATTATTTTTATTTTATTTTTATTGCCATAGACATTTTGTTATTATGGATATTATAAAGATAATACCGTAAAATTATTTATTATTATTGATATTAAAATCACATATTTCAATCACATACTAACTCGTTCCTAACAAGAGCTGCTAGTACATAAGTAGCTAATAATAAAGATAAATTACTAAATCATACCCTCAAATTCACATCAATAATCTACTAATAGAATTGAACGTACCATAAAGACAACTAGAACCACTATACTCAAAACTTCATTCACAATGAATACAAAAGACAAGAAACTAACTACAAGACCCACAAAACTAGCAAACCGAGAGATCACATAATATATCCACACAAGGGACTGACTCGACACTTCCCACTTAAGGATAAAAGGATCAAAGGTGAAGTTTCTTCTTGTGGAACCTGGTGATATCTCCATAACAACAACAATGATCGAGGATTTTGAGGGATCGCTCAGACCTGTGAAGCCAGGTGGAGATGATACCCTGTACCTGCAATCTTGCATCACCAAGAAGAGATACATACACACACACACACACACACACACACACACACACACATATGGATATACAAATCAGATATATGCAAGCAGATGACCAGGATCGATACATCGTGTGGACCACAACTAAGTGAGTAACTATGACTTCGTCCTGAGTCATGAAAACACATCCGACACATATCCATGAAACATAAAACATCATGATAATGGTTAGATTCAAATCATTGGGTTAGATCCAAAAAACATATAAAAATAGATGGTTTTCTAATCTCATAAACGTATAAATGATAACCATAAATGAGCATATCCATTATATCATCATTCAAAAAACATAAATGTAAATGTATAGTCCTGACCATCATAATAAAAATGTCCAAATCAGAAAAGTCTAAGTATCACCATAGGAGAGGTATTACAATGACCAATTAAGACTAATTAGGACCAATTATAACTAATTAGGACCTAATTAGACTCAATTAGAACCAATTAGGACCAATTAAGACCTAATATGACCTATTAGAACCAATTAGGACCTAAATATGACCTATTAGAACAAATTAGGACCAATTTGGACCTATTATGACCTATTATGACCTACTGTGACTTAATTCTAGACCAATTAGGACCAATTATAGGACCAATTACAGGACCTATTATGACCAATTAGGACTAATTATGACTAAAATGACCTATTAGGACCAATTAGAACTAATTAGGACCTAATTAGACTCAATTAGAACCAATTAGAACCAATTATGACCAATTATGACCAATTA
Source organism: Chamaecyparis obtusa (assembly GCA_027943335.1). Taxonomy (NCBI): domain Eukaryota; kingdom Viridiplantae; phylum Streptophyta; class Pinopsida; order Cupressales; family Cupressaceae; genus Chamaecyparis; species Chamaecyparis obtusa. The sequence goes on from BSBK01008635.1 coordinate 349,514, forward strand.
GGACTAATTAGGACCAATTAGGACCAATTAGAACTAATTAGAACCAATTAGAACTAATTAAGACCAATTAGGACAAATTAGAACCAATTAGGACCAATTAGAACTAATTAGGAGCTAATTAGACTCAATTAGAACCAATTAGGACTTAATTAGACTCAATTAGAACCAATTAGATCCAATTAGGACCTAATATGACCTATTAGAACTAATTAGGACCTAATTAGATAAGTAATTAGACCTATTAGACTCAATTAGAACCAATTTTGTTAGGAATAAGGTGTCTAACCTTGGATAATTCCTATTCTTATTATTTGTTTTGTAAATATTTTTTTTTGCAAATAATGTAATTAAGTGTGAGTGTACATGTCTAGTTGGCATGTTGATGTGTCACTCCACTTGATGTGTCAGCATCTTGTGCGTAAGGAGATCATGACTAAAATGGTCATGACGGATTCCTATGACGCGTAAGAACTATTTAAGGAATGTGCTATGACAGGTGTAAGAGCATCTTATGATTTGGGCCTATTTGGGCGCCCAAGAAGAAGTGATTGGTGTGCGTAAGAGAATATGCCAAAAATAGGTTGGTATGACAGATTCTCTTACACTTCTCTTGTGACCGTTATTTTTGGCAGATTCTATGACAAGCTATCATAGTCTATTCTAGGGATGGACGCCTATTCTTGGGATTGCATGTAACAACTGTGTACATGTGGCTTTGTGCATGGGTCTTGGTGGTTGTGCCTATTTTTGAGTCCAGAGGAGTCTATATATATGATGCTGCTCCTATGGGAGAGATATAACATAAGTTTAAGTCTTGTTGGCTTTGTCTCTCATTTCCTGAAAGAACTTGCATTGCAAGTGTATTGTAATCTTTGTGTTGAAGATAATACATTGTGCAGGTTTTGGAGTGCTGGGGTTTTTTACCGAAAGGTTTTCCCCAGGGTATATCATTGTGTCATTCTCTATTTTTTCTATATGCATGGTATGTGGTTGCAATATCTTTGTTAAAGTAGTTAACAAATCTGAAATTGTAAGGATTTATAAGAATTTGCACAATACTCTCCTATAGAGATTAGTGTAGGAAGCTGTTTCCGCACCTGAGTTTCCTTACAAGTGGTATCAGAGCTTGATCAACTTTTGATCCTAGTTGTTGTGTAGGGTTTTTTGAGCTAATCTCATGTTTGAGTGGGAGTTTTTTGTAGAGCATTCTGAATCTTATTTGCAAATTGAGATGGCAAGTTCATCATATGGAAGAATGGAGGTGGAGAAATTTAATGGCACTATTTTCGAGTTGTGGAAACTCAAGATGGAAGACATGTTGGAAGATCGTGACCTATGGGAAGCGACTTCAAGTGCTACAAGACCAACAACTATAGCTCAAGCAGATTGGGATATCAAAGACCGTAAAGCTAAGGGTCTCATAAGACTCTATTTAACCGATGCAGTCCTTCTAAATGTTCTAGATGAGAAAATCGCAAATAGTTTGTGGGAAAGACTTGCGGTCGTGTATCAGGCCAAATCTCTGGTGAACAAGTTGTTCCTGAGGAAGAAGTTGTACTCTCTGTGAATGGAGGAAGGTGGATCCTTAACGGATCATTTAAATGCATTTAATCTGCTGGCCGCACAATTGACATCAGCTGGTGTCAAGTTAGAGGAGGAGGATCGTTGCTACACACTTTTGTGTTCTTTACTGGATTCATGGGACCATCTTGTGATGGCTCTCGGAAGCACTTTAGTCACCTTCAAAATGGATGATGTGGTGTCTTCACTGCTATTAGAGGAGATGCGGAGAAAGGCTTCCGTTTCAAAAAAAGAAGCCCTTGCTGTTCGTGGGAGATCCACTGAAAGAGGGAAGAAAAATGACAATAAGTCTGACAATAAGGGTAGATCCAAATCCCATGGGAAGTCAAAGATTTCCAATAATTCCAAGGCAAAATGTTGGAACTATGATAAATCTAGGCACTTCCGTAAAGATTGCAAAGAGCCGAAGAAGAAGAAGAAAGGTTCAGATTCAGCTTCAAAAAGATCTCAAGAAGATGGTGATGCATTCATCACAACTTTGGCAGCCCATGCATCTGATGATGTGTGGTTGGTTGACTCGGGTGCATCTTTTCACATGACCTCTCATCAAAACTGGTTCTCAAAATATGACGAGTTCGATGGTGGAAAGGTGTACTTGGGTGATGATTCTCACCTAAAGATAGTTGGACATGGAAGGGTCACTATCAAATTTCCTGATGGACGAGTAAAGGGAATCAATGGAGTTATGCACATTTCAAGTTTGGCACGAAACCTATTATCTGTAAGTATGCTGAATGATGTAGGTGTGCAAGTTGTTTTTTTGAAAGAAGGATGCAAGATGATGAGAGGATCGATAGTGCTTGCAAGGGGTACTAGGAGAGGTACCTTATTTCAGCTAGATACATGTATTCCTCTATGTAATAGTTCTTCATCCTCACCATTTGAACAAGCAGTGAAGAAGTCTGTGGCTATTGGTTCCGATGGTAGTGCAAACACTTTGGAAGCTAAGCTTCCAGCAGAAAAGACAATGTTGTGGCATATGAGATTTGGCCACATTGGTGAAAAGGGTCTCAGAACCCTGAAAAATAAAAATCTCGTTGCGGGGTTAAATGATTGCAATCTCGAGTTCAACTTCTACGAACACTGTGTCTATGGTAAACAATATTGTGTTCAGTTTTACTCTAGTTCTCACAAATCTTCTGATGTTTTGAATCTTATTCATTCTGATGTATTAGGTCCTGTAAAAGTTCCTTCAATCTCCAAGTCTGTATTTTTTGTATCTTTCATAGATGATTACAGTAGAAGGATGTGGATTTATTTCCTTAAAAGTAAGACACAAGTCTTTAGTCGGTTCAAGGAATTTAAAGCTCTTGTAGAGAATCAGACTAGTAAGAAGATTAAGTGTGTGAGAACTGACAATGGTGGTGAGTTTTGCTCAGCAGAGTTTGAACAGTTCTGTAAAGAACAAGGTATCGAGAGGCATAAGACAACTCCTTATACCCCACAACAAAATAGAGTTGTAGAGAGAATGAACAGGACACTGATGGAGAAGGCTAGGAGTATGCTTAGTGGAGCTGGTTTAGAACAAAGGTTTTGGGCCGAAGCTGTGGCCACTGCTTGCTATCTGGTTAACAGATCTCCTACATCAGCCCTTGTTGGTAAGACACCCATGGAGGTGTGGTCTGGTAAGAATCCTTCAATTAGACATCTTCATGTTTTTGGTTGTGAAGCTTATGCACATGTTCCAAAGGAGAAAAGATCTAAGTTGGAAAACAAAGTTGTTAAATGTATTTTCATTAGATACAGTGCTGGTGTGAAAGGATACAAGCTTTGGGATCCCGTGACTAGTAAGGTGTTGTATAGTAGAAATGTTATTTTTAGAGAGCTAACATCTTCTCCTATTGTGCTACAACCAGATGAAAAAGAAAAGGAAAAAGATGTTGTTCAGTTGCCTCCTACCCCTGAGAAGACTGAAAAGAGAGACCATGTTGGGTCTAATGATGAGGAGAGCTCTAGCAGCTCTGATAGTTCAGAAGAAGAGGAAGAACAACCTCAACCTCAGCCCTTGAGGAGATCCATGAGAGAAAGAAAGCAACCAGAAAGGTTTGGTTATTCTATGTTAGATTCTAGTTGTGCCTTTGCTTTGATTACTAACATTGATGAACCTAGATTTGTGAAAGAGGCTTTGGGCATGGAAGATGCAGGTTCCTAGATTGAGGCTATGGATGATGAGATGGCTTCATTGGAGAAAAAAAAAACTTGGGACCTTGTACCTTTGCCTAAAGGGAGAAAATCTGTTGGCTGTAAATGGGTTTTCAAGAAGAAATTCTGTGCAAATGGCAATGTTGAAAGGTATAAAGCTAGATTGGTTGCAAAGGGGTATTCACAGGTAGAGGTAATAGATTATGGTGAAATATTCTCTCCTGTTGCAAAGTTGACATCCATTAGATTTCTGTTATCTCTTGCTGCATCATATGATTTAGAGATAGAACAGATGGATGTGAAGACAACTTTCCTTCATGGTGATTTGGAAGAAGAGATTTATATGTCACAGCCTGAGCACTACATTGTTAAAGGTAAAGAATCCTTAGTTTGCAGATTAAAGAAATCTCTATATGGTTTGAAGCAATCTCCTAGGATGTGGTACCTTAAGTTTGATGCCTTTGTGTTGTCAATTAGATTTGTAAGATCAAAATCAGATCATTGTGTTTATTTCAGAGTTGAAAATGATCACCTTCTTATCGTTGCATTATATGTTGATGATATGTTGCTATTTGGGAAGGGTAAGGGTATGATTTCTGATTTTAAATCTCAGTTGTCAGCACAGTTTGAGATGAAAGATCTTTGGGCAGCTAGGTACATCTTGGGTATGGAAATCAATAGAGACAGGTCTAATAGAAAACTTTGGTTGAGTTAGAGTAAGTATGTGAAGTCTATGTTGGACAGGTTCAGCATGGCAGATTGTAGACCACTATGTGTTCCTATTTCTGTGGGAACAAAGTTATCTGTAGATGATTGTCCAAAATCTCCTAGTGAGGTGGAGGACATGAGTAGAGTACCTTATGCTAGTGCAGTTGGCAGTCTTATGTACGCTATGGTCTATACTAGACCAGACATTGCCCAAGCAGTGGGAGTCCTGAGTCAGTTTATGGCTAATCCTGGACGGGTACATTGGGATGTAGTTAAGTGAGTATTCAGATATTTGAGGGGTACATCAGATTACTCCATATGTTATCATGGTAACTCTTCTGGATCTCCGCATTCAGTTTGTATTCATGGGTTTGTGGATTCAGATTGGGCAGGTGATATTGACAGCAGGAGATCCACCAGTGCTTATGTGTTCACTATGTTTGGTGGTGCCATCAGTTGGATGAGTAAGCGACAACCTGTGGTTGCTTTGTCCACTACAGAAGCTGAGTACATGGCTGCTACTCATGCTTTTAAAGAAGCCATTTGGCTTAGAAGATTATATTCTGATGTTGGTGTTGATGCAGAACAAATTACTATTTGGTGTGACAATCAGAGCGCTATTTGCCTTGCAAAGAATCCAACTTTCCATGCCAGAACGAAGCACATTGATGTGCAGTTTCACTTTGTGAGAGATATGGTGGAAGATGGAAAGGTAAATTTGGAGAAGGTAGATACTGTGAAGAATGTTGCAGATGCATTAACGAAACTAGTGGGCACTGAGAAGTTTAGATGGTGTTTGGAGTCTATGGGCCTTTTGGCCTATAGCGGTTAAAGTTCTTGTTATGTTCCTGTTGCTCTTACAAGGTGTTCGACAAGTGGGAGAATGTTAGGAATAAGGTGTCTCAACCTTGGATAATTCCTATTCTTATTATTTGTTTTGTAAATGTATTTTTTTGCAAATAATGTAATTAAGTGTGAGTGTACATGTCTAGTTGGCATGTTGATGTGTCAGCATCTTGTGCGTAAGGAGATCATGACTAAAACGGTCATGACGGATTCCTATGACGCGTAAGAACTATTTAAGGAATGTGCTATGACAGGTGTAAGAGCATCTTATGACTTGGGCATATTTGGGCACCCAAGAAGAAGTGGTTGGTGTGTGTAAGAGAATATGCCAAAAATAAGTTGGTATGACAAATTCTCTTACACTTCTCTTGTGACCATTATTTTTGGCGGATTCTATGACAAGCTATCATAGTCTATTCTAGGGATGGATGCCTATTCTTGGGATTGCATGTAACAACTGTGTACATGTGGCTTTGTGCATGAGTCTTGGTGGTTGTGCCTATTTTTGGGTCCAGAGGAGTCTATATATATGATGCTGCTCCTATGGGAGAGATATAATAGAAGTTTAAGTCTTGTTGGCTTTGTCTCTCATTTCCTGAAAGAACTTGCATTGCAAGTGTATTGTAATCTTTGTGTTGAAGATAATACATTGTGTAGGTTTTGGAGTGCTGGGGTTTTTTACCGAAAGGTTTTCCCCAGGGTATATCATTGTGTCATTCTCTATTTTTTCTATATGCATGGTATGTGGTTGCAATATCTTTGTTAAAATAGTTAACGAATCTGAAATTGTAAGGATTTATAAGAATTTGCACAATACTCTCCTATAGAGATTAGCGTAGGAAGTTGTTTCCGCACCTGAGTTTCCTTACAAATTTAGGACCTAATATGACCTATTAGGACCCAATTAGACTTAATTAGACCAATTATGACTAATTATGACCTATTATGACTTAATTCTAGACCAATTAGGACCTATTACATGACCAATTATGACCAATTAGGACTAATTAGGACCAATATGACTTATTAGGACCTATTATGACCAACTATGACCAATTAGGACTAATTAGGACTTGATTAGACTCAATTAGAACCAATTAGAACCAATTAGGACCAATATGACCTATTAGAACCAATTAGGACCTAAATATGACCAATTAGGACCAATTACATGACCAATTATGACCTATTATGACCTATTATGACTTAAATCTAGACCAATTAGGACCAATTAGGAGCTATTATGACCAATTAGGACTAATTAGGACCAATATGACCTATTAGGACCTATTAGGACCAACTATGACCAATTAGGACTAATTAGGACCTAATATGATTTATTAGGACCCAATTAGAACCAATTAGCACCTAATTAGACTCAATTAGGACCAATTAGGACCTGTTAGGACCTAATTAGACCCAATTAGACCTGTTAGGACCTAATTAGACCTAATTAGACCCAATTAGACCCAACTAGACTTGTTAGGACCTATTTTGACTTAATAGATGAACCTTATTAGACCTAACTTCATTCAAAAAAATTTGTTTAATAATTTTTACTTCATACATGTAGGAAATGCTCAAGAAAAACAACCTTCTGAAGTTGGAGAAGGGTCATCACAAGCTCAACAAGCCCAACCTTCAAAAGTTGGAGAAGGGTCATCGCAAGCTCAATAAGCACAACTCTTAGAATATCAAACAAGTACACATCTCTCTCTCTCACTGTCTTGATTTAGTCTCTTATTGGTGAATATGCATTTTGGGTCTTTCCCCTTAAGAAATTATTGTTTTGTTGTGTACATGCAACCTTTGATGATGAAAATGTTGGACAAGGGGCATCCCAAGTTGAAGTGATGGAATTTAGAGAAGGGTCAACCCAAGGTCAAATAAGTATGTGTTTCTCTCATTAGTTTATAAATTATTATAGGTTTGACATTCAAGCTTGTAAATACTTATTCCATGAAGGTCCCCTTAAGATGAGATATTAAAATATATATTTTTATTTTTTTTGCAGTGGAAGTGCAAGAAACATATGTGAATGATAGTCTACTCCAATAGTTGAAGATAAAAATTAATCATAAATAATAGATCATTTAATTGAAATGGATGTGGAAAAATTGAGAGATTATGCTAAACAACCCATAAATATTACGAAGAGGGCATTGAATAAAAAGTCTAAGCAAATAATGAAACAATTTGAGAATCTTGGTACACTTGAAAAAACTCAACTGTTATCAATTACACTTCTTAAAGATGAGTTAAAAGAGCCATTAAAATTGTTGGGTGTAGATGCAAGTTTGAAAATATGAAACATATGGATCAATCATGTGTAGATCAAGTATTGTAAATATGAAACATATGGATCAATCATGTGTCAAACATTCTTATCAAAAGGGTCTAGAAATGAAATATAACATCAAACACATAAATCAACTATAGAGTCCTGAAATGAAATATAGTTCATCAAACACATGATGTGAATATATAATTTATGTAATATGAAATATGTCTAGATCAAATATGAAAGTGCCTAGGACTCATCATGACAACTCCTCACTAAGCGGTCAGACCCAGAATGACTATCATGCTATGAAGGATGTGCAGATCCCTACAGAGAAAAAGATATATAAATTAATATATAAAGATTGTACACATCTTAAGTTCAAGATAAAATATTGTATAATAAAAATATGTTATAAAGTGTGTACACACAGATCAATAAATTAAAAACTCACATGTCCACTACTGATGTCATCATCGAGTGAGTCCCCGACGAATGTACACGATCAGTGCTCAAAGGAGTAACAAGAGGCATATCTTGGTAGACAAAAAATATATCAAATATATACATGTACATCTATATAAATTGATTAAAATTTTGAAAATAAATAAGTTAAATTGTAACATTTAAAATATATATAAGATTGATTTATACCTATGTAGGCGGTGGAAACTGATAGTACTCAGACTCTCTAGCCTCAATCCTATCAACCAAGGTATCCTAATTTTTCTACGTCTGGTCCAAGCTCAACTCTGCATCTGCAACATGAGTAGATTGCACATGCCTCTCTAATGAAGAATGCAATGGAATAACCAAATGAGATGGAATGGAAGTCGTATCATCATCTGTCAATAAATCTAGATAACCCGTAGTGGTGATGCTGAACTCAACATCATCAAGGCCAACATCAAAGAGTTGGTGCCCTGCACTGACTGAAGGGTCTGTACACTGTGCCTCTCCCTATGCAACTATAGAGTGGTCAGTAGGTGGATCCTCATGAGCACTGCCACTATGGCCACAGTCTAGGTGAGAAGGATGCGGCTAAGCGTATCTGATAGTACCCACGTGAGATCTAACATCTGATATGGGGATATCATGCTCTGCTACTATAAATGCATATGCATCCAATAGATCCTCGTCCAAACTAGTCAATGTGACATGTGTCATCTCTCCTATAAGTCCCTCCATGCTAGAAAGCTGAAGGGATGTCTGCCGCACTATATATTTCATATGCGGTCCTGCTAGAGGGTGCCCCACCCGACGATCTGAAAATGTCATCGAGGACATCAGGTACTGACCATCCTGATCACTAGATATGGATGCGACAACTACTGCAATGTCCCCCACACTATCAATCTCACCTCGAAGTTGGGTGCTACGAATAACATCATCTACAATAGGACCCAATGAAGGAGCTATAGCGGGTGCCCTCTAACCAATAATGGCACTATGTAATGGCCTTTGTCGATCAACTCAATGAAAAACATCTCTATCAGCAAGTCTTCCACACCCCTATCCTAGATGTGTTGGCAAATCAATGTAATTAACAACCTTCCATAAACAAACCTCGGCAAAAATTTATTGTCCTAAAATACAATAGAATCTGGTCGTTATTCGGATAACGACCATGGGTAGCTATAAATCATGGGTATATCAATGCTGATATATCAGGGTCCTGACACTTGGTAACTTGATACCCCTTCACATACTGTAAATCTGCATAAGATGGGAAAGCTTCCCTTTTCAGGGTCGCTTTAGGCACTAAAGCCTGTACCTCCTTAAGAGAAAGGACCATAGCCAACCTCTTGTCTCTTCCTCTCATGTATCACCTCTATAACATTTGGGGCATAGGGAGTGGTACCATGAATCTCATCCCTAATGCCAATCAAGCTAGTGAGTATGGATTGACATGTGCTCTTATAGACACTAGAGCTAGTCGGATTATTTATGGATTCTTGCAACCGTTCAATTTCTCTATTAGTGCATGCAAATAGTTTCACGGGGGGAATCGGGTGCATCTTCCATGTGTGATGTATTAATAATATGTTTAATAGATAGAATATGTATACCTGAAAGATTTTATTTACCATCAAATGAAGCATACATATATATGTTTTCCTAATTTAATTAAAAATAAAATTAAATTATGCACATTTCACTACATTATTTCAAAGTAAAATCAATTACATAAATTACATTTAAATGTAAATAAACATGTACCAAGTACATATGTGTGTGTGTGTGTGTATATATATATATATATATATATATATATATATATATATATATATATATATATATATATGTGTATATATGCATATATATGCATGTATATATGTATGTATGCATATATGCATGTATATATGTGCATGTATATGTGCATATATATGTATATATGTATGCATATTTACATGCATATAAATGCATATATATATATATATATATATATATATATATATATATATATATTATATATATATATATATATAATATATATATATATACAAGCATATATATATGCACATATACATGCATATATACATGTATATATATACACACACATATTATATATGCATATGCATACATATATGTATGCATACATACATACATACATACATACATACATATATATATATATATATATATATATATATATATATATATAGATGCATGCATATATACATATATATACATGCATATATACATGTATACATACATACATATATATACATACATGTATACATACATAACATATATATACATACATGTATATATATATATACATGCATATATATACACATATATATATATGCATACACACACACACATATATATATGTATGTATATATATGTTATATAGTATATATTATATATATATATATATATATATATATTATATTATATATATTATATATATATATATATATATATATATATATATATATATACTATATATATATATATATATATATAGATATATATATATATATATATATATATATATACACACACACACATGCATATATATACATGCATATATGCATATATATACATGCATATATATATGCATGCATATCTGCATATATACATGCATATATATACATATATGCATATATACATATATACATATATCCATATATGCATATATAACATATATACATGGATATATGGTACATGTATATATACTAAATCTATATATCAAAAATTCAAATAATGAAAATCTATATATATACATGCATATATGCATATATACATGCATATATACACATATATATGCATATATATATGCATATATATAATGCATATATATATGCATATATACATACATACATATATAGATACATATATATATGCATATATACACATGTATAAATAGATATATACATGTATATATGCATATATACACATGTATACATGCATATATGTATATATACACATGTATACATGCATATATACATATATATATGCATATGTACACATATACACTCATATATGTACATGTATATATGGTAAATCTATATATAAAAAAACTTCAAAACTATATAAAACTCTATATATATACATGTAATATATATATATATATACACATATATATGTATATATACATGCATATATGCAGATATACATGTGATGATATATGCATATATACACATATTCATGCATATATACATGTATACATGCATATATATATATATATATATACATACATATATCATGCATATATATACATATATCTTGCATATATGTATATATATATATGCATGTATATATATAATATATACA